>JAEQBA010003090.1:0-28450 GCA_019434445.1 Phalangium opilio | reverse complement strand
GCTCGTTTGGCGAGCTGGAATTTACCCATAGCTCGCTCGCTCGCGCCGAGAACGCGTGGATTAAGTAGTTCGCGTAGATAAGGAGAGCTGGGAGGATACAGATAATTTAGGGAAGACTAACTAGCTGTCATCACCTAGGCCACACTACAGAAGCGAAAAGATTATTTTTTCTCGCCTTGGAAAAACCCATCCTCTCGTTAATTCTTAAGTCCTGTGGTGGTGGCTTGAAAAGTCGAGTTGTTGTTAAAGAAAAAAAAAAAAAGAAGCGTAGAACGCGAGCAATACGAATGTGATGAGTTGCGAGGAACAGACGCGGATCTTAAAAGCCCTACTTGTCGCCTGCTGCTCGAGAAGAGCGAAAACACGAGTTTTTCGACGTTTTCTTACCAAAAAAGAATTATACCGCCAAAGCGACACGCCACTTTGGTTTACTTTAAATCAATGCTTCTTATTTTTAAACAAAAATAGTGAAACTGCTAGTAACGTAACATGAACGAATGATAGTGTAGAGGGGAGTCTTGAAAGTGCTTTCTTTACCAACGACCTACATTAACCATCCATAAGTTTATAAGATATGTTCCATAAGTACCTATACTTCGTAATGCTAGAGACTTACTAAGAGCTAGTTCGAGAACGACAAGCCACGGTTAATTTCGCAGTCCATCTTCCTATTTAGTCTGTAGTAAGCCTTTGACAGCGCCTGACCAGGCGTCGCTTTACCTCGAATCTATGACCTACCTCGTTCACTTCATGACAAGCTCCAATTTGTAACCAGTTACAAACTTATGGAACATATCTTATGATTAACTTATTAGGAGCCACTGCAGTATAATTAACATACGTGCGGAAGAAAACAGTACATACAACCTCCTTTCGGTTTCTCCGGATATATAAAAAAAAATATGTTTAAATCTTTATTTTTCACGTCATCCTCACCCCTCGAGGATGCCATTTCATTTATATATATATCTTTCCTAAGAATTACAATAAGGGTTCGTGTTGGATCATTTCAAACAGTTGTGGCAGTGGTTCAAGGCACTTTTCAAAACAACCCCCGAAACTACAAACGCGAAAAGAAATTCCATGCAAAAAAACATACCAAGTTTTCAGCTGATTTGGTCGCATGCATGCAGACTTCTGCAGAGAGAAATGTTCTCAGGGTTTTTTGGATACGAGTGTACGCATGCACTGTCGATGTGAAAATGTATCTATCTTTTTTTTCCACAATGAATAATATCAATAATAATTAGAATAAAGAGTTAGGCTTAGCGTGACAAAAAGAAAGAAAGAAGAAAAAAGATGTTAATATGAAAAGGAAAAGGGTTTCTAGAGAAGTATTAAATATCCTTTCTCTCACTCGATCTCTCGCCGCTCAAAGTTCAACGGGAACCCAGGTTGGGTTTCAGTTTTGTATTTTTCTTTCCAACCCCAACCATCAGCTTTTAGTAGATGTTCTTTAGCTTCCTCTTCTGTTTAGGGAGAGATAAGTCGATCCTCCTAGACACCCACTTCATTCTACTACAAGTACAAAACAACAGTGTTTTATTCTCCGTTTAGGCGATAATGTAGCCAGAGACTATTTTGGAGCGATTATATTGCGGAACTAACCGAGAGATATGGTCCGAATCCTAAATAGAACTATTTTGTTCCATCTCGTAGGTTAGAGGATATACTTAAATCTGCAACATAATGGCAATGTACTACCGGTTAATGTTGATTGTAGCTGTTCTTGCGTTCGTCTACGCAGCAAGTAAGTAATTATAGTATTTAGTTTATTATTGTTTAAAGATAAAACTAATTTTTAAAACTGTTTATGTATAGAACCTCCATTTTCAAGATCGAAGTCGACACCGGTTACTGTAACAGTCGGTCAAAACGCGACGTTAATTTGTCCAGTCACTGATAACGTCGAATTTGTCGACTGGTTCAAAGAAGATCAGAAACTGGAAGTGTACGATCATAGACTCAAGTTTAAGAACAACGGAGTCCTAAAGATTATAAAGGTTACGAAAGAGGACGAAGGTCATTATCGATGTCACGCCATTAACGGCTTCGGAGAGGCTACCGGCGATGTTAAGGTGCACGTCGTCGACCTACATCCAACCTTTGACGATAATGGATACGAATTTAATAACAATAACTTCCCTCCTGACACTAAAACCGTCGAAGAAAAAGGTAAGTTAATCGAGTTTATAATACCATGCCATTTCTCGCTTCTTTCAACTCTTTATATTTTATTGGTCAAAAGAAAAACCAAGATTCAAGGAATCTCAATTGAAAGACGCGGCGCGTATTGTCCATCGACCGACGGAAAGTAGCGTAGTGTTTCGTTGTCACCCTCAAGGCAACCCACCGCCCATTGTCCAATGGTACAAAGATGGAAACAGATTAACAGAAATCAACCGATACCCACGAATAAAGATTTTCCGATGGAAAATCGAAATTAATTACTTGAATCTCTCTGATTCGGGTAATTACGTATGCGAGGCTCAAAACCTTCACGGTTTCGCCTACATGAACTATACCTTGCGTGTTGCGAGTACGTTAGTGCAGATGAAACGGAAAATCAATCAGTATATTCATCATACGTTTTCACTCGTAGGACCTGTCATAAGTCAATCAGAATTCATGGGTCAAGATCCGGTCAATACCACAGTTATTGAAGGCGGAGGAGCCAATTTTCAATGTCGTGTACGAAGTTCGGTGAAACCTCATATTAGCGTAAGTGATTGTGTCTTAAATTGGCACCGACTCTAATTTTCAGACAAGGAGGAATGACAACAGGAGGCCAGGCTTCATGGTACTACACTTTGTCTACCAAGTAGCCTGGCCTTCCAGTCTGAAAACTATGTACACATGGTTTTAAGTGATGTTTTACTCAACAGTGGTTAAAGTTGGTACCGGAAGACGAACTAAGAGTAACTAATAACAAGCATTTCATACCATTTGATGGAAAATACTACCAAGTACTTAATTCAACCGATGTTCTGGATCACCCAGATGGTTCCTTCTTAAATAAACTTCACATCGAACGGGCTTCACTTCGAGATACGGGGAAATACGTTTGCTTGGCCGCTAATACCAAAGGGTACATTTACAGGGTGGCCCACCTGCAAATTATACCAAGTAAGTCGAGATCGTAATTCAATTTCTAATACAAAATAACAATAATAATAATCATAATAAACGTATACCGCCTTTTCTACGTTAAGCCTATAACTCAAAATTGATTTTATCGTTTATTTCCGTTTCCAGAATCAATATCGGAAGCTCCAAACGGAATATCGGGAAACCCAGTGACTGTAATCGTCGTCGTAAGCCTAACTGCCTTAATGATGTTAACGTGCACGATTGGGGCTTTAAGATACGCCCGTTGCCCTCGAGTTATGGACCCAAATCCCAGTATAACTTCCCAACAATTGGGCACCTCACGAAAGAGACTCCTTATTCAGAACGTCGGTATCAAAGAGGTAGTGGTAGACGGGATGCAAACCCAATCTTCCACACGCGTTAAAGTCCATCATCATCCTAAAACGCACCATCATCACTATCATCAGCATTCTCATCATTTGGGATCGTTCAAGTATTGAACCGCGCTCATCGTGTTTCGTATCCTTCATCTTTTCATCAGAAGTTCGTGATTTGAAGTGAAGTCCCATTTACGCGTTTCATCTTCTTTCTCGCATCCTCGCCGTACTTTTCTTATACCTACATTTGAAGAAAATAAGTCATGAACAATTAGAAAGAATTTAAATTTCTTTTTCCTTCGAAGTTCAACAAACATTTGCGTAAACTCGTAATTTACGATTTCATGACATGAGATTATTTATTATTATTGTATGTTTGTTTTTGTTTACGCTGTTTTGTTGTCGCAGGCCGGCACCACGTGACGCGCGTCGTGCTAAAAGTTTATGAAACAATCGTGATCTCCAAAATATAACGCCAATGTGTTCAAAGATGTATAAGGTACAATTAAGAATTTTTTTTTTAAAAAAATGGGGTAGTTTAGAAATTTTTACATTTTCAAATATTTCAATTGAATTTCTCCCAAAAAAAATTTAATAATTCTACCGAGTTTCTTAATATTTCACGGTTTATTTATTTATATTTTTTTTCTTTGGAGAATTCAATTCTTGAAAGTGTATCACGAAATGTTCCTATTAAACCCCATTTTAAAACTGGTCATGTAAAATAAGAATAGAAAAAAAAGAACCCGAAATAACTCGGCTTAAATCATGATCAAAAAGTTCAAAGCTTCATATTTTTTTTATAAACTATCGTGTTAATACCGTTCAATTAAAGTCAAATATGAACGGTTTTGTATATAAATATGTTTAAAAAATATACATATTATGTAAATAATCATAAAAAAATATTATTGTATAATTTTTCATCATTCAAAAAACGTTTTTTATTAAAATTATCGGGAAAAGAAATATTTCGATAACAAAATAATTTACTTTCTCAATTCATTTTTTTATTTGGTAGAAAATAGTTTGGGGTTTGTTTTTATGTATAATTTCATATCGATAATACCTTAAAAATACATTAATTACAGGTGTGGAATTTGCAATTAATTCGTGCGCTAATTGGGGGATTTGGGAGGGGGGAATAATTTAATAAATAATTATAATTCGATCCTATATCTACATGGGATTCGTAGGATCACGTATATCACACCCAAAAATATAAGATAACACCAGGACTATCTCACTCCCATTTACCAAAATTAAAAAAATAATAATTTCCGTAATTCAGATCAAGTAATTATAAAGTGTTTCTTCAAATGAAATTAATATTTCATTTAGTCTTAATTAATTATCACTTCATTGCAAGGATTCCGTAAATTTCATCCACTTCTTTTGGTTTATAGTTTATGGACGATTCACGATTTAGTATTTGTACAATTATGTAGTTGAAATGTTTTCAAAATTCAACTGCTTTTGAATTTAGTTTAGAGTAGACAAACTAAATTTTCATGGATTAATATGCGGCCATTTTTAATTAGGCTTTCGTTTAATAGAAACACCTGTGTTTTGAAACGACTCAAAACGAAACGCTCGCAATTTTCAGCAGAAACTTTCACCGCTGAATTCAACCTGCGTAGACGACTTTTTGTCACAAATATCTTTACTACCAACAACTGGCATCTCCATTTGACAACTGGCGTCTTTAACATCGTTATTCTTTTCCAATTGGGCCTTTGTTTCCAACAATTCATGGTGGTTATCAGAGAAGCAGTCTTTCCTGGACGGTGCCATACGCCCGCACAAACCAATTCGTGGTGAAAACGGGCTGAAGACGCAAGAAAAGGTCAAAACTAAGTGACTTCCAATATCGATGTAGGACGCTCCGGTAGCCCCTTCGGTCGGAGAACCAGCTTGCAAATACAAGGCGTGTAAAACAGCCAAGGGCCTAAGAGCTAGCAACCAAATTAGGTTGTAATACAAGGCCATGTCAACTAAAGTGTCTCGGGTACAACTTCGAGAGCAATTGTGACGGCTCGTTTCCTGGTTCAATGTTTTAGCGTAGGGATATCCTGAAAACGGAAACAGAATAGACCATTCCATTAAGTACTTGTGTAGAAACCAACACACGAACGGGAGGCCCCCATCTTAGCCCGTGATCTATACGAGGACATGAGCCTAGCCAACTCGCGCGAGGAAAATAACTCAAGGTGACCTCCCCGGCCCTGTGGTGTTTATTTATCGTCTGTAGTTATTGTAATGGTCTATCAGATTAAAAATAATGAGTTGGCTTGGAGCCAGCCAAAATTAAGCCTAAGTCAAATCTTTAAGCCTAATTCTATTCAGGCGCATAACACGTAAACTTATTTTGTAAATAACTTCCCTTTGAAATTCAACCTTGTTTTCCAGTCTACCTATAAATCTAAGGAATGTCATAAAAACTAGAAAGTTTTTTTTTAATTCCGAATAGAAAAATTTCCATTTGAAACCTAACAGTCCACGTGACACTGTTTTAGAGGAGACCGTGTCTGGTTTGAGATAGTCCCATTGCACCAGTTACCAGCAAACCCGATAACAAACACGTATACATTATAGGTAAACAAAAAATAAACCATCCCGTCGTCACGACATCAACATTAACAAAACGGAACCGATCTGGTTTCCCAAAACATATCAAGGAAACAAAAAAAAAAAAACAAAAATGCAAAACTAAAATTCTGGTTTCCCAAATCAATCTGGATGGAAAATATATACTTGTCGTACATTTGACCCCCTATCTAAAGCTTCTAACACGCGTGTAACCGACATTCTATGCCTGCCTTCAAATATAATTAGTATCTTCAACGACGCGTTCGCACTACACTACGTCCTATAAGAAATTGACCGAAAAAAGTGCCCTAGACGTTTCGCGCCTTAAACGTCTCAAATATTTGTACGTGTTAAGCCTAATTTTTATATGAAAAGTTTTTGTTCTCTCAACTTAGAAGGTCTTATGTCGAAATCGCAGTCGACATTTCGGTACACGTTTTTAAAGTGTATTATCTATGTAAATAATAAAGAAAGGACTTGAATTTTATATCTATTTTGATGTTTAAACGTTGGCAACTAAGAGTCATTTGGTTCAAAGTTTAAAAAAGCTACGATATCGTGGGAACTATTTGACTTTTTGCCTATAAAACTGCGTAGTTGAATTTGAAATATCTAAAGCTCTAGACATTGCAAGGAATTTTTTCAAGGAGCTAACCATAAAAGACCATATAGATTATGATTTTATACCGATTCTCGGCTTTAGTATCAAGCTACGATATCGTGGAAACTATTTGATTTTTTCGCCTCTAAAACTACGTAGTTGATTTTGAAATATCTAGAGCTCTAGACATTGCAAGGAATTTTTTCAAGGAGCTAAACATAAAAAACCATATAGATAATGATTTTATACTGATTCTCGGCAATAGATAAACTATAGTATCCATACTTAGCTGCTACAAAATAAAACGCTAGTGCGAACACGGAACGAAATATCCTCCAAAATAGCAGGAAGTAGAAAACCCCATGCCTAAATAAAATGAAACGGTAAAACCAGTTTCCTAAAATACACCACCCCAAGTCCTCCTCCTACCATCACGGCACCACCACCACTATTACTTCAAACAGCTTCGAAAGACCCTGACCCGGGAACCAAAACAGAGCGAACTTTTTTATATCCCCCCTGTTTTATCAAAAAAAACTTAATTCTAAACGCCGAACACACCTCGTAGCTCCAAGGATGATGTAAGGGGGGCAACCTAACCATCTCTAGTCCTCCACACTGAATCTTCCCCCCTAAAGATCTTCATCCATAGCCATAAGCTAAGCCTAAAAAGGTTTTAAAAACCTTTTGCCCCATCGTATTTCCTGATCCACGGAGCCAGCCAGCGGACACTGGCTGTTCGACGCATTATAAACGTTAGATATAACGGGACTCTAAGGGGGTACAACTAAAGCTATACTACAGACACATCGTGTTCTCCTTACATAAGATTAGTAGAGAATTATGAAAAAAAAAAAAAAAAAAAAAAATCGGGTGAGCGCTGAACCGAATGGTTCGATGACCGGAGATCATTTTTTTTCTCTTCTCTCTTTCTTTATGGCATTGAAGGAAGAATATAGGCCTAAGGTATTTCATACTTTTCAACCCTTTTTAATTTTTTGTGAATAATTTAGTAAAGTTTAAATTCCGTGAAACAAGCGGTTTTACCACTCTGATTCTTTAATATCCGTATAAAATAGACGTAGAGCAAAATCAGGAAGGGCAAAGAAGTCAATCACTTACCGGACATATCGGTGAAAAGGACAACTTCCGGTTGACCGCCGTTCTTGGAAGGGGGCAATAAGCTCTTGCGTGATATGTAAGTCGCCTTCTTTCTTGAACCAATCAAAAGTCTTCCCCCGCAAAAGAGTACCAAGGCACTCAACGGAACAACCACAACGGCGTATTGCCAACCGAAGGAACTCAAGACGCTCGGGTCCAAACTTTGCAAACAGACCATGAAACCAACTCGGTAACCGCGGGTATAATTATTACTTCCGCTTCTACTAGGGAGCTCCATGACGTCGTCTAAAAATCTGTGTATATTTAATTGAAGTATATTAATTAGGCTTAAGATTAATATTTAAAATAGGAAGAACAATTACCTGTAAGACGACTCCTTGGTTCTTCCCATACTTCCTTGTCCATCAATCGCCACTGTCATAGCGTCGTAAACTAATTGAGGTCCTAACCAAGCTAAACAAACCGCTAAACTGGCCGCTCGGGCAGTTGGAGGTGGTCTTCTTGAAATTTTAACCAAATAACTGTAATTAAGGAAAACCATTAAAACTCCATAAATCAATCAATCACTCACTCTCCAATTAAAGTCCTTGCCTGTAAAGTACACGAACGGCTAACAAAGCTAAGAGGACGGCGCTAATTTCGGACGTGACAAAATGCTGTAATAGACAATGTCTATTGGCTCCCAGTAGCAACCATTTGCCATCTGTTAAACTGTACACCAAATATGGGGCCCAACTACTTAAATATAGCAAATCGGCCAGCAACACGGTAGCCGAAGTTAAAATGTGAACGCAACTTCCTGTTGTTGGCGTTTTTGACAGCACTTTAACGAGAGCCGTGGCGTTCAAACAGTATACGGCGGCAACTAATATCAATCTCAGAATACTGGTTAAAACAACAACGGGTTCCATTTTGTTCGATATATTGAAATGATTGATTCACTTGACTAGATTTTTTTCTCCTTACAATCGCTGGTGTAGAATTTATCTGAAACACGCGGGTTAAATTAAGTTATTGTTGAAGTTAAATAACGTTTGTATAATCGAATACATAAATATTAACAGAGGCCTGCGCTCAATAAAACAGATGTGGTTAAATAGTTCGAGAGGTTAGTCACACTATAGTCACCGCGCGTATGTTCCATAAGTTTGTCACTGGTTACAAACTGGAGCTTGTCATGAAGTGAATGAGGTAGGTCATAGATTCGAGGTAAAGGGATGCCTTGTGAGGCGCTGTCAAAGGCTTAGTACAGACTAAATAGGAAGATGAACCTTGCAAAATTAACCACCGAGTGTAGAACTTCAATTCTCGCTTGTCATTCTCGAACTAGCTCTCAGTAAATCTCTAGCATCACCAAGTATAGGTAGTGTCATACTTATGGAACATATAAACTTATGGTTGTCCTCTCGTTTTGCGTTTAGATATTTATAAAAAAACCTTAATTTTGAATATTTGCTTTGCAGCTGTAGTGCAGGTTTTAGTTCTACATGGAAACTTCTACACTGTAAGTTCAGTTAATGCAATGCGAGTTGAAGGAAGAAACAAGGGAATATAGTTGGAGCTATGGTCCCTGTACTCAACTAGCGAAACCACCCACACTGTTATTATAAAGCATACAATAAACCTTAATAAAGTAAATGTAAATAGGCATTAAAAACTCATACGATTGACTTCGACCCGACCCAAATGCATTTGAGTTAATGCGCGATATGCCGAAGTTAATTTATATATCTCTAATTCACCTGATCACGTAAGCTAAAATAATAATAAATAAATAAGTAAAATAAATAAATTGTAAGACCTAGTTGCGTGTATAATGGTTATTTACTTCTGCATTGTTTTCAAGCGATGTAATAATGCATTTCGCTAATGGTTAAATTATGAGTTAGTATTGATCAACACTTGATGCGTTCCCATAAACCTCGATACAAACAAAAGTGGGAAGAAGTCATTTGGTTTATAAATATTGCAAAGTTGAAGTAAACAACCACGGGAAAAAACCCTGCAAAATACTCATATTTAAACAGGGGTGGCAGCGAAGAAAAATTTGTTTAACACACAAGTTTCAGACTAGGAGGATTCACACCATTTACACAAAGATTACAGGCTACTTGAAGGACAAAAGTGTAGACAACAGCCTGACAAGCAATTTCTTTAACAATAAGCAACGTTTGATATAAAGGTTTGAAAAATATAATAAAGAATACTTACGCCTTCATTTGTTTATATAGTCGAAGTCTTGCTTGTTTGTTTACTTCCTATTTATTTACGCGTACGTCAGCAAAATATTAAAATATCTTTATAACAGGTGCGAGAGTCTACAACGTTTAATTGCTAAATTGCTGCAATTAAGTTACTGAAACATAATACGGGACGTTTCTTTTTTTACATAAACTTCAGATAAAAGAAATAAATATTAATATATACGGATATATTAATATATAACTTTATAAAACACGGTTCATAGCTCTATCTCTCCTTCAGCCTCTCTATCCACTCGGACCTAGCGCGGATGCAAAACTGAACGCGCGATAAAAAAACGTACCGTTGAACTACTTTAACAGTCCATAGAATGGGTGTGTGTTGTTTAAATTGAACGCGGAAATTAAACTAGAGTTGACGTAAGAGAGTTTTGGCGCGAGACTCTACCGGCTCAAGCTGTAGGTATAACTACCCTGCTAGCTCTAAGAACGCGTATGCTATGGTACGGTTAGTAGGCTGCTGTTAACAGAGTGCTGATTGCGCGGTTCCAGATCTAGAATGAAAGAATCGAGTCAAAACCAAACCGGCATACGCACGCAAAAGTCAGGGGGATAGAGCCCAACCAACAGCCAGGACTCGGTATCGGGACATTATTATTAAGTTTGATTTTTGAAGCTCAAAGGCAACGCCGCGTAGCGGTGGGTACGAACCACGCTTGTTATAGTGGCATTTGGAAAGCGAGAGACCGTGAAGCGAAGCCGTATAATTTAATCATTGTTCTTTATTTAATAGGTTGGATTTCAATTCACGGCTTAGTTTTTCGTTTATTTTCTGTTATGTTTGGTTACTTGTTTTATATTTACAAATGAAATCCGTTGCCCCGACTCCCGAGGTAACGGAGGTGTTGAACTTCAAGCCAACCATTGATATAGACCACAATAAATCCATACGACCGTCGCCCTTGAGAGGGTTTAGCTTTGGTGAAGTCGTACAGGCCATTCACTGTCTAATACGCAATGAAGTTAAAGCCAAGAGATAGCCAGTTTAACACCGTTATTCTCTGACCAAATTCAATTGCTTCTTTATCGGTGAACGGACTATAGTAGCAACGTCAATGCTAATCAATATTAGTAATTGTAGCTGACAGACTATACGGTTAATTTCACCTTGAAACGTCATGGGGTAATTGACGCCGGTTGAGATTTTCCCGCTCTCTCAGATACACCACACCACACCATGAACACAATCTTTTACGAGGGGCCTGTCACTCTGTCAACGCGCTGTACCTCTGAATACTATAGATAGTTTTCACAAAAAGGGGCTAGAAACCTTTTAGCTTATCTTCAGTGCAGTGTTGTCAGGCACTGAACTCTGCGATTCAAGTTGGTCCAGCTCCAGTACAGGATCAAACTGAACAGTTACCCTTTCTTGACTCACTACCGGCCTGGCAACACTGGGGAACGGTAAAATAACCACTTTTAGTTAGTTGAAGCTAGGTGTGGGGATTACGCTTACACTGTTGTCAATGTACAGGAAATTTGAGATAGTGATAATCCCCTCTGTCTTTGTAAGGTAGGGCAAATCTATTTAAACAGACTTCATCATAAATTAGGCTTAGCCCTATTTCCATAAGACAGACGGACTGGCAATGAAAACTAGTTAAAACAAAGAGAAAAGGGTCTAAAGTTTGATGACCCCAAACCAATTTCAATAGAGTATTTCTTTCTTAAAGACGACAACGTCATACCTTTCCCATCTCTTACCTCAGTGTCATCCCCCCTACAAAAGGAATATGATATTCTCTGTTACGAAAGCCCCCACCACAAAAACTAGAGGAATACATACATGATACAGCTCCTATAATTTAAAGTTCAAGAATATACCATAACCTAAACATCCCAGAGTAATTGTTTCATTCATTTTTTATTATGATTTTTTTCTCTGTTCAAAAGGAAAGATGTCTGCTGTAATACGTTTCATAAAAGAAACGAATTAAAGTTCGATAGAGGAAAATTTGATAATCAGAGCGTGGAGTTCAAGTATCGCTCCGTAGTTTTATTGCAAAGTTTAAAACCTCATCCCGATGAATCCCAGTACTAATACAGAATGGTTTAGCTATTTGAGAAGGGGGAAATACAATAGCTTGTATAATGTAGAGGTTTACAATTAGCACCCTTACTGATAGTATGCACTAAACGAGCTAGAGAAACTTCCAAAACCCCGTTTCAGGGTTGCCAGTAACTTGTTATAAGAGCATCTTTTGCAAGTTTGGAACTGAATGATCATTGAATCGAACTGAACCGCAAGGCTTTCGGTCTGTTGTAGATAGCGGTTGAATTGCACTCTTAAATTACTTGCAACGCTTAATCCGTACACTTCTATTAAAGATTTCAACGTAAACTCTGGACCAAACTCTTATATCAACAGTTTAGGGTAAGCTGCTAGAGAGGCGTGGCTACTGGCCTTCCCACCAAAATGGCGCCGAAATTTACAGTGGTGTAATTGGCTTAACATGGATGGCCCTAAGTTAATTTTCACCCCCTTCGGGCACTTCTTGGTTTCAAAGGTTTATCCATCCTGAAATAGCTAACCCACGCCGTTCCCAAGATTGAATGAGTCAATTGACCAATAGCAATCCAAAGAGAATTTCATTCCACACTATATTACGATTTAATACCAATCCCAATCCCAATGTCGACAAAATATATTAAAGGAAAAAATGTCGTATTAATATTACCCCAAAAATGAAAAAAAAAGGGGAAAGAAATACTGTCAATATCAAAACTTCATACCACGAAAACAAATATTTACTTAACCGAAGTTAATTCATGCATTATAATTCAATTATAAAACATTGTTTTCGGGATAAAAATAAAACAAGGCAAGGGCTGCCACTTTTTCCTTCAAAACTTTACGAACAGTTTGAAATAAAGAAAAAAAAGAAGCTATCAAAGTTACCTCACATTTAGAATAAGGAAAGATACGGATTCTTCTGTTCCATTCTTATATTGACCTGAAATATAGTCGTCGTCTCGGAGTTGAAGTACTTAAGTCACGATTTACTGGAATCGATTTAGAATTTCGAGTCAAGATTATATATATAAATGGGAACTGAGATTTATGATGGCGCGTGTGGTCGAATTCAAACGATTATCTACGAAACTAATGATTTTATGGGAGGAGTTTGTCGAACGATATTCGATTCCTATCACATAATTGAACTGTGGTGATACGAGAATCGTTTAGTTGATGAAACTACGAAATGGCACGTACATTTTTAGACAATTTGTAAAGTAACGGTGTTCGATTTCTTCAATACTAAAAGTTCTACCTGAATACATACATCTACTAGGAATCATCGTGCTCCCACAAATATATCCCACGTTAATTTCGATGCGGGTTTTGTGGGCCGGACTTTAGTACTTAATTTCCGTCAAGCCTCATAATAGACCATTTTCGATGTAACTAGGAGGGAAAGACACGGGGGTAGGAGTAAAACTCTGAATTCCATCTCGCTTTTTGGCGCTTGCACTGTAGTCACTTTGAATCATTCATGAGTGTACGCAGAGACGGTTGGCAATGTATCAACCCCCTTCTATGCCCCGATACTAAGGGTTGCCTACCCCCTATTCAGACTTCTTTCTAACTGCGATTTCATTGGTTGGTAGCAATAGAGAGGGAAAATGGTTACACAATGATTCCAATTGGATGTATGTATTCTTGGTTCAATAAAGAAGCCATATAAACACTGAGAAAGTTCGAAGTTAGAATTGGGCTTTATGATCTCCCGGTTTTTTTCCTTTCCCAGGTTTCATCATACATCTCCGTCATGACATTGTCAAGATTAAAACAACTCTGTGCAAAACGTATATGATTTTTCAAATGTTCTCAGGTGTTCTATGGGTTCTTCGTTCGATAAAAATGTCAATTTCCAGCAAAATAAATCAGGTTTTAAACATCAGAACAAAATTTTATCGAAATAAAAATAATATTGAATTTGTTAATATTAACACTACCTTTCCATAATTTATGTAGCCATTTGGGGGAACCAAAATATTAATTAAAATAAATTAAAAATTCTTCCTCAATTCTAATTTTAATGATTTAATTTCAATTCGCGACCCAAAAACCTCCCTTTATATTTGACCGTTCCGTTGATTGTTATCGTATAAACGAACCCAAAAAATAAAATAATAAAAAAGAAAAATTGGCATTCAAAATTAGCAGTTTTAGGAACAAAAACTATATATACAGAGATAATTTTACCACTTGGCTGGCTTCCCGCTGATCTAATTTTTAATCTCATCTCTAATATTAAATCCTCCCACCTAAATACGGACACGGGTCGCTAATTCCGGACACTTAATGACGTCACACGAATGACTGACCATCCCACAATCGGACTAAAAGTCCCATATACGAAAAATATCACGTTCAAAAGTTTTGTGGTGGTTAATTATTTTGGGTGGGCCTTTTATCAAATTTAATCAAACCGATTTTACACCGATGTAAAGGTATACGTATAATAGCCTTTCTAGGTACAGCATAAGTTTATAAGATATGTTCCATAAGTATGAGACTTTCTATACTACGTAATGCTAGAGACTTACAGCTCGAGCTAGTTCCAGAACAACAAGCGAGAATTGAAGTCCTACACTCGGTTAATTTTGCAGTCCCATCTTCCAGTATCAAGCCTTTGACAGAGACTCACCAGGCTCGCTTTACCTCGAATCTATGACCGACCTCATTCACTTCATGACAAGCTCCCAATAACCAGTAACAAACTTATGGAACATATCTTATGAACTTATGGTCAAGGGAAGGTCCTAAAGTCCGGGGTTTGTTTTGCATAAAATTTAATAAAATTATGAGTACTTCTGGCCCATCCCTTATTTTTCTTCAAGCTTGAAAAATTTTTAAACTAAAAGCTAAACAAAATATTTAGTAAATAATGAAAACTTACTGCTTTGTACAAGCTATAAAATTATTCAAATTATGTCTATCCACTGTATCGGGATCTCAGGACAATCTTTGGGTGGGTGTTTGTTGACGAAGTACAAGACTGCTGCTGGTGGTGGTGGTAGATGTAAGATCTTGTCAGCTTTGCAATTGTAAGACTATTGTGAAATATTTCAACCCTAATGAACATCTAGAACCCATAGAAAATTCCACACGATGTGTAATTATTATTCGCGTTTACAGCAATGGTTTCAATTCAACCATTTAGTTACCCTCCTACAAGGGAGGGTCTCTTCAAATTGCTTAACGTTCAAAATATTCTAAACTTCTCTCTTCAAATTACTTAAAAAACGTTCATAACATTCTAAACTTGCTAATTAATTTGTGTACGTAGAATATTGAAGAATAAATTAAATATAACTTGAAAATATGTGATAAAAAATAAATCTTCCCCTCTTTCACCTTAACTGTTGACTCGAATTTCAACTTTCTTCCTTAAATTCATCTTGCAAAATATTAAGATACAATGTCGCCCTATTTATTTCAACCATTTCTTAATGATGGTTCGAACTGATAGAGAGTTTAAGCATAGCCCACTTGATCACGCTGGCTGCACGCGCTATAGAAGCCCGCTCAATCGACCCTAAAAATGAGAATAACATAGGTTCGGTCTAAAATGCAAACCCGTCTGGTTTTAACACGGGCCTCTATGGGAGGGGACCATTTTTATCAACGTTTTTGACAATATGAATGCATCTACTGGTTCAAATCTCTTGAATTTTTAATGAGACGTGTATTGAAAGGTTTGATATTATCCTGTAAAATTTAAAGTCTTCAGCTATAATAGTTTTTTTTTTATAAAAAATAAAAATCATCACATAGTAGAGAAATTGAAGGAATTATTTCTCTACTATGTGATGATTTTTATTTTTTATAAAAAAAACTATTATAGCTGAAGACTTTAAATTTTACAGGATAATATCAAACCTTTCAATACACGTCTCATTAAAAATTCAAGAGATTTGAACCAGTGGATGCACTAATATTGTCAAAAACGTTGATAAAACTGGTCCCCTCCCATAGAGGCCCATGTTAAAACCAGACGGGTTTGAAAGTTTAGACCGAACCTATGTGACGCGCCGCATTCGCGAGTTAACATGTAAAAAAAATCGTTTGGACGGGCTTCTAGAGCGCGTGCAGGCAGCGTGCGTGATCAAGTGGGCTATGGTTTAAGAAACTAAAAATCTTAGTTTTGTATTAAGCGTTAAGCCTAATTTTAAACTGTAAACAGAGAGCACGTGATGTCGTTTTTTTCTGGCGCCAAACTATATTTCAAAGAAAAAGTTTTTAAGACGATTTCTAAATACTTAATCTCACTACTAAATAAATATTAAAACCACGTTTGAATATTGTGGAATTTTAAAACGTGATAAAAAAGATTCACAAACGTTTCCTAATGATGAACAATCCCTTTCAAAACCTCCTACGCTCCAAGACTACAAAATAAAAACCAACAAAACATTGATTCTGTCACGTATAAGATCCTGTATTTCCGGATTTAAAATTAATGGGATTTTTGAAACGAATAATTAAGATTATCAGAAGAATGTAAGATATGAATTTCGTGTGTTTCTTTAAAAGAATATTCTAATATTATCATATTTAAATGCCATGATAAAACTTAAATTATAGGTTAAATTGGTACGCAAATTTTATATCGCATTTTAGCAGTCATTAAGGTCAAGGGCAATTTAATTTAACGTAATTAACATATTAAAAATATGCATAGGGATCCTCTATGTTGTTATTATAATAAATGAAGCTTTGAGGGGTTTTTACGGGTTTTTAAAGGAAAGGTATGTCAGAGTCTCTCTAAAAAAAAGTTAAATTAAACAAGGATTTATTTTAATTATGGATGACAAAAACCCTATTCTAACTCTTGTAGAAAAAATTATGTTTTTACAAGGTTAGAAGGGACCAACTTTTCTAATAACATAAAATTATTTTGTAACCCGAACCACTCATACCAAGAATATATAATGGAGTAAATGGGGGAGTGCAATATTGTAAAATATATATTTTGAGAATCATATTTTGATGCCAAGGCCTAGGCGAGACTAGTGATATAACTTTACATATTTTGTTTGGGAAATTTGACACTGAAAAAATATTAAAAATGGGACCATTCTACGAGCCCTTTGTGTCAAAGTGAATGTCGAAATTGGAGAGGTGTTAGGTTCGGGTTAGAGTTAGGAAAAAAAGTATAAAAATGGCCAGGCTTAGCGGTTTTAAAAGGCGATTTCGGATTTGCGTTGAAGCATAAAGCGGATATCTGCTTCATTTTTTTCAGACGATAACCGTGACAATGGAAGTGAACGCTAGCTAGTACCTTACCGGTGAATTGAAAGTCAAGCGAACTTTAGATACAATGGACCATGAATAGTTTTTTCAGAGAATAAAAGCGTGCCTTGATCAATATGATTCAAGGTTTTGTTTTGTTTAAAAATCTACTCTCACCAGTTCAAGGTAAAGTTTGCCCGAACTAGCAGTGCGTAGTTCGCCTTTAAACTGGCATGTACCACAAGTAAAATCCAAATACAGTTTTCGGACTAGGAGGATGCACACCATTTCCCTACCGGAAGTTGGAGGACGAAACTGTCCAACGTTTTCATTGTACGGTGGAAGACAGGTTGTGGAAAGTTTCCATTCCTTGCCCTTATTTTCTCAGGGTTCGTACGAAATTTTTACTGTCAAAATCCCTGACTTTTCCAGGTTATCCCTGACCAAATTTTGGCAATATCCCTGACCATTTTAAGTTGTTTACCAGAGCCCACTTCATCACACCTGGCTCATATTTAGCATTGGTCGAAGCATGGTTTGATATACCAAACGAAATCCCTGACATATCCCTGACGTTTTAGGAAAACTTTTAAATCCCTGACTTATCCCTGACTTTTTCTCCTATTTTCCATGTCCCTGACTTATCCAGGTTTTCCAGGTTATCCAGGTTCCGTACGAACCCTGTTTCTTTGCTCACATTTATCGATACTCTTAACGTGACCTCCCATTACTTAAACCAACAAACACCATTTGAAAAAAGTCAATATATTTTACTAAAAACAAATAAGAAATGACATTTCTTAAAAGCGTTATATAAAACTCTTTTTGGCACAAAATCAATCTAAGTTCGTTGACTAAAGACACGAAAATTATCACACGTCTTGTTCTAATAAAATCTTAAGCCCGAACAGAGTATAGTTTCGCAGGGTCCATGATCTTAAGAACTGAAGGTATCAAAGTCGGTGCGCGATCTAATGTAATTATTGCCACCGAAATACTGGCCAACACCAGCAACAAATGCGTGCCAGCTCCGACATGTAACCACGGATTTCCTTGCAACATGTTTAAAACGGCGTAAACCATGGGATGCAAGAAGATCACCCAAAAGGCGATGATGCTAGGTAAAATGTTAGTTACCGCGTCAACCGGATGTGGAATGTCCGAACATGGTAAATGAATGTTGGACCAGTGAGAGATACCGCTTGAGGAATTTCGCGTCGTAGGAGTGTTAGGTTGGGACAATTCTTGAGTTAAGACCTTCGCAACTGTGGCTACGACCACCAGGGCGAGGACAACTCCGATTTCGATTAGAACAGGGATACTGGTCAATGGGAAACTGCCGTCTCTGTTATTGTCGCATAACAATAGGTGAAGGTCAGCCGAAACGTTTTGACCTATGTATCCTTGAGCATAATCAGAGATATCGACGTAATCAAATCCGGAACCATCAGCACGTCGTTTTGCGTAACGAAACCTGCACCGTATTTGCATATAGTCAAATTCATTTATTACAAACAGAGAAAAGAACACATAGGGGCGAGGCCACCATAGGGGTATCCTCCCTTTCGCCAAGAAGCAACGGCAGACGGTGGAGCCCCCGACTTCACTACACGCGGCGGGAGGCTAACCAACTCACACTGCCTCTGGCGGAGCTTCTTGACTATAGGGAGGATACCCCAACGGCGGCCTCGCCCCTTGTCTTGGTTTCTCCTTTTGTAATAAACGAATTTGTCTATTCGTCAGCGTTTCAGGGGTCAAAAATATCAGCGTTAGCCTAAATCGCTCTTAATAAAACCAAAACCAAAAGTGGATGATAAAACTGATCAAGATATCCTTAATTGTTTGCTACAACGCATCTGGTTTTCTTGATTTTTAATTATCGGAAATGGAAACCCATATAGCAGGAAACCCGTTTATATAAAAGCGTGTTTAAAAGCCACCAGGAAATTGCCTTTTTGGATCGGAAATTCGTGCCAGTAACGCGATAAATCTATAAAGGTCGTGACTTCCAAGAAGCCAAACATAAGGCACCATTCAACAGAATCCTTACAAATAAAGAATAACAATCTAAGCTTGGGCTATTTTTTGATAAGTCGTTCTTAGAAAATACGAAAGACAAATAAAAACATTCAGGCCCAGCAACCAATAGCATTCGCAACCTTCGGCCAAAAGTTTAATAAAACTACGAAACAATTTTCACTTACGTTCCAAAGACCATTGTTGAAACTGGTACCGTTAAAACCATGGTAACGTACGCCACCTTTCGACTCCATACACGGGTGAAGTTATAAAATTGCGCCACTTTCACCGCCATATGAGCAACAGTCAAGGCCACGTGAATGGCCACTGAGGTAACGGCGCAAATAGCTTGAGCGTTGCAAACAAATCGAAGCCCGTCAGCCCAATGGTCACTCAGCGACATACCGACTTCAATACACAAGTAAGCCGAATGTAGCGTCCACGTTAAGGAATGAATAGTACAAATTAACACGAAAATTGTAGTCCTAACTGACTGTTCGCAACATATTCTGAACCACTGTCCAATAAGAAATCGTGCGCATCTTGTGGTAATCCAAAATAGAATTAACAGGCGCGCCACTGACATTAAAACCGAAATAGCGAAAAGGGTATTGTACAGAGACACCATGATGGTGGCCAAGTTTCACGACTCAGACACTCCGACTCAGTTGTTAACTCGCAGCTATCCTTAACGCGAATGATAAATTAATAATTGAAAACGAAAAAAATCATCCAATTATGTCTATTTTTCGTCTACTTTTGATATAAAAAACTAGATTCTTAAAAAAAAATTAGGCCAATTTGTTGAGAAACGTTCCTAGTCCTATTTTTTAACCACCACAAAAAATACAGACCTCACCTACTACAAATGAACTACGTTTTAAAAAAAAATTGTGATAAATTTTCTTTCCTAATTTCGCGCCTTCATATTATCCGTATAGAAATTGAAATCAAAAGTGGCATGCGATTATTCTCTTCCTAATAATAGAGAAAGAAAGCGCGGGAAGAAGAGTGGCTACCTTTAGGAATTTTCTTCTTCGGGAAGATAAAATGGGGGTGACTAGATTCTAGTTTGCTTTAGTCTACGCTATATAATAATTGATGGTAAAAACCGCGCTAGCTAAAGCGAGTTTCTGTTAAATCACGAAGTGGGTCATACTCAATCTAGGCGCTTTTTTAAAATAATGTGATGGGACAGTGGAAAACACTTTTATCAGAAGATTCTCTTTTTGATGATGGTTTTTTAACTTCCCCCTTTCGTTCTACTCTAATCTTTATCCCCCCCCCATGGCCAGTTTAACCTAGGCTTACGCAGCCAGGTACATCCATCCCACTCAGACAATGCTACGCGCACCGAAGGCCGTAGGTAGCCACGCTCCAGGTAAATTTTCAATACAAGTGTACCCAAGCGTGGGTGGTCTACGGTGAGGTGTGTCAAAGTTTGCTTTGTTGAACTCTCAGGTAGAACAAACCGAGTGTCAATCTTATTCTTGTTGGAAAGGTCTCGGGATGACAGAAATTCAAAAAACAGGGAAAGTTTTACACTATGGTACATTTACATACAGTTATTAATTGAATGATACCAAACAGCCAACATGGAGCAATATTAAAGTAGGCCTAGATGCAATAGATCATTACATTAATTACTTGCAAAGAAACCAACACAAAGGGGCCACTATGCGCTCTGGGTTAGTTCCCTCGCGCCAACCAAGATGCAACGCCAGACTGAGCCCGAGTTCACTACACGCGACCCCGACCGAGGGTAGCCCGATCGCGCTGCCTCTAGCAGTGCTTCTTTGCTCTAGGGAAATAACCCAAGGAAGAGGCCCCGCCCCTGTAGTGTTTGCTTCTCTTCTAGAATTAATGGAATAGTCTATATAATGCTTGTTACAAAGGCCGTTAGTTTTGTGGTGTTGTGGTTTGGAATTAAAATTAGGTCTATTTTAGACCTATTGCTATATAGAGTAATTTCTTTCCCATATACGGCAACGTCATAACCCTCTATCTCTTACCTTAGTGATATCCCCCTCCCCTTACCTTCCGGGGGGGGGGGCAAATAGTATTCTCTAGAACAAAGTTGAACCTAACGTAGGGGATACAAAGTTCACTCCCCCTCTCAACCGAAATTACACTATAGAGTTATCTCTTGTGACGTCATTCATTACCTTAGCTTTGGCAGTTAGTACCATTTCATCTCAATGGGTAAAAAAAGGAGCATGGCTGACGGAGTGACGTCAGAAGTAGGCCAATTCTAAATAAGTTCAATAAAATCTTGGAAACATGGTTTTAAAACTGTAATATTTTTATAAAGAGGTTTACAAAAGTAAAAAGTACAGATGAAAAGTGGGTTTTCATGTTTGACGAAGATTTTAACCTCAAAAATGTTTTGTACTTTATAAACAACAAAATAAAACAAAGTAAATAAAAAAAATTCAAGAAAAACTACTCTAAAGGCAGATCTTTCCAATCAATTGGTTCTTTGCCCGCTTTGATTAGAAGTTCGTTTGTCTTAGAGAAATGTTTGCATCCAAAAAAGCCCCTATTTGCGGATAATGGGGAAGGATGCACCGTTTTTAGGACATGATGCTTCTTCTAAACAATTTTAAAATACCAATTATGCTCCAATAAAATAATTTACAAGTCAAACCATACTTTATCAATGACTTCTCCCTTCTTTTGAGCATAGGAACCCCAAAGTAAAAATACAACTTGATCCAAATTATCACTGATATATTTTATGACTGCATCAGTCAAGTTTTCCCACCCTTTATCCTTATGAGAGTTAGCTTGACCACTTCGAACGGTCAGACAGGCGTTTAAGAGTAAAACTCCTTGACGTGCCCAGCCACTCAGATTACCATGTTTAGGGATTTCAAATCCATCAATATCTTTTTCTAGTTCCTTGTACATATTTAAGAGACTAGGGGGAGATCTAACTCCTTTTTGAACGCTGAAAGCTAAGCCTAGTAAACAGTGTTAATTTTATTTAATTAACTTAATTAATTAAGCTTAATTAAAATAGAAATACATACCATGGGCTTGCTTAGGGCCATGATAAGGATCTTGACCAAGAATTACCACTTTAACCTCAATTAATAAATGAATAATTAATTTAATTTAATTTCTTGAAATTAAATTAAACTCGTTACTTCATCAATGGGGCACATTCTTGTCCAAGAATAAACCTCATCTTGGGGTGGATATATTGTGTATTTTGACCGCTCTGAGGACAGGAACTGGCCAAGCTGGTATATAGAAATATAATTTATGCAGGAATACTTTAATTTAAATTATAATACTTGACATGTAAATTTTACAGGAATGTTTTAATTTAAATACTTAAAATGTAAATTTATAATTACTTTGACGAAATATTCTTTTTTAAACTGGTTTTCTAGGGCAAGGAACCAAGAAGGTCCAATATTATCAGATAGAGCTGGGCAGTTTTTGGCATTTAATTTTATCCTAGCTTTAATTTTCTTATCCTCAATCATTTCCTTTTGTTCAGGAGATAAACTGACCCCAGACTCTCCAGAAGAAGTGAGGTCAGTTTTCTGCCTTTTATTAGGTGGACTCGACTAAAATTTACATATAAAAAGTAAAATCCTTCACATAATCCCTATGTCTAATCTCAAACCAAAACCATGAATGACGTTTTATGTAAATAAAACAAATTTCTTACATTTTTCGGAGTTGACATCACTTTAAAAAAGGCCTGAATTGACTTCTGTTTCCCTGCTTTTCCATTCATCTTATTATAATTAGTTTAATCTCACTAATTTGCGAATTAAAAACAAACTAGAAGCCAGAATCAATCAACACACGTGTTCACTCGACGCCGGAAAAAAGGCGGGAATTTATTGTCGGCTGCTTATACTACCACGTGACAGGAGGGGAGACAGGGCATAGAGCGGTCGGGGGAGGGTTTGTTTACGTATTTCGAATGCAATATGTTTGATTTTAATTTTATATTTTAACGTTTAAAATTACTTTTTTATTATTAAATAATATGAAACGAACGATTCAGGAATCAACCTCTAAAGTAAAATCTCGTAAAAGTGCAAACGAAAAAGATAAAAGCACTAATGAGAATGTTTTAAGTGACACCTTTAAAAATGCCAATATTTACATCTTACAAACCGGTTTAATTACTAATTTAAGAGCTAAAATATTTAAAGAGCAAATTAAAAAGCATTCTGGGAAAGTTAGTGATAGTATAAACGGCGATGTAACCCATGTTATAGTCGAGGATGATTTAGATTGGGATAAATTTCAACGTATTTCAAAGTGGGATGATGTAATTCAAAAACATACCAATGTACTTGTTATTGCGCACTGCGAGTGGTTAAGCAAGTGTTTAAAAGACAAAATAATACATAACACTAGTCAATATGAATTGAAACCACCCCCTATAACCTTAAAATCTAATCTGAAAAATGATAAAGATGAAAATTCTGAAAAACCAACAACATCTAATCCTTTAAAACAATTAAAAGTAATTGTATTACAAGATATAGAGTGCTGTCAGAAGCGCCGGTGTGACGTCACCCATGCTGTTTTCCCATAAAGAAAAAACGGTAACTGTCATGGCCGCCCATTGCTAAAGGTAGACTCGTGACGTTTAACCTTGGATCTGACGTCACAACTGACAGCCCTCTATAGATAACTCTTGCGATATATATTACTAAATATCTGTTTAAAATAGGTTTCTGGTTTTGCTTGCTCTAAACCATCCAGTGAAAGTATAAACCATAACAAACACATAACCGATAAATTAGAGGTTCGGTAACTTAATTTGACATTAAAATCATTAGGATTCATTACTATAACTATATTAACTTTCAACAGATAATGGCAGAAACTTATAAGAATACAAAAGACCAGTGGCGAGAATATGGTTACACCAAAGCCATAAACATACTGAAAAAACATCCCAAAGAAATTAAAACTTACGAAGAAAGTATAATGTACAATAATCTTGTTAATTAAGATCTAAATTATGATTTTTATTAAAACAGGAGGCAAAAGACCTTCCGGGAATTGGGGAAAGATTGGCTTCAAAAATATGGGAAATTATAGAAAGTGGGAATTTTAGAAAAATGGAAGAGATCTGTGATGATGAAAAGATAAAAGCTACAAATCTTTTCACTCAAATCTGGGGTGTTGGACCCACAACAGCCGAATCTTGGGTTCAACATGGTTATAGAACTTTAGATGATCTTAGGGAGAAAGCTACCCTTAATAAACAGCAAGAAATTGGTCTCAAACATTTTGATGATTTCTTGGAAAAAATGCCCAGAGAAGAAGCAGGGGAAATTATAGAAATTGTAAATTATAATTTAATTAAATAAATTAACTAAATTAAAATATAATTTACATGGATTTACAGGTTAAAAAAGCTGCCTTATCACTACAGTCGGGTTTAGAAGTTATTGGGTGTGGATCTTACAGAAGAGGGAGAGCTTTATGCGGAGACATAGATATTTTAATCTCACATTCAAAAGGAGAGATGCAGCCATATTTTTTAACTAAATTAATCGATAGACTACATGAAATTGGTACACGCAATTTAAAATTAATAACCAACAACAACTAACAAAGTTCACTTTATTTTAAGGTCTTTTAACCGACAATTTATCAATGCCTGATCATAAAAGTCCTCAACGGAGTAAATATATGGGGGTTTGTAAACTTCCTGGTGAAACTAAAAAGGTATAATTAAGAAACGTTTTAAGCTAATTTAATTTACAGTTTTAAATTATTTCTCTTCATCTTAGTATCGAAGAATTGATCTGTTTGTTGTTCCTTCTGAAGAATTCGCTACTGCTCTATTAGCATACACTGGTTCTGGTCATTTTAACCGATCAATGAGACTATTAGCGCGTAAAAAGGGGATGGCACTTTCGGATCAGGCTTTAACAACAGGTGTTATAAGAAAAGGGGCTGAAAAAATACACTCTGGTCGCAGATTAAATACTCCAACTGAAGAATCAGTTTTTGAACATTTAGGGTTGGAATTTCGAACACCAGAAGAAAGAGATGTATGAATTTATATATAATATAAGTTGTGGTTAATTTTATTATTTTACTCTGTGAAATTTGGTTTTAACAAGTAATATAATTGGTAATCTACAGCCAATAATAAATATATACATTATTGAAATATAAACGTTGTTGTGCTTCAGAATTTATTGAGTTAGGGGACATCAGTTTCATTATGATGGCTAAGTTACATGAGGTTTTTTCATCACTGGCTCACATTCTACTTCATCAAAATCTTTACAAAAATCATCGAAATTTATGTCTCTAAGAAACTCGTCATTTTCATCATTAGTCATGAAATAATCTTCAATAGTCTTCTGTCCATCTTCTGGTTTAGCTTCGCTCGTAGTTGCTAACTGATAAGTATCAGATTCCATGAAGTTATCCTTACTCAATCCAGCTTTACTCAGAGTATTCAACTTCTCTTGAATTAATGGCCACATATGATCGTCACTAGTGCCTTCCGCCACTAAATATTGAACAACCACCGAATCTTGTTGACCAATTCTATGAGCTCGATCTTCAGCTTGAGTTAATATTCCCGGATTCCAGAATAATTCTGCGAAAATGACTAAACTCGCGGCGCAGAGATTGAGGCCAGCATTGGCAGCGGTGATACTTAGAAGTGCCACCCGACACGAGTCAAGTAGTTGAAAACGATCAACGTTTAATTTCCTGGTTTCGGAAGGAGTTCCGCCATCAATTCTCATAAAGCCAATACACTTTTCAGACAACATTCGGCTAATTTCATCCAAGACGATTTTATGATGAGCGAATAAGAGAAACTTGTTATCAGACTCCAAAACATCGTTAATGTATTCGCAGACTGCTGGAACTTTAACAGCTCCAGTTTCGCTAAAGTACTGCAACAGTATTCCTCGTTTTTCCATCGATTTCAAATCGACATTGGACATTTCTTTCGAATAAGCGTCAAAGTGCTTCTTGTTGATTTTAATTTTGGAAGGATCGAGCATAATAACTTGTCTTCTCTTGGGTGGTAATTGAGTCAGAACTTCAGATTTGAGGCGACGAATCATAACTGTTTCTTTAAGGATTAAGTGAAACTCCGTCATGTTAGAGGAACCAGTAAAATCCCAGCCAAATGTAGTGCTTTTGCCATTGCAATATCGGATGCCAAAGTCGGTGTAGTTAAAAAACAATTGGTTTTTAATAAGACGAATTTGAGTGTAGAGTTCCACTGGTCTAGATAAACACGGTGTACCAGACAGAAGGATAACTCTTTTGGCGTTTTTAGCGGCTGCTTGCGCGGCTTTGGTTCTGGCGGTTTTATAATTCTTAAGAAAATGGCACTCGTCAAAAATTATGACTTTGAAATTCTTGGCTTCGATGTCAGCTTTTTTTCTAGCTAACATGTCGTAGCTCATCATGAAAACTTTACCAGGATAAAGCGAGGTCTTGTAATTCTCAACCATAGTTATTTCTGACTTTCTTAAAGTAGGTAACCATTGATGGAAAGCTTCTAACCATGCAAAGCGGACTGATGAAGGGCATACCACCAAGAGAGGCCATTCTTGGATATAGTAAGAAGCAATAGCTATGCTTTGTATCGTTTTTCCCAAACCCATATCATCCGCTATTAAAACTCTTCCACCATGTTGTATGCCAAAGTAAACCCCAATCTTCTGAAAAGGCAGCAATGATTCCTTCAATTTAGGGTCCAATCCAGAGAGGTCAGCTTCAGGGACATCGGTATTTTCAGGACAATTTAGGAATAGTTTTAATACACTAGGTGGTAATGATGTGAAGGTGACAATATAATTCATTTGGGTCAAAGCTTTGACCAATTTATCGTGATCTTCAATCTTAAAGTTCCATGTTTTATCTCTCAAATCATAAGCTTTACTAGGGATTGACTTCAAAATTTCTATGACTTTTGGATGATAAGAAAGCTCGACTTTGAACCTCTTTCGCGAAATCATGCTAAAGGTAACGTGCACCTTCTTTACACCCGAGTTTGAGGCACTGTTAAAGTTTGGCTTGGAATGTCCGTTGAATTGCTTCAAGCCAGGTTTGGAATTGGACTCATTTGGCATTGATAATTGTGGGACAGATTGGGGAATGTTAGGTTTACTAGTTGATGCGGATTTATAAAAATTGGTGACCTTAATGTTATTAGCACCCCGTTTACATTTGTATTTACACTCTGATTGTTATATTTTGAATAATTGTTGTAGTTGGCTTTTGTACCCCAGCAACCGAGGAAAGTGTTGGCTTGCTTACATTTGAATTTTGCGCTTGAACTTTGCCAAGGCTTAGTTGGGCATTAGCTCGCTTTCTCTCTAAAGCTTTTAAACGATTTTCCTCGATTCTTTTTCGCTGCTCTTCAGATAATCCCGATGTTTTAGGCGCCTCCATTTATATTAAATTTATTTTACGCGACAAATAAAAGTTAAATTACCTTCTGCGTTCTAACTTTGTCAGTTGCCACTTGTCACCGTTCTATTTCCCGCCAGGACAGGCCCTTCCAGTCAATCTACATAGCGCCAAAGAGAGTATAGGGGAGGAGTGGAAAGAGGGGCAAAACTTGTCTCGCTTTTCTACCGCGCATCTTCAATGCGCAGTACCGAGGCATTTCCGTTTGAGACATTAAATGGTGGCGCTATTCTCTGTGATAGCGCACTCTATCACGCAAGCTGCTCGCGCGCTCTACTGACAGACAGTTGGCCTACTATTCCTAACCAGTTTAGAAATTTCCTTATTTCCCAGCCTGATTGGTCTCACCCACCTAGTCCCCCTACCGGCAACTTCTAACAAAAGAGGGTGGTACCCTAAAACGAAAACTGAAACCAAAACACTGCCGAGGCCTAAATAAATATTAAAAGTAAATCAACTTTATTTATCAGGCATTTTAAGAATAGTATCATTTTTTTAACCAAATGAGACACAACTTGCTGAGTTGACAAAACTAACTGTCCATTTGGTAGGAGAATGTCAATAATCACTGACACAATGAATATTTTCTTCAGTAACTGAGAGTTCTCTAGTCTTTCCAAATACATCTTATTATTTGTTTTATTGTACGAAGCGCGGAAACTCTATTTTCACGCCAATCACACACATAATGAAAACACTGATTTAGATTTTGTAC
>JAEQBA010003089.1:37797-52390 GCA_019434445.1 Phalangium opilio | reverse complement strand
TTCTGGCTAGCAGACGCCACTAAACCAATGATGGGACAGTAGTCTTTGTTTTTAAGACTAATTAAAGGCTAATTATTTTGCAATAAAAGATCTTTATTTTTTTTTAATATTTCCCTTTCATATTTAGAAAAAGGGAGTTTTTAAAACCTGTATAATGTGTAGAACCGGGATATTTACTTTTACTATGTTCAGTTAACCCTCCATAGGGCGCGTTTCTGCTATCCTGCCTCGCATTACACTCACTAAGGTAGGGCACAAACATGAGTCTCGCGGGCAGGGACACATTTGATTTAGTTATCCCACTGATTACACTATTTGTTTTAGCTTTGTTTACAGTGTTAAAATACACTACCAAGCCGTAGTTTATTATTACGACTTTTGAAATGCATTTAAAGATCGTTTTTCACTTTAAATGACTAGCTCTATTTCTTTTTCACAGAAAGAACCAATATTAAATATTCTTAAACTAATTTAACACATTCTTTAAATAAATATATACACGTTAGACCTAAAAAAGTGACCTGAAATGTATATCTTTCGGCACCTATCTTAGGTAATAGGAAAAGTGGAGGTATTGCAGCCTAAGGAGTATGTCCCGACTGCGGAAGAGAGCCATTTTGAAAAGCTAATGCTCTCTTGGTTTTGGAGAGGCTTAGCAGCGATGTACCGTAACGGAAGATGATCAGGGCATCGAGTTCCCTCCTTGAGTTAAGACTGGGCCTTAGGGACTACGTTATAAGAAGCCCCCGGGTTGGTGTCTCTCGATATTCAACGTCAATGTGGACACGGGAACCAATGACTCAGAAGGAAGAGTTTCCTTAAATCCTTCCAAGTATTCCTCAGACCTTCCCCACACTTCAACCTCCGCATCTCGGTAACTCTTTGGTACACGCTCCAAAAGACACCCTTGTTTTCCTTTTTTTTTAAAGCCGGGAAATGATAAACTTAACAGGAGTTTATTTATCTGAGTGCATACGGCTTGGTGGAATAAATTTCCCTTTTAATATGTAAAGCAATCTTTGATCGTTTAGAATCACTAGTTTATTTTTACCAGAGATAGATGTAATATTAAAAGCTGGAAGGGAAAACGGCTAGTATTTATTTCAGTCCAACTCATAGCCCAGTATAGAGCCCCTCCCTTCAACACGTAACGGAAAGTTTAAATTATCTTATTGGCTCACTTAAACTACGCTGACGGGGACGTACGTTACGTAGTTCCATTTTACCTCTGTCGCTATGACTCACCACTTCTTTCGTGCCTCCCCCTGTCCCGGGAAGGGGGTTCGGGACTTGGACGGGCACCCAGATTACTCTGTTCTCCATTCCTGCTTCTCAAATTGTATCTATCCCAGTTTGTACCCATAGACCATGGATATGTAAAAATACTGCGTCCCAATTCTTACTTCCAGCACCCAAACCTTGTGAGAGAGAAGGAAATTCGTATTTGCTCTCTTTGCGCATGATCGAAATTTTAAACAGCCCACTTAAGAGAGCTATAGTTCCTTTACCCTACGAGACCTAGCTACTTCCGACTCAATTTAGAGCCACGTCACATCCGCAAGTGCATCGCTTATTTGGTGGCCAGCTTTTTGGTCTAGTTTGGAATCCATAATTCATAGTATTTATGCATATTCATGCATAGACACTTGAAAAGCCATGTTACACCTGAATATTCCGAAAGAAACCATAATGAACAGTGAAACTCAGATGAGTTTCCAAAACAGAAGTCTCCGCGCAAGTTTAATGGCCATCTAATGTATTTACACACAAAAGCTATTCTAATAATTGCACGGATTTTAAATTAGGGTTATCCAACTTGTCCAAACGGTGAAAGGGGTACACCAAATAAAATTGAAGCTACCCTAGACTTTGTTTTACTTTTTTTAGGGTGGTCGTACTTTCTATTTTTTCTCATTGAACCCATACGTAACTCTGACTGGGTACTGCTCTGCTTTTAGCAAGTTAAAATAAGTCAACCGAAGATGGAAGAGCTAGGGACACTGTTCCATATATTGTGTCAAAAATTCATTCCATTCTTTTAAGAATATTGAATTCATGTGACTAGAGCTAATAACAATTTGGAAATTGATTGCTTATAAAAGGTGGCTCAGACTCAAAATTTCGAAACCAACCCCCCCCCCTCTAATATCTTACAAACCTTTCAAAAACACCCTGAACACCATTTGAGCTGTTAAAGGTTAATAATGAAAAGACTCTTGAATATGTTCCAAGAAATACGAGTTAATCCCCCAGGACTCTTCCTTTTTCGAAATGGATACAAAAACATTTTATACTCAATTCGAAAATGTCTTTTGGACGTCTTTTTTCTGCACATTTACTATTATGTTCTCTAAAACAATATTTGTCAGTAGATTGAAATCATTGCTGATTTGATAAGTGCTTACCTAAAACATCAGTACAAAATAATCGGCGTTGACACTTCAAACGCTTTTAAAGGGTTTTTTAAGTAATCTTGGGTAAGTTAATATCTTTTTTCTACGTAAGAGCAGTTGCATGGATATCTCGCTTTTATCAAAATCCACTGCAATGGGCCGAAACTTAAATAAGTCTAGAATATTTAGTGTACATCCTTTTCCAAACATCTTTTAAAGGAATGTTTGGCTTTTTAACCGAGGGACTTGATGTTAAAATGGAAAGGGAATCGCAGTAATCAAAATTCTTCCAGCAACGTGAGGGTAATTTTCCTAGACCATTGCAGAATATAACATACAACACGTGTATTTAAAAACCAATATACCATACTACCTTCTTTAACCCTTTTCAATTCAGGTAGCTCCTTAAAAATTCCAATCCTTAAAAAAAATCAAAAATATTTTTTATTTTATAAAAGTGCAATTTCATTCTTTGATTTTGAAAGAAGCAGACATCAAAAGCTTTCAGATTGGGATAGAAACGGACGATGTGTTAGCTACATGGACAATTCTAAAAGCCCACCCACCCACTTCAAATCTCCCTAGTTTTAAATGTAAACGTTTTACACTCCATGCATTGAAAATATTTCAAATTTTTGGGTCAAAAATAAAAAATATCGAAAGAAATTCAAAAACTTGCATACCGGTATACAAAAACATACGGTACTCCATCGAACGATCAAAATATATAAACGAAAAACGTCTAGGAGTAAGAGTCCATATTTTCCTTATGTGTGGGCCAGTGATGAGATGGTTGTTGAATTTATATTTTCGATGTTTAAATTTTTTATAATCTTAAATGAAGGATGATAAACCCTTTTCGTACGCTTTCTATTGTGTTAGACTGAGCTTCAAACTTACCAGTTCTTTAATTAGAAGTCATATCTAACGTCTTTGGATCCCCCTACCGGATGTTTCGTGTTTATAAATAAAGTGGTCAACACCAGACATTGGTATTGACATTCAAACGATTTTCATAGTAACCTTTCTATTTTTCAATAACTACTATCGGTCATCTTATTGGCCAAAGTTTCAGCCAACAAAATTAAAATGTGTAAAAGTATAATATTTTGGTTATTTTGCCGTGACTATAGCAAATTGCAAAATAGCGCGTATGATTACGAGTTCTTTTGACACTTTGCTTCCGTGTTCGTTTCACTGAAACTTTGACTAATAAGAGAAACACCCTGGTTTTTGCTGAAATATTAAAAATGGTGTAATTCATTTTGTGTCGTACTTAGGTCTAATATCGACAACTTTAAAAATCGGTTAAAGATCATCGAAAACATTTTTGTAAGTTTTAATAAATTTAAGTAAAAAAAATATTATAAACTCTTAGAATCCTTGATGTGCCATTTCAAGGTTGGAATTCTTTTACCTTTATGAATTGGCCTTATTCCTATTTAACGTCACTAGCAGAGTGTCTGGAAACCACTCCCACAAATCACCGCCAGGGGGTTCAAACGTCGCGCCATCTGACGGTGATTCTGCGAACCTTCTTAAGTTACCCAGCCTCTATGAGAGTAGTTTCCAAATAATCCTCCAATGACGCTGAATAGCAGTAAGGCTAATTGGTAAGGATTATAACCCAAAGACTAATCTAGAAAATAATCCTTTTAAACCATTAATAATTTATATCGCGTTAGATTAGGTAATAATTCAATCACCTCATCTAATACCTCAACATTTTTGGTAGATGCAACAGTATGTAACCCTAGTACGAGTGTAACGGTTGATATTCCGTGGCTACGTATAAAAAAATAACATTTTTTTCTATGGGAAGGGGCTACTACTAGATGCTCTATGGAGTCTTTGAGAATGTCATTTATCTTATAGGCGTATGTTATAGCTCCCGGAATTGCTTTTAAGTGGAAAGTCATGTTCTTGTAGGCTATATGGAATTGTGGAAGAAAAAAAATCGTCTGTGTAATATTGCAACAAATATTGAAAAATAATATTAAACGAATGCTGAGCACTCTAGAAATGTCAATGAAAGCTCATAAATGAATGATTATCAAGGACAAACCTATATCATTAGTTCTTAGCAAACTGTACATAGTTCACACTTAGTTTTGAAATTACTCAAAGTGCAATAAAAACGTGTATCATAAGTATAATTAAAATAAACAGCCTAGTAATTCAACTAATTTAATTTTGTGTAAATTAACGATTGAACACTTTGCACACAAATATCACAAAAAAAATTTATTTAACGTTGCTACAAAAGTTGGGTGCCACATTTAATAAAGAAAACGTTAGTAAAAAAACTCACCAAAAAAATATTGCCTTAGTTTTATACCGATTTACAATCTTGCACATATTGGGCTTAAACTATGTGTAATTAATACATGTACCATTCTCTTTTAAATGGCAATTGAGTAATTTACAGAAAAATCCAAAAATATTGAGTAAAAATTACTTATTTTATGTGATTAATATCGGTGATTACGTTAATCGGTGTTGACAATCAACTCAAATGTTTTTGAAAACCATTTTTATCGTTTCTGAGGACACTTCCAGAGTGAATAAAATCAACCTCTTAGAACCCTTCAGACTCTCATTATGAAGGAACATAAATTCAGATTTTAATTATCTGAAGATAAATTTAACTCCCAGCAATACCATAAGAGAATGATCCTCTTTAAGTATACATCTTTAGATAGGTATTTTGTGGAATTCCTTCTTAAACGTCAGCGCCCAAGAGACATAGGGGCTAGGGCGCCAAAAACAAGAGAGATATTTTTGTTTCCATGGTGGCGCCGGTAACCTCTAACGGTTTAAGAGAGAAGTACTCTTCTGGTTGGAATATTTTAGAGTCCCTAACCGGAACATGTGTTACTTTTTCACCAATTTTGCTACGGATGTTTTAACGTTTCGAAAGAAAAACAGGGCAAAAGACAAGCAACGTTTTTACCATGGTTTTTAAAGCGAGCAGGTTCCTGTATAAACGATTTAAGGGTAAAACAATTCCCTAGCCAAAACCTCGTTGTCAATCGAGGATAGGTTTTTTGGTACCTCTCGCGTGCCATGCTAAGAATACACTAAAAATTAAGGCTTTCACGGCGGCAGTGTATCACATAACTTAATATCAGGTTGGGGTGAGACGGATTATAGGCTACATGAGGACGGACTAGTCATCTATAGATCATATTCAGAAATAGAAACTTAATGGTAGGGTATCAATTTATGGTAATACTAAATCATATGCTGGATTAACTCTTTGTAAAACCGCAGTCGTAACATCTCATCTTAAGAATGTATTTAAATGTTTCTCGGACTTCTCAAGAGCAGAATCTTAGCTAGAGACAATAAGTTATTCTAATTTAACTGGGATTTTGTTGTACTGTTCTCAAGCAAACTTGAGTCCTGAAACTCAGGCCATCCGTCCGCACATATTAAAATTTAATTTTAATTAGAAAACAATTAGACGCTTCTCAATCGCATTTAAACGGACGCTGCATCCATTGTCTTCGTGGTGAAATGCAATATTTTAATCCCTTTCTTAATGAATGATTTTAAAATTTATACAAATTTGAACTTAAATATAAATGAAGAGATACCGAGCTCTTTTAATTGGGTAGCTATATATAATTAAATTCAAAGTAAACCGAAACAGTAGGTTATTGCTCCTTAAAGGGATAATCGCAGATGGTTCCGGCCATTATTCATATTAACGCGTGTACAGAAATACTGGAATCAAAAATTTACTTTCTTTCATTTCGTAAATTTTAAGTTAGCTTATGATTTTAGTAAATCAAAAATGTTTTCAGGGAATGAAAGACACAAGACGTCCGAAATTTTGTTTTATTTTTTAAACATAGTTCCGGTCTTTTAGTTTCACTACAACACACATTTTCACCATTCCATTGCTAAATTAAAATAGTCTCTTGAGATTGTAGACTTACATCAGGGATAGATTTAATTTTAGAAGTAGGAATGAAGATCAGAGTAATCTGGGCGCGCCTTAAAGTTCCGGACCCCCTTCCACGGGACGGAGGGGTATGAAAGAAGAGGCTGGTCATAGCGACAGAGGTAAAAATGAATTACGTATTTTTTGCTGTCCCCGTCAGCAACGTCATCAAAAGGTAGTTTAAGTAAGCCAATAAGATAATTTAAAATTTTCGTTGCGTGTTGGAAGAAATGGCTCTATACTGGGCTATGAGTCGGGCAGAAATAAATACTAACCGTTCTCCATTCCTGCTTCTAAAATTACATCTATCCCTGATGTAACTACCACTTTTAGATCATTAGAGAGATGGCTAAATTAAAATAGTCCATTTTAATTGTAGACATACATTAAAATAATCATAGAAATTAATTAGCCCTTATTTTACAGGAAATTTAATAAAAGTCCTATTTTCCAAGACAATTATGTTTACAAGGGAAAGCCTTATAGTTTCGGGCAGAAAAATGATTATTTATTGAAGTTGAAAGGTTTTGCTTCATTTTTGAAGCGCATTTCTTTCGGTATGTCCCTAACTTTAACCGCGTACCACCAGAAAGGCTCGTCAACAAATTTTCAAGGCTTTGGGAAGTTTTTAAAAATTAAAAACTTCCAGGGTGGTTCTAAAATTCTTCGCTCGGGATTCATTAGTCGCGTAAAAGGGCTTCACCAAAAGCGGGGGTTAACCAGAAAATCTAGTTTAGAAAAGCCGAAGAGAAAGTCTATATTGTAAGCGTAGAAGCTATGACCGCCTATGTATATCAAGATTAGAAGTTCAGAAATTAAAGTGAAACATCTCTTTTCTTCAATCAGAATAAAGGTTGAAAGATTTTCGTAAAAATAACTTCAGTAGTTTCATTATATAAAAGGAGCATTATTTTTAGATATTAATGTTATTATAGAGGGCGTGTGAAAGTCGAGAACAGGAAATAGAGTATAATGAAGAAGAAGAAAAGCAGAATTAACTCTGGTCTGGAGACGTCATTAATTGAATATTTTAGTCTCAACGTAAGGTATACGCCTTAGCTTCTTTCTTAGTCCTCTAATTGTATGAATTATGTTGAAACAGATATTAAGAACAAAATTAAAACAAACACGAAAGCAAGAACTCCTAGAACTGTAAACTTCAGTCCAGAAGGAGAGAAAATGGAAAATAAGGTTAGATTGTTTACGTAAGGTACAACGTCCTTATTGAGAGAAAGTAGCACTAAAGATGAGAGTGGTTTTTCCCAGTTCAGAGTTTCAAATGGTTCCATCAAATCTGAGCTACTATTCTACATAGAAAAATCATTCATTCTAATAGTTCCATATTTCGTCTATGGAGGGATACGGTTGGTTCAACGGAACTTGAAATGTATTTCTCTCCAACAGTTCAAAGTCTTAAAAACGTCATACAAAATGCACACGCAAGTGTAATTTTCCTGAACGTTGTTGGCTTTCGATGGAAAACTTCAACAAGATTTTTCAACTAAAGGATATCAAGTTCAAATTTAGCACGCGTGTTTCTGAGGTTGAATTAGTGATCATTTACTTCAAGTAATTTACCTCTGATAATGAAGAACTTCTATAAATATCTAGATTTAAATCGCTTTTATTTTTAAGACCCCTACCATCACTAGACCCCCGAGATGCTGTTCTATCAGAAGGCGCTGGGAAAGTCAAAGGTCTATTCATATATTCGCTTTGTAAAAGGGGCCAACCTACCCTGCCCGGGATTCGGGGTCTTTATTAGATTGGCAAGTCCGCACCTCACCATTTCAGAAAAGACCCCCTCGCGTTCTAGCAATTAGTTGCTTAGCAACCGTACATTTTAGGAAGTTCGCCCCGGTCACCCTTCCGACCAAGAACAGCGAAAATGACGTATCTTTCTCATAAATATAAACCTCAATATACCGCATTTCGGCTATAAGAGTTTAGTTGTAAGGCACAAACCACGTGGTGATAAAGCTGGGCCCGAGTTCCGAAATGCAACTTCCATCAAAGAGCTTTACGAAGAGGAAGATGAAAAAAGAAAGCGAAATGAAAGTATAGAGTTCTGGTAAAAGCAGCGGCGACTTTTTGGAAGGACTTTAAGGGACCTCTTTCGAGGAAGTAAAATACTTTCTAACTTTTATGGGATGTCTTCAGTCGTCCCAAACTTCAACACTAAAAAATGTCGGCTATTATGCACTCTAGTACCGAAAGCTGTTGCCTGGGATTCTGGGAACGTCAGACTTGGAAACCTCATAAAATTACTAGCAAAATATTTTGAAATTGAGTGAAAATTCCCAAGAAATATTGCAAATGCGATTCCTTGAAATCTTGTTCATTTGCCTTTGAATTAATACTATTTCTGAACGTCATTCAAATCGGGTTGGTCCTTCGCTCCTTTCTAATGGGTCTGATTATGTTCAATGTGTTTTTTCTACAATTTTCTGCTTCTTTATAAATATACTATATTTGTTTAAAAATGTACCATAAGTAGCTCCAAATATACATTCATTTACAACAAAACAAACTATGTCTGTTTAATTCACGATTTTCATATCCCTTTGCCGAAGCAAAGCAATTCCAGAATGATCAGACTACAAAATTCCCCAAGGGTGACCCAACCAATCCATATACATTGCGTGAAAGAGAGGTCAATTCCGATCTTGATTCAATAGAGGTTATCGATTAACCATGAAAATGATGAAACCTTGGATTTATTGGTCTTTACTTTCAGATATATTACAACTGTACATGTACAGTGGCGTTGTAAGCGAAAGTCTTTGGTTCAAGCAAGTGATAATACTCAAGAAATTGTTGAATCGAGAGACCATTTTAAGAAATTTCTAACTTTTGTTCGACATTTTGTTCTGCTACATTTGCCCTCAAATGTTAAAGAAAATGATCCCGTTTCAAAATATTATACCTTAAAAAAACGACCTTTTTCTAAAAATAGGAGAAAAAATATTCAAGAAAACAAATGATCTTTTAATACAAAATAGTTAGCTTTTAATAAGTCTTAAAAACGAGGACTACAGCACCACCATTGGTTTAGTGCCGTCTGCTAAATCGAACCACTTACCCCTACGGGATTGGTTTAATTCTCACAGGCTGAGAGATGTAAAGGAAACGTAGGGGCAAGAGGTTCGATTAAGCAGACGCCACTAAACAAATGGCAGCGCTGGAGTCCTTGTTTTTATATAAGAAATAAGTGATATATTTTTTAAAAGTAATTACGCTGACTACTGCCTCGTAATGTCTAGAGGTGTCTGCTAGCCATAACTAGCACGGGATTGCTTCATCCTATCCCATAGGGGTAAGTAGTTCTGGCTAGCAGACGTCTTTAAACATAGCGAGGCAGTAGTCGGCGTTTTTAAGACTAATTAAATGCTTATTATTTTGTAATAATCATTAAGTTTTTTAATATTTTTTCCTTTCATATTTAGAAAAAGGCCATTCTTCTAAGGTATAATGTTATGTTGCCTTTTGCACATATTTTATATACACTTATATTAATATAAGATTATGAATATCGTATATCTAAGCTCCGTTCTAAATAAACTATAACAATTTCAGATTCGATAAATTGAAATATAATGGAAGCTGAAAAATTTATCTTTTAGACTACAAGTAACAATTCAATTGTAACAAAATATTCTCTCAATCGCGGCGGTTCTATAATAGAATATTGAATATATTTTTCCGGGTTACCGCGTTCCAACACATGGAAACCTAAATTCAATGGGTTGTGTAAATCTGAAATTTTTCGATATCTCTTTCATGAGACACGACCGCAACGATAAGGACCAGACAATTCTTCGCGGATCAGAATGTAATTTGGGTTACGATTTCGCTTCACTTGCATTTAACCAAGACTCGAACGAAGCTATTCTTGAATCTTTTATCAATCTATATATTGTTGAATGAAATAAAATCAATTAATGAACAGGCAGAAGCTAGTTAAAGAAGACTAAGGCAATGGAAAATATTACTACTGCTTTGTGGTTGCTTGTTAAAATAGATATCGTATTTAGTTTAATGATCCAATTGTAGTATAATTTTAAGAGATTAGAATTACACTTATATCAGATCTACAGCTTTATTAAGTAATATTCATAAATACTGTAGAGGCATCGCGCGTCAGGTCAATATTTGCCTGTTCGTTTTAAGTTTGTGACGAGTAGCAAGCCTAATTTCAAATTGATTTAGTGGAAACTTTTAGTTCATAATTATGATTATCTTAGGCTTAATTCTGACTTGGCGGAAAATCCGGACGGGAAACTGGCGCTATAGCCTATAAGGTTAAAACTTTTGCAAACGCCGAGAGCCAGCGGTGAAGAAATTTCATTTGCCGTCGGAATTCACGTCACTCTGACCCAGTAGTTACAAAATGGTGAACACTACTTTTTCGGCCAAAATCCCGGCCACTATAACTGTTTCTATTTATAAATTTTTAACGTATTTATTTTACAAAAGGCATCATAATTCACTAGAAAAACCTCTCTGGATTAAAGACATATTAATTAACTATAATAATAATGAAGTGAAATTTTATTTAAGAAACAGCGCTTCCTCGTGTCTGTCCTTGAGTTCGAATCAAAAATAAAATAGCTTCATCAATGACGGTTTCAAAAACGTCCGTTTATTAAAGGTTGACGAAGTGTTCAACCGCAAAAATAGAACACATTCTGTCCGACGAAACGGAAATTCTGTCGCGCCTGACGTCAAAATTTTCGGTTCAACTCAATTCCGTCGCGATTTTCTGCCGAGTGAGAATTAAGTTTCAGAACATAAAATTGATGTAACTGTTGTAGGTTTTCAGTAGCTAAAATTTTGTATAGATGGGGTCATACAAAATGAAGCAAGTATTTCACAGCCCTCAACAACATTCCGAACTATTTTGACCATAACGCCGTTTCCTTAGTGGCCAAATATGTTAAAAAAAAAAATGCCGCAGGAAACCGCCATACTTGCGAGAAAACAACCTTATATCTTCAGTAGCAGAACCATGCATGGGGAAGTCTGGTGTTAGTGTTACGACTCTACGTCTTAAGATAAGAAAATGGCGAGAGAAAAATAAAGAAAGAAAGAAATGTCCTGAATGTATTTGTCGACGTCAGCCCGTTTTAACCGACGCGAAAGTTTCGATATAAACGTGTACAAAAGAAAACGTAGTCGGGAGGGAAATAATATACCGCGTGGGCTTTTACCGATATACACTTATTAAACAAAGCACAAAGCCAGGATTTATGCATAGGAAAATGATTTTTCGTTAAGCCTTTGAAGACTCTGAATGAAAAAAGGAACGTAACTAAGAAGGGCTTGCGAATAAGGTAAACGATAAAAATGATTTCACAAAGCAGAGACTCGACGATATACCGCAGAATATAACAAGAGTAGAATCGACTTAAGCTAGATTCCCACTTGACCGAAAACTTTAGCGCTCTGACTTTAGAATTCCGACAAAGGGCAGTTGACCGGTAGTCAAGTGGGACGCGTTGGGACTCGGAAAAAGAAGAACTTAAGCCTTTGCTTTTGATTTTATTAAGCTGGATTCTCACTTGACGTAAATCAAAGCGGAAACTCTGCGTATTCGGCTTGACGGTAAACTTGAACCAACAAAATTCTTATTTCGGATTTGAAATCCCTGTACTTGCCTCTTTAGAAAAATTTGTCTTGCGGACATTTTGGCAATTTTTACATAATAAACATGTTAGTAGCGTATAATTATAAATGCCTAATTTGGACAAGATCTCACAATAAAAATCATAATCAGATCCTCCATTTTTTTACCAAACCGGATAGTTTAATTTTAAAACTTCACATTACGTGACTTGGTTTAAATTTGCCGTTCGAAAATTCCGCCTAATGAGAATCACACACACCGTCAAAGCCCGCGGCATTTTCAGATTTTCAAGCCGACAAGCGGTTGATTTCCGTTGAGTCAGAATCATACTTTAATTTTCATTGATGTCATATCTTAGAGCTTTCCCTTTTGGCTTACCATCTTCCTATTTTGAAGGAACGGAAAATGAATTTCGTACATCAAAAATTAAAAACAGGTTTTTTGCTTAAAGTTGCCTAAAAAGAAACTCCCACGATAAACTAGGACTGATCAGGAGCTCGAGTCAGCTCGGGCTCGTGACGAGTGAGCCAAGCAGCTACTTTGCCAGCTCGATTAATTAACAAGCGAGCTTTTTATGGTCGAGCCGAGCCGAGCCGACAGGTATCGAGCCACTACGACTCACGAGCCGGCTCGAGAGCCTGGTCACTGATATAGTGCTTTTATTTTAGTCTTTATTATCTCCACCAATAGCGTTCCGTTGTATTTTTACCGAGTGGATTTACTGAACCACTACATTCCTAAACATGGGAAGGCATTTATAGTCGTTCTGAAGTTTTACGTTGGTAGTAGCAATTTTTTTTAACAAGGGGCTAACCGGAGATGTTGGGGGTTAAGTCCGCACTTAGTTCAGGGGGAAAACACCCAGCTCTTTGGCCATAAGAAATGGCGCCAACAGTTTGACCCCCTTCACCCCAACAGCTCCGGCCAGCCCCTTTAACCGAGCCAGCTCAACTCGGCTCGGCTCGATCATTTTCGAGCCGAACCGCCGTTCTTTTAACTCGAGCCGAGCCGAGCTTTTAAGAAGCTCGCTCAGCTCGGCTCGTGAACAGACCTAGATAAAGCTCAGTTAAAAACAGGTCTAAGAAGCATAACAAGATTACGAGGGGCTAAAATACCATGTTACTGTGATTTACTTTGGATATAACCACATGGGAATGACCTAACATGACCATTCCCTTGTGATATAACGAAAGAAAAACGCAAAAATAATAAATATTTCGACTTGCTGAGGTTTTGGTGTAGATACGAGGTTATTGTGGCTTCTTTGTGGTTGTTTTCCCCACTTGTGTTTTTTTTTACATTCACGGGTTGTTCGTGAACGTAATATTAGGCCTTTTAAGACGCCGGCGGATTATACGAGGCGAATCAAATGGAAATGCCGAGATTAGAGCAGGTCGAGGATTCGAAAAGAGATCGGGAGAGAGGAAAAGGAGGAACGAGATTTCTCGTGGTAGCGATGGGAAGAAGAGGGTGAATTTTCTATTGAATTCGCAGTCGGAGAAATAACGGTGGATTTCCGTTTCTGGGTCACGGGGCTTCGATAAAAATGTCATAGGTGTGTGTGTGTGTGTCTGCGTGTACGAGATAAAAATGTACTGAAACGCCAAGAACTTGTAAGCGGCTTGGTCAACTGCTTTATATGCGATTATATAAGTATAATCCGAATGGATCCGGGCTACTGATATATTTATAACTATCGGAATTCTTTGAAAGTTTTTGGATTTTCATAATAGTTCTTTCGAAACTACAGAGCTGCTGGGAGTTTGTGTTTCATTGTTCATTTATTCTTTCAAATGTGAATTAATTTTGAATAGGAGTTATTTTTATCTATTCTTTATCGTTAAAAACTATTTTCCATTATAATAACACTCATTTTTACTATACGCGTAATTAGCAAAATACGTAACATTAATGTATATAAATGAAAAACAATGCCAAAATTAACGGGTATAAGTAAAAGTCAATTCCAACATTAACGGGTATAAGTAAAAGTCAATTCCAACATTAACGGGTATAAATGAAAGTCAATTCCAACATTAACGGGTATAAATGAAAGTCAATTCCAACATTAACGGGTATAAATAAATGACAATTCCAACATTCATGAGTATAAATAAATGACAATTCCAACATTAACGGGTATAAATGAAAGTCAATTCCAACATTAACGGGTATAAATAAATGACAATTCACACAATGGGCATAAAAACTTGACTTCTTATATAATTTAGGAATGCTTTTTTTGCAAACAGTAGTAAAACGCAAGCAGTATAGTTGATTATAAAATTGATGTGTATTTAAAACTAAAAAAGTTTTCTATTCAAATGACGTAATTGATGTATACTTTAAAATGTGTAAATAAATATAATGAACATAATAGTAAAAATATTCATATATATATATATATATAAATGACACGAAAAAATTTCATTGCAAGTTATAGACTTTAAAACATCAAACGAACAACTTTTAACTTTTATAAAAGATATGGTGCTCAAGCTTGGTTAAACTCTTAATTGTATATGTCCATTAAAGTACTTAATGAAAAGCGCGGCAATATAATATATTTGAAATATTCTTACAAACACTTCTTTCTATAAAATCAGGTTGGAATGAGTCGGTATA
>JAEQBA010003089.1:0-32641 GCA_019434445.1 Phalangium opilio | reverse complement strand
TTCCCAGAATCCCAGGCAACAGCTTTCGGTACTAGAGTGCATAATAGCCGACATTTTTTAGTGTTGAAGTTTGGGACGACTGAAGACATCCCATAAAAGTTAGAAAGTATTTTACTTCCTCGAAAGAGGTCCCTTAAAGTCCTTCCAAAAAGTCGCCGCTGCTTTTACCAGAACTCTATACTTTCATTTCGCTTTCTTTTTCATCTTCCTCTTCGTAAAGCTCTTTGATGGAAGTTGCATTTCGGAACTCGGGCCCAGCTTTATCACCACGTGGTTTGTGCCTTACAACTAAACTCTTATAGCCGAAATGCGGTATATTGAGGTTTATATTTATGAGAAAGATACGTCATTTTCGCTGTTCTTGGTCGGAAGGGTGACCGGGGCGAACTTCCTAAAATGTACGGTTGCTAAGCAACTAATTGCTAGAACGCGAGGGGGTCTTTTCTGAAATGGTGAGGTGCGGACTTGCCAATCTAATAAAGACCCCGAATCCCGGGCAGGGTAGGTTGGCCCCTTTTACAAAGCGAATATATGAATAGACCTTTGACTTTCCCAGCGCCTTCTGATAGAACAGCATCTCGGGGGTCTAGTGATGGTAGGGGTCTTAAAAATAAAAGCGATTTAAATCTAGATATTTATAGAAGTTCTTCATTATCAGAGGTAAATTACTTGAAGTAAATGATCACTAATTCAACCTCAGAAACACGCGTGCTAAATTTGAACTTGATATCCTTTAGTTGAAAAATCTTGTTGAAGTTTTCCATCGAAAGCCAACAACGTTCAGGAAAATTACACTTGCGTGTGCATTTTGTATGACGTTTTTAAGACTTTGAACTGTTGGAGAGAAATACATTTCAAGTTCCGTTGAACCAACCGTATCCCTCCATAGACGAAATATGGAACTATTAGAATGAATGATTTTTCTATGTAGAATAGTAGCTCAGATTTGATGGAACCATTTGAAACTCTGAACTGGGAAAAACCACTCTCATCTTTAGTGCTACTTTCTCTCAATAAGGACGTTGTACCTTACGTAAACAATCTAACCTTATTTTCCATTTTCTCTCCTTCTGGACTGAAGTTTACAGTTCTAGGAGTTCTTGCTTTCGTGTTTGTTTTAATTTTGTTCTTAATATCTGTTTCAACATAATTCATACAATTAGAGGACTAAGAAAGAAGCTAAGGCGTATACCTTACGTTGAGACTAAAATATTCAATTAATGACGTCTCCAGACCAGAGTTAATTCTGCTTTTCTTCTTCTTCATTATACTCTATTTCCTGTTCTCGACTTTCACACGCCCTCTATAATAACATTAATATCTAAAAATAATGCTCCTTTTATATAATGAAACTACTGAAGTTATTTTTACGAAAATCTTTCAACCTTTATTCTGATTGAAGAAAAGAGATGTTTCACTTTAATTTCTGAACTTCTAATCTTGATATACATAGGCGGTCATAGCTTCTACGCTTACAATATAGACTTTCTCTTCGGCTTTTCTAAACTAGATTTTCTGGTTAACCCCCGCTTTTGGTGAAGCCCTTTTACGCGACTAATGAATCCCGAGCGAAGAATTTTAGAACCACCCTGGAAGTTTTTAATTTTTAAAAACTTCCCAAAGCCTTGAAAATTTGTTGACGAGCCTTTCTGGTGGTACGCGGTTAAAGTTAGGGACATACCGAAAGAAATGCGCTTCAAAAATGAAGCAAAACCTTTCAACTTCAATAAATAATCATTTTTCTGCCCGAAACTATAAGGCTTTCCCTTGTAAACATAATTGTCTTGGAAAATAGGACTTTTATTAAATTTCCTGTAAAATAAGGGCTAATTAATTTCTATGATTATTTTAATGTATGTCTACAATTAAAATGGACTATTTTAATTTAGCCATCTCTCTAATGATCTAAAAGTGGTAGTTACATCAGGGATAGATGTAATTTTAGAAGCAGGAATGGAGAACGGTTAGTATTTATTTCTGCCCGACTCATAGCCCAGTATAGAGCCATTTCTTCCAACACGCAACGAAAATTTTAAATTATCTTATTGGCTTACTTAAACTACCTTTTGATGACGTTGCTGACGGGGACAGCAAAAAATACGTAATTCATTTTTACCTCTGTCGCTATGACCAGCCTCTTCTTTCATACCCCTCCGTCCCGTGGAAGGGGGTCCGGAACTTTAAGGCGCGCCCAGATTACTCTGATCTTCATTCCTACTTCTAAAATTAAATCTATCCCTGATGTAAGTCTACAATCTCAAGAGACTATTTTAATTTAGCAATGGAATGGTGAAAATGTGTGTTGTAGTGAAACTAAAAGACCGGAACTATGTTTAAAAAATAAAACAAAATTTCGGACGTCTTGTGTCTTTCATTCCCTGAAAACATTTTTGATTTACTAAAATCATAAGCTAACTTAAAATTTACGAAATGAAAGAAAGTAAATTTTTGATTCCAGTATTTCTGTACACGCGTTAATATGAATAATGGCCGGAAACATCTGCGATTATCCCTTTAAGGAGCAATAACCTACTGTTTCGGTTTACTTTGAATTTAATTATATATAGCTACCCAATTAAAAGAGCTCGGTATCTCTTCATTTATATTTAAGTTCAAATTTGTATAAATTTTAAAATCATTCATTAAGAAAGGGATTAAAATATTGCATTTCACCACGAAGACAATGGATGCAGCGTCCGTTTAAATGCGATTGAGAAGCGTCTAATTGTTTTCTAATTAAAATTAAATTTTAATATGTGCGGACGGATGGCCTGAGTTTCAGGACTCAAGTTTGCTTGAGAACAGTACAACAAAATCCCAGTTAAATTAGAATAACTTATTGTCTCTAGCTAAGATTCTGCTCTTGAGAAGTCCGAGAAACATTTAAATACATTCTTAAGATGAGATGTTACGACTGCGGTTTTACAAAGAGTTAATCCAGCATATGATTTAGTATTACCATAAATTGATACCCTACCATTAAGTTTCTATTTCTGAATATGATCTATAGATGACTAGTCCGTCCTCATGTAGCCTATAATCCGTCTCACCCCAACCTGATATTAAGTTATGTGATACACTGCCGCCGTGAAAGCCTTAATTTTTAGTGTATTCTTAGCATGGCACGCGAGAGGTACCAAAAAACCTATCCTCGATTGACAACGAGGTTTTGGCTAGGGAATTGTTTTACCCTTAAATCGTTTATACAGGAACCTGCTCGCTTTAAAAACCATGGTAAAAACGTTGCTTGTCTTTTGCCCTGTTTTTCTTTCGAAACGTTAAAACATCCGTAGCAAAATTGGTGAAAAAGTAACACATGTTCCGGTTAGGGACTCTAAAATATTCCAACCAGAAGAGTACTTCTCTCTTAAACCGTTAGAGGTTACCGGCGCCACCATGGAAACAAAAATATCTCTCTTGTTTTTGGCGCCCTAGCCCCTATGTCTCTTGGGCGCTGACGTTTAAGAAGGAATTCCACAAAATACCTATCTAAAGATGTATACTTAAAGAGGATCATTCTCTTATGGTATTGCTGGGAGTTAAATTTATCTTCAGATAATTAAAATCTGAATTTATGTTCCTTCATAATGAGAGTCTGAAGGGTTCTAAGAGGTTGATTTTATTCACTCTGGAAGTGTCCTCAGAAACGATAAAAATGGTTTTCAAAAACATTTGAGTTGATTGTCAACACCGATTAACGTAATCACCGATATTAATCACATAAAATAAGTAATTTTTACTCAATATTTTTGGATTTTTCTGTAAATTACTCAATTGCCATTTAAAAGAGAATGGTACATGTATTAATTACACATAGTTTAAGCCCAATATGTGCAAGATTGTAAATCGGTATAAAACTAAGGCAATATTTTTTTGGTGAGTTTTTTTACTAACGTTTTCTTTATTAAATGTGGCACCCAACTTTTGTAGCAACGTTAAATAAATTTTTTTTGTGATATTTGTGTGCAAAGTGTTCAATCGTTAATTTACACAAAATTAAATTAGTTGAATTACTAGGCTGTTTATTTTAATTATACTTATGATACACGTTTTTATTGCACTTTGAGTAATTTCAAAACTAAGTGTGAACTATGTACAGTTTGCTAAGAACTAATGATATAGGTTTGTCCTTGATAATCATTCATTTATGAGCTTTCATTGACATTTCTAGAGTGCTCAGCATTCGTTTAATATTATTTTTCAATATTTGTTGCAATATTACACAGACGATTTTTTTTCTTCCACAATTCCATATAGCCTACAAGAACATGACTTTCCACTTAAAAGCAATTCCGGGAGCTATAACATACGCCTATAAGATAAATGACATTCTCAAAGACTCCATAGAGCATCTAGTAGTAGCCCCTTCCCATAGAAAAAAATGTTATTTTTTTATACGTAGCCACGGAATATCAACCGTTACACTCGTACTAGGGTTACATACTGTTGCATCTACCAAAAATGTTGAGGTATTAGATGAGGTGATTGAATTATTACCTAATCTAACGCGATATAAATTATTAATGGTTTAAAAGGATTATTTTCTAGATTAGTCTTTGGGTTATAATCCTTACCAATTAGCCTTACTGCTATTCAGCGTCATTGGAGGATTATTTGGAAACTACTCTCATAGAGGCTGGGTAACTTAAGAAGGTTCGCAGAATCACCGTCAGATGGCGCGACGTTTGAACCCCCTGGCGGTGATTTGTGGGAGTGGTTTCCAGACACTCTGCTAGTGACGTTAAATAGGAATAAGGCCAATTCATAAAGGTAAAAGAATTCCAACCTTGAAATGGCACATCAAGGATTCTAAGAGTTTATAATATTTTTTTTACTTAAATTTATTAAAACTTACAAAAATGTTTTCGATGATCTTTAACCGATTTTTAAAGTTGTCGATATTAGACCTAAGTACGACACAAAATGAATTACACCATTTTTAATATTTCAGCAAAAACCAGGGTGTTTCTCTTATTAGTCAAAGTTTCAGTGAAACGAACACGGAAGCAAAGTGTCAAAAGAACTCGTAATCATACGCGCTATTTTGCAATTTGCTATAGTCACGGCAAAATAACCAAAATATTATACTTTTACACATTTTAATTTTGTTGGCTGAAACTTTGGCCAATAAGATGACCGATAGTAGTTATTGAAAAATAGAAAGGTTACTATGAAAATCGTTTGAATGTCAATACCAATGTCTGGTGTTGACCACTTTATTTATAAACACGAAACATCCGGTAGGGGGATCCAAAGACGTTAGATATGACTTCTAATTAAAGAACTGGTAAGTTTGAAGCTCAGTCTAACACAATAGAAAGCGTACGAAAAGGGTTTATCATCCTTCATTTAAGATTATAAAAAATTTAAACATCGAAAATATAAATTCAACAACCATCTCATCACTGGCCCACACATAAGGAAAATATGGACTCTTACTCCTAGACGTTTTTCGTTTATATATTTTGATCGTTCGATGGAGTACCGTATGTTTTTGTATACCGGTATGCAAGTTTTTGAATTTCTTTCGATATTTTTTATTTTTGACCCAAAAATTTGAAATATTTTCAATGCATGGAGTGTAAAACGTTTACATTTAAAACTAGGGAGATTTGAAGTGGGTGGGTGGGCTTTTAGAATTGTCCATGTAGCTAACACATCGTCCGTTTCTATCCCAATCTGAAAGCTTTTGATGTCTGCTTCTTTCAAAATCAAAGAATGAAATTGCACTTTTATAAAATAAAAAATATTTTTGATTTTTTTTAAGGATTGGAATTTTTAAGGAGCTACCTGAATTGAAAAGGGTTAAAGAAGGTAGTATGGTATATTGGTTTTTAAATACACGTGTTGTATGTTATATTCTGCAATGGTCTAGGAAAATTACCCTCACGTTGCTGGAAGAATTTTGATTACTGCGATTCCCTTTCCATTTTAACATCAAGTCCCTCGGTTAAAAAGCCAAACATTCCTTTAAAAGATGTTTGGAAAAGGATGTACACTAAATATTCTAGACTTATTTAAGTTTCGGCCCATTGCAGTGGATTTTGATAAAAGCGAGATATCCATGCAACTGCTCTTACGTAGAAAAAAGATATTAACTTACCCAAGATTACTTAAAAAACCCTTTAAAAGCGTTTGAAGTGTCAACGCCGATTATTTTGTACTGATGTTTTAGGTAAGCACTTATCAAATCAGCAATGATTTCAATCTACTGACAAATATTGTTTTAGAGAACATAATAGTAAATGTGCAGAAAAAAGACGTCCAAAAGACATTTTCGAATTGAGTATAAAATGTTTTTGTATCCATTTCGAAAAAGGAAGAGTCCTGGGGGATTAACTCGTATTTCTTGGAACATATTCAAGAGTCTTTTCATTATTAACCTTTAACAGCTCAAATGGTGTTCAGGGTGTTTTTGAAAGGTTTGTAAGATATTAGAGGGGGGGGGGTTGGTTTCGAAATTTTGAGTCTGAGCCACCTTTTATAAGCAATCAATTTCCAAATTGTTATTAGCTCTAGTCACATGAATTCAATATTCTTAAAAGAATGGAATGAATTTTTGACACAATATATGGAACAGTGTCCCTAGCTCTTCCATCTTCGGTTGACTTATTTTAACTTGCTAAAAGCAGAGCAGTACCCAGTCAGAGTTACGTATGGGTTCAATGAGAAAAAATAGAAAGTACGACCACCCTAAAAAAAGTAAAACAAAGTCTAGGGTAGCTTCAATTTTATTTGGTGTACCCCTTTCACCGTTTGGACAAGTTGGATAACCCTAATTTAAAATCCGTGCAATTATTAGAATAGCTTTTGTGTGTAAATACATTAGATGGCCATTAAACTTGCGCGGAGACTTCTGTTTTGGAAACTCATCTGAGTTTCACTGTTCATTATGGTTTCTTTCGGAATATTCAGGTGTAACATGGCTTTTCAAGTGTCTATGCATGAATATGCATAAATACTATGAATTATGGATTCCAAACTAGACCAAAAAGCTGGCCACCAAATAAGCGATGCACTTGCGGATGTGACGTGGCTCTAAATTGAGTCGGAAGTAGCTAGGTCTCGTAGGGTAAAGGAACTATAGCTCTCTTAAGTGGGCTGTTTAAAATTTCGATCATGCGCAAAGAGAGCAAATACGAATTTCCTTCTCTCTCACAAGGTTTGGGTGCTGGAAGTAAGAATTGGGACGCAGTATTTTTACATATCCATGGTCTATGGGTACAAACTGGGATAGATACAATTTGAGAAGCAGGAATGGAGAACAGAGTAATCTGGGTGCCCGTCCAAGTCCCGAACCCCCTTCCCCGGGACAGGGGGAGGCACGAAAGAAGTGGTGAGTCATAGCGACAGAGGTAAAATGGAACTACGTAACGTACGTCCCCGTCAGCGTAGTTTAAGTGAGCCAATAAGATAATTTAAACTTTCCGTTACGTGTTGAAGGGAGGGGCTCTATACTGGGCTATGAGTTGGACTGAAATAAATACTAGCCGTTTTCCCTTCCAGCTTTTAATATTACATCTATCTCTGGTAAAAATAAACTAGTGATTCTAAACGATCAAAGATTGCTTTACATATTAAAAGGGAAATTTATTCCACCAAGCCGTATGCACTCAGATAAATAAACTCCTGTTAAGTTTATCATTTCCCGGCTTTAAAAAAAAGGAAAACAAGGGTGTCTTTTGGAGCGTGTACCAAAGAGTTACCGAGATGCGGAGGTTGAAGTGTGGGGAAGGTCTGAGGAATACTTGGAAGGATTTAAGGAAACTCTTCCTTCTGAGTCATTGGTTCCCGTGTCCACATTGACGTTGAATATCGAGAGACACCAACCCGGGGGCTTCTTATAACGTAGTCCCTAAGGCCCAGTCTTAACTCAAGGAGGGAACTCGATGCCCTGATCATCTTCCGTTACGGTACATCGCTGCTAAGCCTCTCCAAAACCAAGAGAGCATTAGCTTTTCAAAATGGCTCTCTTCCGCAGTCGGGACATACTCCTTAGGCTGCAATACCTCCACTTTTCCTATTACCTAAGATAGGTGCCGAAAGATATACATTTCAGGTCACTTTTTTAGGTCTAACGTGTATATATTTATTTAAAGAATGTGTTAAATTAGTTTAAGAATATTTAATATTGGTTCTTTCTGTGAAAAAGAAATAGAGCTAGTCATTTAAAGTGAAAAACGATCTTTAAATGCATTTCAAAAGTCGTAATAATAAACTACGGCTTTGGTAGTGTATTTTAACACTGTAAACAAAGCTAAAACAAATAGTGTAATCAGTGGGATAACTAAATCAAATGTGTCCCTGCCCGCGAGACTCATGTTTGTGCCCTACCTTAGTGAGTGTAATGCGAGGCAGGATAGCAGAAACGCGCCCTATGGAGGGTTAACTGAACATAGTAAAAGTAAATATCCCGGTTCTACACATTATACAGGTTTTAAAAACTCCCTTTTTCTAAATATGAAAGGGAAAATATTAAAAAAAAATAAAAGATCTTTTATTGCAAAATAATTAGCCTTTAATTAGTCTTAAAAACAAAGACTACTGTCCCATCATTGGTTTAGTGGCGTCTGCTAGCCAGAACCCCTTACCCCTAACGATTGGTTGAACAAATCCCGCGCGCGTTCTAGGTAGCGGACACCTCTAAACATGGCGAGGCACTAGTCAGCGTTTTTACGACCAATTAAATGGTAATTACTTAAAAAATAGAGATCATTTATTTTTTAATGTTTTACCTTCTAATTTTAGAAGAGGTTGTTTGAACCTTTCATTTAATGTATTTACGGCACCATTAAGGGAGTTTTAAAAACTTATCTGGAATTCTTCATCAAGATGGCCGTTTAGTAAAGAAGCTTTCTTAGTGAGCTTTTAGTATCTTCATACAGAATTTCAGCATCATAGGTCAGTGGGTACTGACGATACAGTGATCATTCACTTTATTTCACAAATAAAAAATTGGCCAATGAAGTGCGTAGAAATTAAACGCAAGAAGTAATATTTTCGAAAAAAAATTACATTTGATGAAATGCGTATTTGTTGTTACTGAGTTACTAATCACTTTAGCATAGAAAAGTTTCTGAAAGAGAAAATTTTAACTATTCCTGGATGAATTAAATAAATTCATCTTTACTGCGAAAGGAGCAATATTCGGTATATTCTAGGGAATTTAACATAAATCAGATTGGGTGCGGGTTTTTGCTGCACCTTAAGTGAAGTTCGGGGAATTTCAAGGATGAAGCTGTAGTTTGATCGTGCTGATAAAATATCGATGGTTTCAAGCGTTAAAAATGGCGTTATTTTTTTTATAAAACTTAGGGCAGAATGGCGTAAGTAAATTTATTACTCAAGGAAGACTGACCTAGCTAAAATTTGCATCCCTTAGATGGGTTAAATTAATTAATTTCTTGGATGTTGCATGATTTTAATTTGATCAAGAAATTTTTGATCACAAAGAGCATCAAACAATACAAAGTTATACCTGTATTAAGAGTTTCGACTACATCATCACTTTAGCAATGTTAAAGGTTGCGTCTGGGATTCATTGCTGATTTTCATTGGTGATTTAAAAAGAGATTGCGATGTAGGCTTACTTAGTGGTTACGGGGGTCACCGTCGAAGGGCTACTCGCTAAAAACAGTTTAATCAGGATGCGTCCGTTTGAGTTCTTTTTTAAATTGACTATTAATCTAACATACAGAATCTGGGTTACGGGTAATAATCGTGGGGCTACTCACTAAAAATTCATTGGCGATTTTAAAAAGAGATAAGGATTAACGGTTACTTAGCGGTTAATATAGTGAAAGGTAACGCGTTGAGGGGCTACTCACTAAAAATTGCGTCGTAGTTTATTAAGGATTCATGCAATTTTTGAATGAATATGGATTCGCTAAGATGAAAGTTTGCTTGTAGTGACTATAATAAAGCATTATTACTTTGGACACTCCCTATCAAAGTCCCTGTACATCAGTTATGCCATACCGCCACTTATTTTAGTACAGTAAAGGATAAAACTTCTTACCTCTCGCAGTGAACGTAAGTTAACCCAACCAAATCACAAATCTATACCAACCCCGAGTTTTCTCCTGTGTTTCAACATGAGAATCATAATTATAATTAGTTGAATCTACATATATCTAATTCACAAAAAAAGCTTTTAATTTGACGTGTTTCAAGCTTGATTTCAATATTCACACAAAACCAAAAGGATAGAATATCATTATTTAATAATAAAAAAAACATTATGTAATGACGTTGATCAATATTACTAACAACGTATTTAAGAAACATACACTCGAGGATATCATTAACGCCTATATGTTAATTAATGTCGCGGTTGAAAATAATATTCAATGAAATGGAGGAGGAAGTACGAGAACAAATTTAAATACAACAGCGGATATAATATTTTTCGAAAGACCCATACTGTTTAAACAAATAAATTTCCAAGTCATAATAACGCTAATCTATTAGAAAGTCACCTCTTAAATGCTAGAATTGCTACAAATTCATCGCAAAGATTATCTACAGCAACATTAATAATCTACAACCATTCCTTCACCAAAGAGAAAAATTATGATTTGTTTGATTAGAGAAAAGACTTAGCTAAGCCTTCAAGTACAAATTTTAAATATTTTAGAAACTATTGTGTCTTTCTAGGGTCGCTTTTAAAAAACTTATACCTTTGCAAAAAGAATTTGGTAAACATATACATTAAATACATTGTAAAAGACATCGCAATGAACGATACGGTTGCGTTAGTGGTACATTCGTGTCCCTGTATATTCGCCTTTAAACTATACGAGGAAGCCAAAAAGATTGCTATCATTTGTACAATTTGAACGGTGGTCATAATCATAGAAAATTTAATCGGTATATTAAATTTAGCCGCTTTCAACGTAAAATAGCTGTACATCAGCGAATGCACGCAATAGTTTAACGTTATAGCCCAGCGTAAAACTGCTAACAAGGTTCTTGCGAAAGTCCATAAAATAACCAGGGTTAGAGCATGATGAGACAAATGTAGAGTTGATAGTTTCTGCTTTCTTAATACGATGAAAACGGTATCCAAAAGTTCAATAGCTTTAGACAAGACGAAAGCCATAGCCCAAAATAAAGTGACTGAGTTCATGGTTGAATTGCAAACGGAAAATTCCATACCGTAGTTTTTCAAGATGTAGATCATCTCTGGAACCATTCTTAACATTCCGCATATACTGAATACGGCTAGTGAAAAGTCCCACACTATGACCGCTTTACGAACATTAACGTGATTTCTGTTCTTCATATATCTTTGCAAGCCGAATATGAAAGTTAAGTAAACCAAAGCCAAGTAAAAACTGTAATGCCAGTTTTTCTTGAACCAAAGTTGAACCCATTCGAGAGTAAATCCAGTTTCGAATTTCTGAACGAAGGAGTAATGTGGATATCCAGTGTATTCTAACTCCGAGGCGGACATTTTTTCAATCGCGTTTAATGCTTCTTTCAACGAACTTAATCCGAATGTTCAATTCGTACGCCTTACAGCAGACAGGATGCTTTTGTTTTTCGCAATATAGGTATGTTGTATAGGTAAAATTGGAGGTGTATCGTGCCAAACCAACGATCCAGGAAATATTTAAATGCATAGGGCCTAAGTCCTGATAATGACCACGAAAAGGTCTTGCGTAAATTTAAATTTCAACTTTTTCCTGATTTTAAACCGTAAACTTGATTAAAGTATTTCACGTCAGTCCTGTTTTAAAACCACTTACACCTTTTGCAAACAGACTGACTGTAATGCTAGGTTGTTTTAGAATATTAATAGGTGAATATATAAAGTACTTGGTCTTGCTGAGCTTGTTAAAAAATAAGAAATCGTCATCACAGTTGCGCGCGATTTTGCACGTGACGTAAGTCTGGATGTAGAATGCTCGTGAGGATTTTTTTTTCAAACTAAAACAAATTTCCTCACTTGCATTCTTTCCATGATCTTGCGAATTTGAGCACGAGCGTCATTTTTCCACACTAGAAACGTCACTCGTGACGATTTGTTATATTTTTCAATTAGCTCCTCCTACTTTATTATTATTAAAATTATTTCTGGTATTTTATATATTCTCGAAGTATACCCAAGGAGAAATGATGTAAAATGGATTGGAAATGATGGTAGGCACCAAAACTATCCCAGTGTACCATGCCCACGCCACTACCCTTCGGTGGGCGATTGCTAAATGCTGCCGCGTAGCGCCATAGCATTTGTACAAGAACTAGCTTCTATCAAGGAATATGGAGATACGGAAGTTTCGTGTAACGCTATAACTCCTGTCGCCCAAAAATCCCGTTTTCGCCGTGTATGTGCATGTGCGCACTTTTCTCGCGCATCGTGCTGAGGATAGGCGGCACTACTGGTTTCCAACCGAGACTGCGCAGTTCAAACTAACGCCGAATATAAGTCATGTGACTTGCTACATTTCGTGAAGAGAGATTCCTATACTGACCAAACTTCCCTACCTCCATCTTCCTTGCTTCTATTTTTAAGACGGAGGTGGCATCCTTTACGATTCCGTACTGTACAATCCTTCCTAAACGCTAATGATTCTGGGTGCCTAAATTAAGGCATCAGAGGCAACGTTTTAGCAGAAGTAAGATAAGAAACTAGAAGTATCGAGTTAACAAAATTCTTCATTTGGCGAATGTGAATATTCTTGAAAACACACCAACGGTTGGCCAAGGATTGTTTAAAATGTCTAAGGATAAAACGCACACACAGATCTCTATAGTAAGGGAATGTTTTCTAGTTGTTCCGAAATTTTAACCCATCCCCCTCTTCTCCACCTACTGTTTTGGTGCGTCAAACGGAAAACGAATAGCGATATGGCGCCACCTATATTATTATCGCGAAAGCATAGACGAAAAATAAATAGTTTTCGAAAGCATGCAGTTCTTGTTCGAATTGTTAACGGTCGTTAAGAACATTTAGTTCAAGGTTCAAAAATGAGATGAGTTTCTAAAGATCATAATTTAATTTTATTAATAGACAACACCAAGGCTAAAAGTTTATTAATATTATTTGAAGATTAAAGCAATAATCCTTGATTAAAGCAAACATTCAGTTCAAGAATATATGAGGTGAGTTTACATTTGTTTAATAGGCAAGGTTTGAGTAGATCTGCTAGAGCAGACGAGAGTGACAAAACTTTCAAGAACCCGATCACGTGTTGACGCTTCAAAATAAATGGCTTTCCGGTTTGCCGATTGCGCCCGCTAGGTACCGTTTGGAACATCTACCTTCGATATTACCCCTCTGCGTTTTATCCTTAGACATTTTAAATAATCCTTGGGTTGGCCCTCTGGTGGCGGTTTCTGAATTTTCTCTCCAAAACGTGAGACGCTCGCGGCGGTAGACGGCCGAACTAGATTCAAGCACCTGCGTCCGTGTTCCGCGGCTTTAGGTTGAGGGGAAGGGGGTATGAAATGTTTTTGGAACTCGTCCAAATTTTTTCTCTCTAGTGTAGGCGCGGTGGAAGCGGCATAAAATCCTCAAATTTGTTCACTAGTGCCAGGATCTACTACCAATGCTAGAGCTCTTTACTTCTAGTCCCTTAACTTACTTCTGTTTATAGGTATGTAGGTTGCCACTCCATTCCTCTCTCCTTCAAGGTATCCCTAAACGAAGAGTACTTCTCAATCAAAATACAAATATATTGTTGGTCTCACGGAAAGTTATTTCACCCTTTGCCAAAAATTGAGCCATAAATCAGAGGGAATCACCTGGGAGCAGGAGTAGAATTCAGTGTGCGGAGGAGTGGGATAAAGCGTGCGGAGGAGTGGGATAAAGCGTGCGGAGGAGTGGGATAAAGCGTGCGGAGGAGTGGGACAAAGCGTGCGGAGGAGTGGGACAAAGCGTGCGGAGGAGTGGGACAAAGCGTGCGGAGGAATGGAATACAGCGTGCGGAGGAGTGGAATTCAGTGTGCGGTTTTAGGTCCTTAGGACGAGGAGAAAAACTGTGTACTAGACTAGTACACCTCACTATAATTCTAAAAATTCACAAAAAAGCTTCCAATTTTACCTGTTTCAAACTTCATAATATTTTCCACGCCCAAGTTTTAAGGTTAGTTTCATTGTTTAATAAAAACAAATTGTGTAACAACGTTGATCAATAATGATAACAAAATATTTAAGTAACAAAAACTCAATGATATCATTAACCCCTATATGCTAATGTTGCGGTTGAAATTAATATTCAATGAAATGGAGGAGGAAGCACGAGAACAAATTTAAATATAACAGTGGAAATAAAATTTTTCGAAAGCTCATACTGTTTAAACAAATAAATTTCCAAGTCATGATAACGCTGTTTAATGGTGGAATTGCTACACATTCATGGCAACGATTAGTTACATCAATATTTCTTAACATTAATAATCTACAAACATTCCTTCACCAAAAAACAAATTTATCATTTGTTTAATTAAAGAAAAGGCTTAGCTAGGTAAGCCTTCATGTACAGTTTTTCAATATTTTTGAAACTATTGTGTCTTTTTAGGATCGCTTTTTAAAAATTTATACCTATATAGAAAGAATTTGGTAAACATATACATTAAATACGTTGCAAAAGACATCCCAATTATCGATACGCCAACACCAGTAGTACATTCGTGTCCCTGTATATTCGCCTTTAAACTATACACAGAAACCAAAAAGCATACTATCATTTGTACAATTTGAACGGTGGTCATAACCATAGAAAACTTGATCGGTATATTGAATTTAGCTGCTTTTAACGTAAAATAACTGTACATCAGCGAATGCACACTAAAATTCATCGCTATAGCCCAGCGTCCAACTGCTGACATGTTATGAGCGAAAGACCACAAAATAACCATGGTAAGAACGTGGTGAGACAAATGTAGGGTTGTTAGCTTCTGCTTTTTTAACACGATGAAAACGGTATCCAAAAGTTCGGGAGCTTTAGATACCACGAAAGCCATAGCCCAAAATAAAGTGACCGAGTTCATGGTTGAATTACAAACGGAAAATTCCATACCGAAGTTTTTCAAGATGTAAGTTATTTCTGGAACCATTCTTAACATACCGCATATACTGAATACGGCCAGTGAAAAGTCCCACACAATGACCGCTTTTCGAACTTTAAAGGGATCTCTGTTCTTCATATATCTTTGCAAGCCGAATATAGAAATTAAGTAAACCAAAGCCAAGTAAAGGCTGTAATGCCAGTTTTTCGTGAACCAAAGTTGAACCCATTCGGAAGTAAATCCAGTTTCGAATTTGTGAACGAAGGAGTAATGTGGATATCCAGTGTATTCTAACTCCGAGGCGGACATTTTTTCAATCGCGTTAAATGATACTTTCAACGAACTTAATCCGAATGTTCTTACTGCTGACAGGATGTTTTTGTAATTTTCAATAAATTTATCAAGTATAGGTAAAATTGAAGGTGTATATTGCCAAAGCAGGAAGTATTACTCGCACAAGTTCTAATAATGACCACGAAAAATTCTTGCTTAATTTTAAATTCCAACTTTTTCCTGATTTTATAATGTAAACTTGATCTAAGTATTTTACGTCAGTTCTGTTTTAAAACCATTTAAAGTCTTTGCAAACAGAATTATTGTAACGCTAGGTTGTTTTTGAACATTAGTTCCGTGCACCACGAAAGATATTCCTGGTATTTTAAATATTCTCCAAGTATACGCAAGTGGAAACGAGTTAAGACGGATTGGAACAGGTGTTGGGCGACATGCGGCACCGAAACTGTCCCAGTGTACCTTACGCACGCCCCTGCCCTTCGCTGGGCGATTGCTAATGCTAAATGCTGCCGCGTAGCGCCATTTTATTTGTGCAAGAACTAGCTTCTATTTTTAAGACAGAGATTGCATCCTTTACGATTCCGTTCTGTAGGAACCTAAACGGTAAGGTTTCCGGGAGGATTTCGGTGCCTAAATTAAGCGATCAGCGTAAACGTGATAGGTTTGTAGGTTGCCACTCCAGTCCTCTTTCCTTCAAGGTATACCTAAACGAAGAGTACTTCTCAATCAAAGTACAATCATATTGTTAGTCTCACGGAAAGTTATTTCACCCTTTGCCAAAGTTAGCGCCATAAATGAGAGGGAATCACCTGGCAGCAGGAGTATAATTCAGTGTGCGGCGGAGATTTATAATTTTAGACTAGTACACCTCACCACTACTAGCAATTCACAAAAAAGCTTTTAATTAGACATGTTTCAAACTTCATTATACTGTCCACGCCAAGGCCTTAAGGTTAGAATTTTATCTATATCTATATAAATCAAAGTCCTGACTGACTGACTGATAATCAACGCTCAGCCCAAACCGCTGAAAATTTGCAGGAACGTTACTCATAAGTAATAGGCGCGTACTAAGAAAGATTTTTCCAATCCGCCACCATCTTAATAAATGGCACCCAGAAATGTAAAAATTCTTATTTCTCTATGCAACCAAGTCCGCGCGTTTCAACTAATTTCACAAATATTTAGTACACTGGTTTTCTTTAACATATATAGACGGGCGGAATGGTCTTTCGGGTTCGATTTATTGCCATCTTTTTAAAAGGGCGGCTAGAAATTAAAAACCCTTCTTTATGGAATAATGTCCGCGTGAAAAGTAATAAAAATGTCCTGACGGGCCTTCGCTCTTTGGCTACAAAATATTAGTCATCAGTAAAATCAAAAGTAAATAGATATCAAAAAGTTAATAGCTTTAAGGCAATCATACCTTCCCGCCTGCATGCTATGTAAAATGAGTAGCGAGTATCACGTGGCTTGCTTGTAACCAATAGGATGTTCGCATGACGTCATAGAAGCGACAAGAGATATTGGAAAGCAGTACAAATTACTGAGCATCATGGGAGTAAATTTAGGGCAATATCATTGGTAGCCGCGCTTACGTGATGGAAAATGACGCCGTAGTAGTGCGGGTAATTGCTGAATTATGTTAAATTATATTAAAATACTAAAGTCTAAAACTGTAATTAGTTTCATAATGCCGCGTAAAAAACGATTTTAGTTTCGCCTTCGGTATCGACCCAGTGCAATTTTTATCTGAAACCTACGAATAATACCGCATACTCTTCCATCATGTTGCAAAGTTTTCAAACGTCCTTGGCTCTCCAAACATTGTAGTATTGTTTTACGTTCATCTTTTTGTTTCACGAATTCGTCATAATCATATTCCTTATCCATTTTTCATATTACTATTTTATCACATTCATAGGCAATCACATGTAGTCTTCACAGATTTTGTACTAGGCCTAGGCTATACTGTCACAGTCTCACAGCAGACAGCTGAATGAAATTACCTTTAGAACGCATGCGCGTCGATTAAACCTTCAACAACCCGCACTACTTTGTCTGAGCGGCGCGACACTAGATACGTTAGGTACATGTCAAGTGGTTCGCTAGGTGCTACGCCATTTGTGCGCTGCCGCGGAATAGGAGCGGGAATCTCAACTTTCATAACGCGCCCATGCCGGGGAGATATTAACTTCTTGTTTAAAATCTATCCATTCTATATATCATTTTGATGAAAGTTCTTATTAAACGTGAGCGACGCCGGGGGTAACAGCTAGTTACTTAATAAAAAAAAATTGTGTAATAACGTTGATCAATAATGATAACAAAATATTTAAGAAACAAACACTCAAGGATATCATTAACCACTATATGTTAATGATGCGGTTGAAATTAATATTCAATGAAATGGAGGAGGAATCACGAAAACAAATTAAATACAATAGCGGAAATAATATTTTTCGATAGTCAAGTGTTTAATGCTAGAATTGCTACACATTAATGGCAAGGATTAGCAACAACAATATTTCTCAACTTTAATTATCTACAAACATTCACCAAAAAGCAAAATTATCATTTGTTTAATTAAAGAAATGGCTTAGCTAGGTAAGATTTCATGTACAGTTTTTCAATATTTTTGAAACTATTGTGTCTTTTTTGGCTCACTTTTTAAAAATTTATACCTATACAGAAAGAATTTGGTAAACATATACATTAAATACATTGCAAAAGACATCCCAGTTAGCGCTACGCCAACACCAGTAGTACATTCGTGTCCCTGTATATTCGCCTTTAAACTATACGCAGAAGCCAAAATGATTGCTATCATTTGTACAATTTGAACGGTGGTCATAATCATAGAAAATTTAATCGGTACATTAATTTTAGCGGCTTTCAACGTAAAATAACTGTACATCAGCGAATGCACGCTAAAGTTTATCGCTATAGCCCAACGTAATATTGCGGACATGTTTCTTGCGAAAGTCCATAGGATAACCAGGGTTAGAGCATGGTGAGACAAATGTAGCGTTGTTAGTTTCTGCTTTTTTAACACGATGAAAACGGTATCCAAAAGTTCGGGAGCTTTAGACACGACGAAAGCCATAGCCCAAAATAAAGTGACCGAGTTCATGGTTGAATTACAAACGGAAAATTCCATACCGAAGTTTTTCAAGATGTAGATCATCTCTGGAACCATTCTTAACATACCGCATATACTGAATACGGCCAGTGAAAAGTCCCACACAATGACCGCTTTTCGAACTTTAAAGGGATCTCTGTTCTTCATATATCTTTGCAAGCCGAATATAGAAATTAAGTAAACCAAAGCCAAGTAAAAACTGTAATGCCAGTTTTTCGTGAACCAGAGTTGAACCCATTCGGAAGTAATTCCAGTTTCGAATTTGTGAACAAAGTAGTAATGTGGATATCCAGTGTATTCCAACTCCGGGGCGGACATTGTTTCTTTCGCGTGAAGTTCTTCTTTCAACGAACTTAATCTGAGTGTTCAATTCGTAGGTCTTACTGCAGACAGGATGTTTTTGTAGTTTTCAATATATTTATTTTGTATAGGTAGAATTGAAGGTGTATCGCGTCAAACCAACGATCCAGGAAATATCAATCGCGTATGTACTAATAATGACCACAAAACGTCTTGCGCAAATTTAAAATTGAACCGTTTCCTGATTTTAAACTTTAAACATGATTGAAGTATTTTGCGTCAGTCCAGATTTAAAACCATTTAAAGCATTTCCAAAGTGAATGATTGTAAAGCTATATTTTTCTGAATATTAGTTCAAAACGGCATGAAAAATATTTCTGGTATTTTTAATATTCTCGAAGTATACCCAAGGAGAAATGAGGTAAGGTGGATTGGAAATGATGATAGGCGACCTGCGGCACCGAAGCTCTCACAGCGTACTTTGCGCATACCCCTACCCGTCGGTGGGCTATTGTTAAATGCTGCCGCCTATCGCCATTGTATTTGCATAAGAACTAGCTTATATTTTTAAGACAAGGGTGGCGACCTTTACGATTCCGTACTGTACGACCCTACCCAAACGCTAAGGATTCTGGGAGGACTACGGTGCCTAAGGTACTGGTACAGAGGCAACGTTATAGGTATGTAGGTTTCCACTCTCCCCTTTCGCCTTCACTGTATACCTGAACGAAGGGCACTTCCCAATAAAAATAGTCACATTGTTGATCCCACGGAAAGTTATTTCACTCTTTGCCAGAAATAGCACAATAAATCAGAGGGTATCACCTGAAAGATGGTATAAAGAGGAGTCGAATTGAAGATTTATAATTTTAGGCCCCTGGGCAGAGGAAAAAACAGTGTAATAGACTAGTGCACCTCACTACTAGTAGAGATCTTAGTAGTACTTAAGAAGCACCTGTAGATGTAGTTCAAGTTGGCGTGTAGGGAACTCTGGCTCCACCTGTCGTTGTCTCTTGGTGCGAGGGGAAAAAATGGCGGCCCGATCCCTGTGTGTTGGTTTCTTTGCAAGTAATTATTTGAATGGTCTACAAGAAATTCCTCAAATGTTCGCATACCCCTGGCATATGTTTATCTAAGAGTCTCAGGATATGTAGTGAAAGTTACTTAACCCACCCAAATCACGGATCTACACAAACCCCGAGTTTTCACCTGTGGTTCAACATGAGAATCACAATTATAATTAGTTGAATCTACATAGATCTAATTCACAAAGAAATTTAATTTGGCATGTTTGAAGCTTCATTACAATATCGTTAAGGTTACAATTTAATTATTTAATAAAAAAGATTATGTAATAACGTTGATCAATAATTGTAACAAAATATTTTAGAAACAAACACTCAAGGATATCATTAACGACTATATGTTAATGACGCGCTTGAAATTTATATTCAATTATATTGGGGGGAAAGCACAAAATTAAATTTAACAGCGAATTGTTGGAAATAATATTTTGGGAAAGCCATACTGTTTAAACAGATAATTTTCAAGTCATAAAAGCACTAATCTGTTAAAAAGTCACCTATTAAATGCTAGAATTGCTACAAATTCATCGCAAAGAATAGCTACAGCAACATTTCTCAACTTAAATAATCTACAAACATTACTAACATTCCTTAACCAAAAGTAAATTTGTGATTTGTTTAATTAAAGAAAAGGCTTAGCTAGGTTAGGCTTCAAGTACATAATTGTTCAATATTTTAGAAACTATTGTGTCTTTTTTGGGTCGGTTTTTAAAACTTTATACCTATACAGAAAGAATTTGGTAAACATATACATTAAATACATTGAAAAAGACATCGTAATGAGCGATACGCCAACACCAGTAGTACATTCGTGTCCCTGTATATTCGCCTTAAAACTATACGCAGAAACCAAAAAGTAAACTATCATTTGTACAATTTGAACGGTGGTCATAACCATAGAGAACTTGATCGGTATATTAAATTTAGCCGCTTTCAGCGTAAAATAACTGTACATGAGCGAATGCACGCTAAAATTCGTCGCTATAACCCAACGTCCAACTGCTGACATGTTTTTGGCAAAAGACCATAAAATAACCAAGGTTAAAACGTGATGAGACAAATGTAGCGTTGTTAGTTTCTGCTTTTTTAACACGATGAAGACGGTATCCAAAAGTTCGGGAGCTTTAGACAACACGAAAGCCATAGCCCAAAACGAAGTCACCGAGTTGATGGTTGTATTGCAAACGGAAAATTCCATACCGAAGTTTTTCAAGATGTAGATTATCTCTGGAACCATTCTTAACATACCGCAGATACTGAATACGGCCAGCGAAAAGTCCCACACAATGACCGCTTTACGAACTTTAAACGGATTTCTGTTGTCCATATATTTTTTCAAACCAAAAATAGAAATTAAGTAAACCAAAGCCAAGTAAAGACTGTAATGCCAATTTTTCTTGAACCAAAGTTGAACCCATTCGTAAGTAATTCCGGTTTCGAATTTCTGAACGAAGGAGTAATGTGGATATCCAGTGTATTCTAACTCCTTGGCGGACATTTTTTCATTCACGTTATGTGCTTCTTTCAACGAACTTAATCCAAGTGCTCAATTCGTACTTCTTATTGCAGACAGAATGTTTTTGTAGTTTTCAACATATTTATGTTGTATAGGTAGAATTGAAGGTATATCGTGCCAAACCAACGATCCAGGAAATATCAATCGCGTATGTACTAATAATGACCGCAAAACGTCTTGCGCGGATTGACTAATCGAGCTTGAGATTCAGATTTCAAAAATGTGCGAAAGAAACGAAACCATTTCAATCGGAATAGGGATCAGAGTCATCCTCGCTTATGCTTATGGCGAATAAACAGTAACATTAGAAAGTTTAAACTGACACTACGGGCACTCTCTATTTAGCAATCCTTAAGGCCTGCCCAGACTGACACACTTTGCACGTTCGCATCGTCGCTATCCTTGCTTGCAAGATCGCGAAACGTTGGGTTTTCGTTACTTGCGTCCTCACCTCGCGAAGATACAAATATCTTGCGACTAAACCAAGAATTTCGCGCCTTCGCGAGATAGCACCAATCACAGACGAGAGTATGGGTGGGGGGTGTGGAGGGCAAGATTTGTTTCGTTTTTGTCAATTTTTCACAAAGGCGCAAGCAGCGTGCAGCTCAGTGACCCACTATTAATAAATATGGACAACGTAGATGGCGCATTGCTTGCTCAAGTTTCATTGGCTCTCAGAATAGAAAAAGCTAAGTATTTGCGTGTATCTGAACAGTAGCGCAAACGTCTTTCGTGATCTGTTGCGAAGATGGGAATAGACGAAGACGCGAAGACGCGAGCGCTAGCCTAATGTGGACAAAGCTGTACGCGTACCTAAGTTCTGCAGTGAACTGGACAGTTTGTTTTAAATTGGCGATGATGAAGTAAAAAAATATTGTAGAGGTGGTTCCCAAGGTGGGCTTTGGAATGTTGTGTTTTTTCATCTATATAAAAAAATATGAACTGTTTCCTTGTAGTGACTATAATAAACCAATGGTACTTTTGCCTACTCCCTCTCAAATTCCGGGCCTGTACATCAGTTATGTCTTACGTACAATCATTTTAGTACAGTCAATAGGATAAGACTTTTTACCATTCTTAGTGAACGTAACTTAACACACCCAAATCACGCATCTACACCAACCCCGAGTTTTCTCCTGTGTTTCAACATGAGAATCATAATTATTAGGCTTATTAGTTGAATCTAAATAGATCTAATTCACAAAAAACATTTTTAATTTGACATTTTTCAAGCTTGATTACAATATCCACGCCAAAGACTTAAGGTTAGAATAAGATTATTTAAGAACAAAAAATTTAATAACTTTGATCCATGATAATGACAAAATATTTAAGAATCATTAACACAAGAATATCATTAACGGCTATATGTTAATGACGTGGTTTGATTTGTTTAATTAAAGAAAAGGCTTAAATAGGTAAGCCTTCATGTACAGTTTCTCAATATTTTAGAAACTATTGGGTCTTTTTTGGGTCGGTTTTTAAAACTTTATACCTATACAGAAAGAATTTGGTAAACATATACATTAAATACATTGCAAAAGACAACCCAATGAGCGATACCGTTGCGCTAGTGGTACATTCGTGTCCCTGTATATTCGCCTTTAAACTATACGCACTAACCAAAATGCCTACTATCATTTGTACAATTTGAACGGTGGTCATAATCATAGAAAATCTGATCGGTATATATATTAAATTTCGCCGCTTTCAACGTAAAATAACTGTACATGAGCGAATGCACGCTAAAATTCATCGCTATAAGCCATCGTCCAACTGCAGGCATGTTTTGAGCGCATGCCCATAAAATAACCATGGTTAAAACGTGATGAGACAAATGTAGAGTTGTTAGCTTCTGCTTTTTAATACGATAAAAACTGTGTCCAAAAGTTCGGGAGCTTTAGACAACACGAAAGCCATAGCCCAAAATAAACTGACAGAGTTCACGGTTGAATTACAAACGGAAAATTCCATACCGTAGTTTTTCAAGATGTAGATTATTTCTGGAACCATTCTTAACATACCGCAGATACTGAAGACGGCCAGGGAAAAGTCCTATACAATGACAGCTTTTCGAACTTTAAATGGATTTCTGTTCTTCATATATCTTTGCAAGCCGAAAATTAAAGTTAAGTAAACCAAAGCCAAATAAAGACTGTAATGCCAGTTGTTCCTGAACCATTGTTGAACCCATTCGTGAGTAATTCCAGTTTCGAATTTGTGAACGAAGGAGTAATGTGGATATCCAGTGTATTGTAACTCCGAGGCGGACATTTTTTCAAACGCGTTAAGTGCCTCTTTTAACGGTTTTAATCCGAGTGTTCAATTCGTGCGCCTTTTGCAGACAGGATATTTCTGAAGTTTTCAATGCAAATTTGTATGTTGTTTAGGTAAAATTGAAGGTGTATCCCTGCCAAACCAACGATCCCGGAAATATCAAGCGCGCATGTCCTAATAATGACCGCGAAACGTCTTGCGCAAATTTAAAATTGAGCCATTTCCTGATTTTAAACTCTAAACATGACTGTATTTTGCGTCAGTCTAGTTTTAAAACCATATGAAGCATTTGCAAACAGAATAAATGCAATCTAGGTTTTTTTCTGAATATGAATTTCTTACACCACGAAAAATGTCGTTTAGGTATTTTAAATATTCTCGAAACATACCTAATCGACTACAACATCTCTCATGGGGGAAAGTTATTTGACTCCTTGCGAAAAGGTCGCGCCATATATCAGAGGACATTATCTGGGAGCAGGTATAAAGAGGAGTCAATTCAGTATGCTGAGGACTTTTATAACTTTACGACAATAAAGATTGGCAATTTCTCGGTTTATTTTAATTACCTACTTAGAATTACAGCTCTATCTGATAAGTTACCGATTGGATGACAATAAAAGTCAAACTTCTTATATAAAAATGAACTAGATTATTCACCTGACCCGGCATTGTTCGTTACACTGCTTTAACGTGCTTTTTACTTTTCAGGCCACCAAGATGGCGGAAGTTCAGAACAATTTTTTTAAATCAGAAACCTAATTTTTTTGTATTGCTAAAATCTACTGGTATAGACCTTTTCGACGTAAAAAGGTGTAGACTACCCTCAGTATCGGGACATGAAAGGGAGTTTCGCACTCTCATGACAAAAAATATTACTGCGCAGACGCCAAAAAGCAGGATGGAAGGCAAAGTTTTACCCCGGTCATTCCCTTTAATTTAAATGGAAAAGGTCTCTTGTTACTAAGTAATTAAAGGCTAGTCCATCGTCGAAACTAAAATTTTTTTAATTACACGATTAAGATGATTTAAAAGCACATCTGGTGTCAACTGAAGCTCATCGTGTGTTTTAGATAAATATCATTTATTGAACCATTTTTTATAATCCGAAATTGTTGTAGTCAATCAGACCATACTACCTTAAATCTTTAAAACTCCTTCCATTGACTTCGTTTATTCTAATTCTTAGAGTTACGAAGTCTGGTTTACTAGCTTTGATAATCAATTGTAAATTAAGAAAATTAACATTAGTCGCATTAGAGATAACGTTCAATACCTTACCTTCTCAGCCTGTGAGAGTTCAACCAATCCCCTATGGGTGCAAGGTTCGGTTTAGCAGACGCCACTAAACCAATGGCGGCACAGTAGTCCTCGTTTTTAAGACTAATTAAATGCAAATTACTTTGTAATAAGAGATCATTTATTTTTCCTTTATATTTAGAAAAAGGCCGTTCTTTTAAGGTATGATGTTATGTTACCTGAAGTCTTACTATAATAATTAAGAAGAAGATTATGCATATGCCTTTTCTTCAAAAATTCTTCTATCAAGGAAGTTGAACCGATTACTTCAAGTTAATATACTTTGAAATTGGACAACTGTAGGAAGAAGAGACTGTCCTCTATCTTAGCTGATTCTAAATAGGTCAAGCTATCCGATAAGCTCTATCAAATGTTTCTTGCTGCCCCTACATGGTATAGATGCCTTGTCAAAAGTCGAAGGATTTTTTGATCTGTCCGAACGGTTTTTATTTCGTTTTTATCAGGATATGATATTTGATAGGGTTTTCATGACTGTCCAGTGTAGTGCAAGCGACTTCTTAGTAGTTTTACGATGAGACTATAGTTTCGTATTAGTTGAAAAATTGGCTTATTGTTGTCTGTAAGAGGTTTTTATTTCCTTTCATTTAGGTTATTACTTTGAAAGTTGGAAAATATTTCGTGGTTTTTAGTTTCTTCTTAAAAGCTCCCTCCGAGGGGTTAGTTACTCGAATGATCAGGTGTATAAAACCGCAGAAATCGATAACTTGATTTCTAGAATTTTTAGAAAATCATCAGTAATCAAAATGAATTTTGTGGGTAATCAAAAATCTCCGATAATCACAAGAAATCACGTGAAATCTTGAGAAAATCATAGAAATAATCACTGCATTCATCGAAATTCACGAAGAATCCAGTGGTAATCACGGCATTCACCAAAAAATCACCGGAATTCATTGGAATTGAAACAGAAATCATAATAACGGGAAATCAGTGTGAAGATTACGGAAATCATCGAAAATAATCGTGATCACAGAAATCAAGGATTTCGTTCATTTTATATAGCTAGTGTTTATTAATTGTGTACAGAGTGAACCCTTCCACTCTACAATTACGTGCTTTCCACCGAATTACAGTTTTCATAAAATTTTTAACCATCAATCCCTTCAGAAATTTAGAAAAAGAGCTTTTCTAGCATTCTACTTTCGTTAGATTTCAATCTCGAAAAACTGAGATAATAAAGACGAAAGAAATGAGATATTTTAACTGTTAAATTACTAATTACTTTTAAGGTAGATTAAAGACGACACCCTTACCTACCTCTATTAAATGAATTTTTTTTAAAGATTTCAAAACTAAGAGGAAATAGTGGTGGCCTGAGCAGTTAAGGCTTTGATGAAAAATATAAATGAATTCCATTTAAGATCGGGGCGATGCGTCTGTCCGCCACAAACGTTACAGCATAACAGTTTTATCATCCGCATTTAAACCGTACTAAAGATACTATATTTTGGCTGTAAATTCAGGCCAAGTCAGTCTTTGGAGAAAGGATGGAGGGTATGGAAGGGAGTCCATCCGGTAATCAAGGGAATTTATCACAGAGACTCGTTTATCAAAGGTTGATTATTCAGAAGGGGGATGAAGGAGCTGGTGCTAGACATTTTTCCTGATGGGATACTAGCCTTGTTCGTTTCACTTCCAATGTGCAGTATTGATAAGTGTATATTTTAGAAATGAAATAGATGGAAGTATTAATTTATGTGCTTGCTCTTTAGGCCACGTGCATTTCACTTGGGCGGTGAAGTTAGCAGGTAAAATGTGAATTCTAAAGCTAGCATTAAAATATGGTTCTTTTTACCATCTACAGAATGTTTGAATGACTTTTGGGTACAAATTTTACTCAAATCTTCAAGGGCGATTTTCGGTTAGATTTGACCACCCTTCTATTCATTTAAATTATATACACTTGTTATTTATTTCATTTTCCTTGTTAGACATAACAGATTTCACAAACGGAAATTGAGAAAATTCATATTCAGATTTGCCTACAATGCAGTGTTATCAGAACATTCATTTTCCGTCTGAATTAATTCTCCATTTCAGTGGCACTGAAGGACGACGAAACTAAGTTCATATTCTGCTGATTTAGTGGAAATATATTTTCTGAGGTCATAATAATATACTACATTCAAGGATTGAAAGCGCTATAGTTCATAAAAATCTTATTTTTATTCCTAATATTGTAATTTATTTATAAATGCAGTTCAATATCGTAATTAAATTAACTGTGCACGCGGTCGGCGTGGTTTTGAACCCAACTTTAAATAGAAACTCTTGGATAACGACATAACACGTTCTCAAAATTTTAACCAATATGAGATACTTCTAAACGACATATTCTCATTTAGGTTAGGTTAGCTAATTACTGTCAATATATGGGGAATCTATCATTGGGACCCAGCCAATTATCAGCAAGTTTAGCCAAGTAGTATGTTATTTAATATAAAAAATATTACTTATTCACTCATTCATTGAAAAATTACTAAGCAAAACATCGATGTATCCATTACAGATTAAATTAATTGATCGAAAATTAATCACTTTTAAACAAAGGGAATCTTTTCACAAATTCCTTGCAAATGTCCACTTAAACAAGAGTTGTTTGCAAGTAAATCAAATTAGTAGTTACAAATTTGATAAATGTTTTTCAAAAGTGACAAGCGTGACTTGCTTGCGTCCACAATGTGATATTCGGTAATTTATCGTTGGTAACTAAAAATCCATAGCATATTTTACCACGGTAAATTACGAGTATTTTTATTATTAGTTGCGCTCAGAAAATTGAGAATACATTCTTTACTTAATAAATTTAACTATAAATTACAACGAAAGGGTAATTTATCTTAAAGAAAATATTATACTAGGCAATTTTTCGTTTTAAATTTACGGTAACTTCATACCACTAATCGCTTATAAAATATACTTTATCCAATAGCCTTCTGTTTATAATTATGGCATCTTCATAGTGAGACGAACATCGGGTTCTGCCCATCAGGAGGTCATGAACATTAACGCTTACCATAAGTTTATAAGACATGTTCCATAAGTATGTCACTACCTATACTTCGTAAAGCTAGAGGCTTAATGAGAGCTAGTTCAAGAACGACGCGAGGATTGACTACACTCGGTTAAGCAGTCCATCCTCCTATTTAGTCTGTACTAAGCCTTTGACAGCGCCTCATCAGGCGTCGCTTTACGAGAATCTATGACGTTTCACCTACGTCACTTCATGACAAGCTCTGATTAACGAGTGACACACTTATGGAACATATCTTATAAACTTATGGCTTACCCAGGGTACCATTTTTACCCTCTTTTTTTCAGCTTGGTTTCCTCGAAGCTCTTTTTTTTAGTCTTGACGACTTCCAGAAGGTTTAGCGCGTTTAAAGACCAATGAGCTAATATACTTTTTAAAGGATCTCTTTGGCTCGTGCCAAGGGAAAAGTAATTTAGTGCTTTGGGATTTTTCAACCTTTTTCAACTTGATGATTTTTTTATTTTGGATTTTTTTAATTTGGTGAAAGGCTTAATAAGGGAAATGGAGATGTGTTTTCAGAAAATTGTTCAGCATCCAATTTTGCAATTGGGATTATTCGGTGTCTTTTTGTCGGTTTTATTTTTTAAACTAAGCGTGGAAAGTATTTGTTTACCTTGATTGATTACATTTGGGGTTAAAGATGCTTTGTTCTTTAGCTAGGCATGCTCTATTTAAATGAATATCTAGAGTATTCTGTTCGAATTTTAGGATAAAGAAAAAGTAAGAGTTCCGCCTAGGTTCGATTTAAAATGTTTGATTTAAAATTAGAAAGAAACAGCTTAATCTTATCTGTTAGCAAAACTCTGACTAAGTTTAGCCAGGGATAGATTTATTTTTTTTAAGACGGAATGGACAACGTTTAGCCTATACTTCAGTCCGACTCATAGCCGAGTATGGAACCCCTTCCTTCAACACGTAACCAAAAAATTAAATTATCATATTGGCTCACTAAAACTACGTATTGGGGACGTTGCTGACAAGGAGGGCCAAAAATATGTAATTTCTGTTTACCTCTGTCGCTATGACTACGACCCTTCTTGCGTTGTACAGAAAAGCGTCTTCACAGGGGTTCAAAATGGAGCCGTATAAAAGCGAGGGTTCAGAAATTGTTTTTAATAGCAATTAAGAAGGTAGTTAGTGAATTTGGTGCCGGTGTTTTGGATTTGGAGTACATCTGTAAGGGTGAAAAGTGTTCTTTCTTAAGCCAATCATGTCTACTATCCTCATGATTTTGTAAACGAATTTGATGAAGTTAACCAAGGCTTAGTGAATGGCCAGGAGTTTTGTGAGCTTAGTGTTTGGTTAAAACCTGTTCGTGTTGTAATATCTATGAAGACTTTTACTCAATTCTAACTCACTTTTAATTTTCTTGGGTCTTCCCCGTTTTTACCTCTCCGAGTGACGTATGTCACGGAGAGGTATTACACCGGCCGTGTCTGTCTGTGTGTCTGTGTGTGTGTCTGTGTGTCTGTCTGTCTGTCTGTCAGACCCCACGTGACCGCGTTCGCAGTTTACAAATTGGAGCAAACAAATACCCGATTTCCGGAACGCGTTCGCGGTTCACGGAAATTTGGCCATTCATCTACCAACACCAGTCTTTACTAACTGGCTTCTAAGGACCACAATCTGCTAGTCTTTGTCCATCCCACATGGACACTAGTCTGAACTTGCTAGCTTCCAAGCACCACCATCTTCTGTTCTTCGTCAATTCCACATTGACACCAGCTTCTATGCACCACCATCTTCTGTTCTTCGTCAATTTCACCTTGACACCAGCTTCTATGCACCACCATCTTCTGTTCTTTGTCAATTCCACATTGACACCAGCTTCTATGCACCACCATCTTTAGGTCTTTGTCCATTCCACATGGACGCCAGTCAGTCCATTCTGGCTTCTTTTCCTTCGTCATCGTTTGGTTTCAAGATATACGCGGCGATCGGCTAGGGTTACGAGAAACGTCTAGCCTCCCAATGGCAGGGCTTCCACCATCGGTTCACGCGAATGCGTTTTTATCTATTATTGGTTTCAAGATATACGCGGCGATCAGCTAGGGTTACGAGAAACGTCTAGCCTCCCAATGGCAGAGCTTCCACCATCGGTTCAGGCGAATGCGTTTTTACCTCTCCGAGTGACGTATGTCACGGAGAGGTTCTAATTTCGACGTGTCTGTGTGTCTGTGTGTCTGTGTGTCTGTCTGTGTGTCTGTGTGTCTGTCTGTCCGTTGTTACACCCACGTGACCGCGTTCGCAGTTTGCAAATCGGAGCAAACGTATATTCAATTTCCAGACCGCATTTACAGTCCCGGAAATTGTATTCGACTTACAGGCTATTACTCCATTGCCTGTTTAACAACTCTGTTCATTTGTCCACCCCACATGGACACTAGTCTGAACTTATTGGCTTCTAAACACCACCATCTTCTAGTTTTTCGCCCATTCCACATGGACGGACACCAGTCTGTACTTACTGGCTTCTAAACACCACCACCTTCTCGTCTTTGTCCATTCCACATGGACACCAGTCTGTACTTACTGGCTTCTAAACACCACCATCTTCTATTCTTTGTCCATCCCACATGGACACCAGTCTGTACTTACTGTCTTCTAAACACCACCATCTTCTATTCTTTGTCCATCCCACATGGACACCAGTCTGCACACCTGGCTTCTAACACCACCATCATCCTTAAGGTTAAGACATACGCGGCGATCGGCTAGGGTTACGAGAAACGTCTAGCCTTCCATTGACGGGGTCTTCCGCCAAGGTTCACGCAATTGCGATGTTCTTATCCATAGCTGCGATTCGAAACCCTTATATACTACCTATTTGAGTAAGGCGACGCAACGGGCGTATGCTTCATTTCAAACGCCAATATTAGTCAGGTCTCTCAAGAATGTTTAATTGTTCTTTTTTAAAACGATGTAACGTTCAATAAGGCGAATAACTAACGAAGAAAATATTAAATATTAATTATATTTATTTTAATATTTAAGATAATCTTGTTTCTCAATTCAAAATTAATACGGAAAGAGTTAAAAAGCAGTCTATGTTATTGTCTGTGTGTGTCCGTCCGTTATTACACTAGTGCCGCAGTGCGCTGCGTTAGAAGTTCGTTTTGTTTTGATGTGTAAAGAAATCCTACAGAACCATAATATTCCCTTTATCCTTAATATAAAGTGAATATGATGAAATATTTTTCGTAATTATGATGCATTTAGTGCTTTTGTAGCTTTAAAGCTCTGTTTCATTTTAATATTCCAAAGAGTTTTACTAATATTATTATTTGAAATGGCTGTTTATAAATTACTAAAGCTATACTACATCTGTATATAGAATAATCCTTGGTTTAGTAATTTTATGAAGAAAGCTAAGAACTAGACTCCGGCGGGTATATCTAGTACTACTTGCAATAAGCTTAGTGAAATACAGAGTAAATAATTGAGGCCTGAGGTGATGTAAACTTTGGGTTTTGATTTTCGTGTCTGAAATGAAGAGACATGAACGGTTCAGAGTGAGCCGAAAGTTAAATACACTCGTAAATAATTGAGGCCTGAGGTGATGTAAACTTTGGGTTTTGATTTTCGTGTCTGAAATGAAGAGACATGAACGGTTCAGAGTGAGCCGAAAGTTAAATACACTCTTAAATAATCAGGTTAAGATTTTATAATAGAAGAAAAGATCATGTTGGCAATTAGATTAGTAGGGCTAAGCTACAGAGTTTTTATTCTCTTTATGGTGCGCATTGACTATCAGTGCGTCTAGCTACAATTTAGCTTTGGTATTATCATAAGTTAATTATTTAACGTTAACACTCATGTTGGCAAACTAAGAATATTGTTGAGGTGAGACGAGACGATAGTGTTTACACTGCTAACCAGTTGTGAATGTAGCTATCAGAATATAGGGTAAACAGCTGAAGCGTAGACTTCATTTCCTGTTCTTTTTGCCATTAACTGATTTCCATGGGTCCAAGATTTATCCTTATTGGATGTAAAATGTCGTCTGCTTTACTGTATATTCGCTATGCTTGGAATACTGCTTCAATATTTCGAAAATTTTTACTTCAAAAAAGAGAAATAATTCCATATCTAGGTAAATAACTTTGTAGTAGTAGACCTCTTGACTCGGAGAGGTAATATTTTGGTTTTCCCAACTTGTTATCTATTATTATAATGGAAACGAATCGTATATATACCCCAAAATTTGAAGAAAGCGGGCAGGAGGGGCACCCTTCACTTTAAACAACAATATTAGCAAAGTTTCGAAAGATAATAGGAACAACTTTATTTTAAACGATTTAACTATTTTTAAAGTTATTTACTGGCGATTAAAATAATTAATATCATTTATATTTAATTAATTATTTAAGATAAACTTATTTCTACGTACTGACACAAGTGAGAGTTAATATAGAACGAGTAATGAAGATTGCATCTGAATCGAAACACTACACGCATATCAAAGTTAATATAAAGCGAGTAGGATGAAAAGATCTCTTACAAAACGATAACATTTTCTTTTTGCAGAATATTAAATGGAAATACTTAAATATTTTTCGGCATTACGATTCATTTAGTAGTTGTGTAGGTATAAAGCTCTGTTTCATCTCAATATTCCAAGAACATCTTTTGATATTAACATTTCAAATTTGGTGTTT
>JAEQBA010003088.1:0-51824 GCA_019434445.1 Phalangium opilio | reverse complement strand
CTGGTGCTGCCGCAAAATTTGAATGCATAGGTAGACTTCACGTAACATTGGTGGTGAAGCCCTTGAACTTCGATGTTGTGCTTAACTCTAGTGGTATTATTTTGGTGTATCTTTAGGATATTGTGTATATTTAGGGTACAATTTGTTGCTAATTCTATAGGTTCTGCAGCCCCTTTCTACACCCACCCTTCCCGTAATGTTATTCAGTATATGATTTTGAGGCCTCTCTATAAAAAAACCTTGGCCGTTACGATTAATATCCGAGTTTTATTTCTTCATATGCGGTATGCGCCTATCTGCGAATAGATTCGTAGTGGACCTTGGACTCTGCCACGACTTGTTGTACTTGGCGATTTAAAATGCTATTCAAGCCTGCCTCGACTTACTCGAGTATATGCAAAACGAGAGATCCAAATTTCGATTTGGATTTGGGTTAGAGAATACGGTTTTAAGCGCCCCGTCTAAATAGAACCGATCCAAATGTGAAGATTTGTATCTTCGTTCAAATGATTTATATTTCTACAGAATTGGATCCCAGATTTCAGACTGTTGAAGTAGACGGATTTTGTGAACTCGAACGTGAAATATTTGAGTACTGGGGGTGTTTAAATACACTTTCCATTAAACAGAAACAAGCCGTTGCATAGAGACTCTGCACAAACTTCGAATTCTAGAAATATTAGAAGCATGAACGTGTCAGTCAAGTTAGTATCCCTCAATTATAGAGTAGATATCAAACGGGAATGTGAATGGCAGAAAGAAAAGGAAATAAGCCCGACATAATCGACTATATAAACCGTAATGATAATAATATGATATTAACCTTAATGTTCTCAATTGTCTCATCAGTTTGTATCTGACCGCTGAGTATTACTCCTCGGTATATTAATACATACTTGTTCTCTCATTGTAAACTATATATGTATTCTTGGTATGGATAACCATGTTGTAAGAAACAGTATGTCTAAGTTCTTAATAAATACAGGATACATTTGATTATTATTGAGCCAACCTATCATAATTGAACATCACACCTAAATTAACAAATCTATTAGACCCTCGTTATGCATTTTTTGGAGGAAGATATTGCGCCACAAACTACACCATAAAACAACAGGATGAGCGCGCTTTTATTGCGTGGATTTCACAAATTTATACCTCTTCATTAACAAACATCCAAGATACCATAAGAAAATAATATATAGCCTTCTATTTTCTTATGAAGATACCTATATTACATCCCGATATCATAATAGATAACATTCCCGACATATTTCCGTATGAGGGCTTTCTTAAATGTGACCTAATTCATCCCGTTTTGGCCGCGCATATTAACGGAAAGTTAACATTTCCATATCAATTTCAAGGCGATTTTGAATATACAGCTGAAAAAGGGAATTGAGAGGTACATGGGTAGTTGACGGGTTACGTCATGCAATAGAGAATGGCGGCACAATGACTCGAATGTACGAGCCGTGGTCATACAAAGTAACACAGTACGACCCCGAAACAAAGCTAGGAGGGCTTTCAAGATTATATTAATACTTTTTTAGCGTATAAAACACTCGCTATTGGCTTCCCAGCAGATTGCCTGACTCTAGAAGATGAAGAGAACTATATCACAAATTTCAAAGACGTAGAGGGCGTAAAACTAGGTATCACGAAAATAGAGAAGAGTGAACGTCTGAGATGCCTTAGCAAACTTATGCTTAACCCTTTTGGGGTAAATTCGGCCAAAACAAAGACACACACCTCTTCCGAATTGATCAAATATGCTGGTTAATTAAAGAGTTAATAGTAAAAACTGATTTATACGTAAAAGGTCTACTGACTATCAATAGAAATACAGTACTAGTCAAATACGAACATATTCTCGTAAATAAGATTGTGCACAAACATACAAACGTAGTTATTGCTTCTTATACTACATCCATGGCACGATTACATTACTTTAAGAACCTTGAACTAGTCGGTGACCTTTGTTTGTATTATGACACCGACCGTTCAGTGTACCTCTCGCCAGACGGCGCTCATTGGCTACCCACAGGGGATTATTTAGGGCAACTAATAAATTAACAAGAACCTTATGGACAAGATGCGTATATTTGTGAATGGGGAAGTGGTGGACCCAAGAACGATGCAATGGACATTCTCAACCCTACAAGGCTACAACTGGCACTAAAACTAACATTATCAAAGTTAAAGAATTTTGTTTAAACGCCTCTACTGGAAACTTTATAAATTTCGTAACAATGCAGAGTAAACAATGAAGGTGAGCCCCCAATGAACTCGGTTCAAGTCCATATAGGCCCGCAAATATGACTTCTATACTCACTTACAATCAGACTACTAAAACATATCTGGTCGTTGTGAAAAGTTAGAATTCTACCTGATTATAAAACTGCGCCCTACAGGTCTTTTTACAGTTGGTGTTCCAAAGTCTAAATAAAAGAGGAACGTAATATGTAAAAAGGAAAAGACGCAGTTACAAAATATACAGCACTTTTATGCTAACAATAAGGGCAACATTATAATTCAAGATAAAAAATGTGTTTATTAATTTACAGTACATTTTGGTATGATTAAACTATAACAGTTTACTCGTAATTAGTTACTTCATATCGGTTTTTCACTCAGTGTGCAAACTGACGCAATCGAAATTCGGCAGAAAACATTTTCCTTCTATTTTATGCTGTTCCAAGTGTACAATTTCAGTAGGATTAATGGGTTAGGGAATATCCGGTGTTATAGTCTAATTATTCCAACCTGTACTCTAATTTTTTAAACATATTCTCTCTCATCATGAATTTTAATGTTACATTTATTGTTGGAATGAAGGTGCTATATCTTTTGTAAGTACGTCGTTAAACCTTTTGCACATTTCTTTCCTCTTTTTTAGACATCCGAACACCAACTCTTGAAAGACTAGCCAAAATCGCAAATATCCTCTATATTATTTCTGTAGTATGATATTTGCACTTCATTTTAAAGAAAAGCGCGTCGTAATTCACTTGCGCGTTTAAGAGAAGTCATTGAACAAAAAGGACCCATTTTCAGGGCCGTCTTAAGGCGCCATGAGGCCCAGGGCTAACAATTTCAGGGACATATTTAAATGAATGTTTAGTTGTAAAAGACTAGAGACACCCTAATATATTAGCAAGAAAATTTCATGTCGTCAAACCTAATAAAACCCGTTGGTATTTTTGGGCTGGGTTTTTAGTGTTAGAGGAACAAAGAGTCACGATATTCTTTAGCGTTAGGAAAGACAATCAAAGGTGAACAAGAAAAGTCGTTTAGTGTGCTTTATTGAAAATTCAAAATGAGTGTATAAATAATTGAATTTAGAATTCTTATTGTATTCGATGTATGTTGTATATTGCGTATATATTTTGTACGAATAAGGCCTAAATTTCATGTTTTGAAGAGTTATATATATTCACTAATTTCTAGAATAAAAATATCTTTAACGGCCCTACTTGAGGGGATGTTAGTAATCACAAAGGCGCATAGATAACCAGAAAGTTGAGAATAAGAAACAAGAAGTCTTACCCGCAACGTGAAAAATGAGTTCCCTCATAGTCGATTTAGGATTTCCATCCCCCTTACAGAGCGACGGGAAGAGCTGGTCTAATGCCGCTTTCGCGTAGTTTTACACATAGTACATGCGTAATTGGCTCGAAATATATGGTTCACTTATTTTCATGTCGTCTGCCATAGTTTAATACCAGTTCTAACGTAATCTAGTCATTTAGGTAGTCGAAGGTCAGCAGAGTCTTATCAGAATGTCAGATTTGAATGTAGCAATCATTTTAGAAAAATACGATAAGGATGACTTTTCCGTAATAGTTTCAACATTATTCACATCAGAACAGAGTGATTCACTTTGAATTCTCATGTCGTTATATGCGCACTTTTCAGTTCACACGTAAATATCAGTTTTCATAAGAATTTCGTTTAGCTTTGCATAATTACAAATCCATTGTAAACCAACATTGTGGCCAACTTTAGCGTAGAAATTATATTGAGTAGTTTGGTTTTTCAGCTTCTGCGCTGAAAGCGCCAACTGTCTTGTTGTTTTATTTCGAGGCATTTCATTAAAAACAATAAAGAAGTCTTGGTAAAAAATAAAAAATCAACTAAAGAAACTGGAAAACTCCACAAAGATTTATCCAAAAGAGCGCTAAAGAAAAACAACCGTTAAGCCTAGATGAGCAGCCAATTTTTCAATAGTATTCCCCACTATCCACGGTGCCGCTACCATTGCGAACTACTTTTAGGCCAGGACAGATAGGCCAAAAAAGGGCTTGACCTAGAACATTTGAACATAAAGATGAAAATTGGTACATGTGTTGTTTTTGACCCAACAAAAAATATACTAAAAGTCCCCTGCTGTAGAGCGCGAGCTTTTGCCGCCATCTTGGAAAATGGCCGCCGTGAATTAAAGCTACAATGTATTCCACTTTCTTCTTCAAAAATTATGAAAATTGGTACACATTATGATTGGAACCACATGAACATCATGGCCAAATTTTACAGCTCTGTGTTCAATATTTTGGTCGCCATATTGGAAAATGGCCGCCGTGAATGCTTGGTACAGTATATTTCACCATGTTGTTGCAAAATTATGAAAATTGATAGGTATTATAAACAGAGCTGTGTGAATCTCATAGTAAAATATTGAAGCCATTAGTCAGATAGTTTGGCCGCCATGTTGGAAAATGGCCGCCATCAATGCCATTTAGATACAGTATATGGTTCAAAAATTATGAAAATTGGTAATTATTATGTTGAAGACCGTCTAAACATCATACTTGAATATTGAATATTGAAGACGTGCTACTGATAGTTTGGGCGGCATCTTCGAAAATGACTGCTCGAAGTACCAAATATATTACCGATATATAAATTTTTTAGATATTTTTTATTGAGTAGATGATTTTCATGAACGTATAAAACGCCATAAAAATAACTATTTTCGAGTCTAAATTACCGACCCATCTTCAAAAATGGTCCCTGAAATATTACTATCCTAAAATCTGGAAAAAGAAAAGGAAAGCCATATTACTCGGATTTTGGTTAGGAAAAACCGCTTTATATGGGGTATGTACATTCTAGTGTCGTTAAGGATTAGATTTAAGACACATTTTTAACATTTCGTTCATATTTCTCGTCATCCAGAAGATTTTTTTACTACGGCTAATACCTTGACAATGAATACACATTGCCCAGCAAGCTAATCCAGATCGTCTACATTCACAGTTCTTTATACAAGATGTTCTGCAGACTGCAGGTACAAATAATGAGTGTTACAAAATCATCTGATGCCGGAAGGAGAGTGGTGTGAATGGGATTAAATCGTTTCCTAGCTATTTTGGACTTGAAGATACGCTCGGAAAAAATCTAGTTTTGCGGTGTCGGTTGTTGGATTAAGCTTGACGAGATCAAATGAGGACTTTCCCGTATATATGGCAACAGTTCCATTATACGTGTAATATCTTCATAGTTGAAGCGTGACGTGTCAATTATCACCCTAAAAAAAGCGAAAAGAAATCTCTCTTCGGCAGCAGCTATGGCTTCCCTAGATGCAATATGGTCATTAAAAAAGCGCAACAAATTTGTAAGATGTTGATTATCTGTCATTACTTTAAACCACGCCTTATCATAACCACACCCAGTTACAGCACGTAAATGAAAGAAATGGTCTCTTAACCTTTTTATTAACTTCCTTGGGTTCGCCCTTGGTTCAGACCGTTCCTAGTCCCATTCCGTGAAGGTTTTGCTGGACAGCTTCACCCCGCCCAGTTGTTGCCATGGCTCGCCTCCGCTATTGGCAACCCTCTAGGGGTTGCGGATACACTATTTGTTTGGCCGTATGGCACTGTTGTGCTGGGAGAGAACTCCCCGTCCCCTCGGGTCTTCTGCTGCCTTAATCCTTCCCTGTCACCGACCACCTCCTGACTGGGCTCGCCGCTGACGGTGTCCAGCTTCTGTCACCTGCTCAAGTGGCGTTTGTCGGTCCCACTGGCCGATCCCGTGTGCCATGACGGCGGTTCCGCAGGTTCAATTTGGAATATGATGGGGATGGGCGCTGATAAGGTCCCCAGCTAGGTGTAGCGCCTAATCAAGGGTTCTGACATGCAATTATTATGAAAAATCTTCAGGATGACGATGAATATGTATGAAATGCTAGAAGTTTGTCTAAATTCTAATCTTAAACAACACTAGAATGTATAAACCCCATATTAAATAATATTCTCTAATCAACATGTTGAGAAGAACAACTTAGAATAACTGTTCTTTCTTTCAGAATTTAGGGCAATGATTTTCATGTGGCCATTTTTAAAGATGGCGTCGATAATTTCGACTTCGAGATATCCATTTTTTGTTGTTTATTACGTTAATGAAAATCATCTATTCAAAAAAGGAATTTCAAAAAGATTTATATATTTGAAATATATTTAGCATTTCCAGCAGTCATTTTCGAAGATGGCGCCCAAACTATCAGTAGCACGTCTTCAATATTCAAGTATGATTTTTAGACGGTCTTCAACATAATTATTACCAATTTTCATAATTTTTGAACCATATACTGTATCTATATGACATTGAGGGCGGCCATTTTCCAACATGGCGGCCAAACTATCTGATTAATGGCTGCAATATTTTACTATGAGGTTCACACAGCTCCGATTGTAATACCTATCAATTTTCATAATTTTTCAACAACCGGGTGAAATATACTGTACCTAGCATTATAGGCGGCCATTTTCCAATATGGCGACCAAACTATTGAACACAGAGCTGTAAAATTTGGCCATGATGTTCATGTGTTTCTAATCATAATGTGTACCAATTTTCATAATTTTTGAAGCAGAACGTGGAAAACATTGTAGCTGGCATTCCCGGCGGCCATTTTCCAAGATGGCGGCGAAAGCTCGCGTTCTACAGCAGGGGACTTTTAGTATATTTTTTGTTGGGTCAAAAACAACACATGTACCAATTTTCATCTTTATGTTCAAATGTTCTAGGTCAAACCCTAAAAGTCCTGGGCTATTTCCGCTTGCACGAGATATTAACGATGAGCTAATCAATCTCTGATTCGATTGGTAGTTGAAAACGAGGCTCACCAACAACTCCTTTATGTCCTCCCTTGCTTCTGATTTTACACGAAAACCGTTGCAAAAGGCAGAAAAGGGTTTATGGTCTTCACTTTCTGGACATATATATGCACTTTTGGTAATCAGCACTAATAGAACCGAATCTTTGACCGAAGGAATCGTTCGCACGAGTATAAGACGTATAAAACGTTGTAAGCATCGACATAGGGGAATTAGTGCAGTTTTGAGATTGAAACATAAAGCCGGAAAAAATAGAGGCTAGTTATTTAGCAAGATAAAAATCGAGAAAATTACCTGAATACGAGGTTAAGATACCAAGAAAAGAATGAAAAGTTAAAAAAGATATTGAAAAGGTTTCGATACCTCAGAAAAATTAATGCTGAAGTATAAAGTAACAGATTAAGAAAAGTAAAGTGATAAGACAGATGGGATTGAAAGACATTAAGTTGATCGGAATTAATTAACCGTTTCAATTCGGTAGAAGCAAAATTGAGTGACTTGTTACTAACCGGAGTGATTCTTATCAGTTGCAAACGGGGTTTATGGTTTTGATTTTACAGTCGGTCGGAACACCTAAAAAAATTAAAGTGAACGGACTAGGAGAATAGAACTATGGCATTTTTAGCTGTAGCTTGGGCTAGCTATAGAGCTATTTCAGTGGGGGAAAAATTTCGTCTGCTACGAAAATTGGGCCTGCCTTTGAGTGTAAGGGCGGCCATTTTATGAGGGTTTTCTCTATGGGCAAATAGCATTGGTGACGTAGCCATTACCCCCTCTGAAATAGCTCTATACTTCTCTCTCTGTGCGACTTTGCTAATCTATCTGAGAACGGTGGTTGTATCCATAGAACATAGTCTAGACTAGGAACCACTTTTGAATCGGGGTTCACCAAGATTCTGGTTTGAAAACTTGTTTACAACTTAATTTTTCTTCATATCGTGACGGTGTTAGTAATGTTTTGCATACTTGCCTACTACTTAAAATAGAACTTTGGGGCCCCCAATTCACGCGGGGCCCTGGTCTATAGCCCATATAGCCAATGCCTCAAGATGGCACTGCCCATTTTGTGCAGTTTTCGATCGGTTTTTCGCTGTATTCCCAATGTTAAGTGATATTTACTAATAGAAATTTTAACATACCATAAGAATGGAGGTGTTAACACGGTATGTTATCGATTGGGCGTGTTATCAAAACAGCATTGTCCAAAACGGCTTTTTCATAAACGCGTTTGCCATTATAGCCATTTCTCGTTTTAGCGCATTTTGATTACAGCGTTTATATCTTGAGCGTACGAAAGTACGCCTTTTCCAAAATATTGTTGTTTATCTTCATTAACTTCTCAAAATAATATGCCTTTTCCAAAAAATTATATTTTATATTTACTTCCGATATAACACTACTCCTTTTTGCATAATATTGTTCTTTGTCCTATATTCTTAATATAATAGAGATTTCCCTCCCTATCAATCACAGTTTGGGCGGAAACAGCAACCGCTGTTTTGGGAAATAGCGCCGTATTGAGAAACGTGGAAACAGCAACCGCGGTTTTGCTTGAACGCGGTTTTGCAAACCGCTGTTTTGGGAACCGCTTTATTCCAAAACGCTCTTTTGAAAACCGCTCAACTACCCGTGAACCGTTAACACATTACAAACGTCACAACACACTTAAACATACTAGGAGGCTAACTTGGCCACCAGATGCTCTGGGCACCCGTAAATAATTTAGTTTAACAACTTCCAAGAGCTCAATGGAGGTGAAATATATATATATGAGCTTGAGGATTTTTTGCGAAAATTTCGGTCCTTTATATTATAGTGTAAGGGCCTACAGAATGCAGAACCTATAGAATTACCAGGGTTCAAAAAAAACCCGGGGTTTTTTAAAAAGCCCAGCCCACCGGGTTTTTCTGGGTTTTATTGGGTAGTTGGGTTTTTTATCTTTAGCGGCTGTGTGCATGGTAGAAATTGTCATTCAAACGTAACTGCTAAATGAAAAAGTCTTAAAATGCCTCATAAAAATAATAACTAATTTAAAATGGTACTTTTGAAGTGGAAACAACAAATATCTTTAAAATAAAAATATTTTAACATTCAAATTCATCAAAATTGTAGATCTTAGTGTTGGGTTTTATAAAGTGGGTTTTTTATGGTGGGTAAAACCCAATAAAACCCGCGTGTTTTTTTGGGCTGGGTTTTCATAATTCGAACCCTGAGAATTACCAACAAATTATACCCTAAATGTACACAATATCCTAAACATATATGAAAATAATACCACTAGAGTTAAGCGACATCGAAGTTCAAGGGCTTTACCATCAATAAGTTACGTGACGTCATAACAATGCACGAACAAATTCCGCTATAAATTCAAATTTATCGCCAGCAGCAGAAATCATAACAGTCAAAAAAATCTTCCACCACCAATAGTGGGCGTGACAATCGTCATGCATCCCCCATTAATGCGCCCACCTCACCTACCGGTACGATACCACCTCGAGGCAAGAACTAAAAGCGGAAAGTAATGAAACCCTTTTTATACGCTGTATGGCCCGTATACGATATTATTTACTCTCTTGTATCACCTTACGGATAAGGCTAAAAATGCCTTAACACTATTTCCCCGGAAAGAAGGATCTACTTTCGTTTTGCATACTCCGGGAGAATGCGACGTCAATAAAAACTTTTTCAACCAAAAAATAAATAAATCATCGGTCCTCCGACACTTTACGAATACTTTAAGCAAAGAGAAAGGATGGGAAGAAATGATGGTAGGCGACCTGCAGTACTATGACTCTCCAAGTGTACTTTGTGCACGCCCCTACCCTTTCAATAGGCGATAATTAAGGCTGCGAAGCTGGACAATTTTATTTGTGTGGGAAAAAGCATCTATTTTAAAGATAGAATCCGAACTCTACGATCCTACCTAAACACGGAGGATCCTGGGAGCATTTCGGTGCTGTAAGTAGGGGTAAAGAGGCGACGTTAAAGATATGGGGATTTTTTCACTCCATCACTGTCGTCTCCAAACTATGGACGAATCAATACTTTATTTGTTCGTGCATGTGTCTTAACAGTATTTCCTTTCGTTGAAATTAGTAAAAAGCTTGCCACATATTAATAATTTTTGCCTTGAAAAGGATATAATATTTGTTTTCAAAATATTTGAATTCTACATTTTTATCAAACCGTTAAAGGTTTTGACGTTATTATTATGATAGTTTTGAGCGAATAAGTCCATGTCAAAATTTTAATAATTAATAGATGGCGCGAAAATGAAATAAAAATCGGTACGACCCAGGCTAACCGCTGGTCCCGCTAATTCTACAGGGCCGGTAGGCCCTTGTAGATATGACTTGACACCCTTTTGTAACGTTAAAGCAAAATTCACATGCTTTTACTAAATTTCCTATGGAGATTAACATGGCGTTTTTCGTGATTTACCCCCACCGCGAACAGAAAAACTACAGCGAAGTTACTTTTCGGAATACTCTTGAATTAACAATTAATTATTCAAGGTGTGCTATCGGCTAGTTTAATTTAAATCAATTAACTCTAAGTATGTTAATTTTAGTTAATTCTGAAAGTACGTCAAAAATTACTTTTGGGTCAGACTATCTAGCAGTAGACGCTGACAAATTACTTTGGTATTTCATCCGAGCTTGAGCACCTTTATATGTATTTTCTAATTAACTGTAGCACCCTTAATAAGAAATACGTCGTTATCAGGTCGAATTTTCGTCTAGAAAAGTAATTCAGGTAAATAATTACAGTTAACAGAGGTTTTTATATCATTTAAAGTAAGTTTTTGAACGTTCTTTACGGCCAAGGCTTAAGTTGTATTTTAGTTTGTCTATGTAATATAGTCTTTATAGTGTCTTTCCCCTTTAAAGATAAAAAAGCTAATTTCCAGCTCTGTATTACAAAAATACGCAGTCTGCTTCGTTTTCTGCTACCAACAAATATAGGAGGTATACAGGGTTTCATTATTTGTTAATCTCACTAAAATGCTACTAATTGTGAAGGTGTGTAATATATTTCCTTAAACTAAACCTGGCAATGTAGAGGAATTTCAATGTTTACATCTGCACAGATTCTCTCAACGTAACCACGTTGGAAACGGAGGGTTACGTATGAGGTATACAGGGTTTCATTATTTGTTAATCTCACTAAAATGGTACTAATTGTGAAGGTGTGTAATATATTTCCTTAAACTGAACCAATGTAGAGGAATTTCCATGTTTACATCAGCACAGATTCTCTCAACGTAACCACGTTGGAAACGATTCGTTAAAACAATTTTTTTCCTGGTGAAACAGTCCGTATATGATATTACGTTTTATAAATTATTTGTTACCAACAGTGGATTGTTTAATTTAGAAATATAAGTAACAGTGGTGCTGGTTAATCCAGGAGAACATTGCCTTTACGTAATTAGTCAAATAAATTCCATGTGCAGATTTTTTCAACGTAACCACGTGGGAAACATAGGGTTACGTTCGCTATTTCCACAGTCCTCATTGCCGTTTGTTTATATGTCAAAATTGCTATGAATTGTTTAGGCATTTGATCTAATTACTGGTATTTAAGCGAAACTATGGAATCACATCATTCATTAACATGGTAACCTTTGTAGTGATCCGTTGTAACGGGCTCCCCGGTACAACATATTTAATTGTTAATCTTCACGTTACCGCAAATTTAGCACGGGGCATGATAAAAATTGAACGCAATGTGTTGGAACTAATCAAAAACTCATCTAGACTAAACATTAAAATTAAGGTTAATAATTTTTTGAAGCTCAATTTATGAGATAAATCAATACTGCCAAACCACAATCCTTCATTAATTTCAACATAATTAAGTATAATTAGGGTGAATTTAAACATAAAATATACATATTTTGGATAAAAACACGAATAAATTTTAAATGGACTACTTAATTCATATTTAAACTGTATAGCTGTTGATAAAGCCTCGTATTTCTATTTCACACTTAATCAAGATAAACCTTTAAATTATACTTAATTAGGATAAACCTTTAATTAAACTTAATCCGGATAAACCTTTAATTAAACTTAATCCGGGTAAACCTTTAAATTAAACTTAATCGAGATAAACCTTTAAATTAAACTTAATCGATATAAACCTTTGAACTAAACTTAATCGAGATAAGCCTTTAAACTAAACTTAATCGAGATAAACCTTTAAACTAAACTTAATCGAGATAAGCCTTTGAACTAAACTTAATCGAGATAAACCTTTGAACTAAACTTAATCGAGATAAACCTTTGAACTAAACGTAATCCAGATAAACCTTTAAATTAAACTTAATCGAGATAAACCTTTAAATTAAACGTAATCGAGATAAACCTTTAAATTAAACTTAATCGAGATAAACCTTGAAATTAAACTTAATCGAGATAAACCTTTAAATTAAACTTAATCGAGATAAGCCTTTAAATCAAACTTAATCGAGATAAGCCTTTAATCCAAACGTAATCGAGATAAACCTTTGAACTAAACTTAATCGAGATAAACCTTTGAACTAAACTTAATCGAGATAAACCTTTGAACTAAACTTAATCGAGATAAGCCTTTAAATTAAACTTAATCGAGATAAAACTTTAAATTAAACTTAATCGAGATAAAACTTTAAATTAAACTTAATCGAGATAAACCTTTAAATTAAACTTAATCGAGATAAGCCTTTAAATTAGACTTAATCGAGATAAACCTTTAAACGTAACTTAATCGAGATAAGCCTTTAAACTAAATTTAATCGAGATAAACCTTTAAACGTAACTTAATCGAGATAAGCCTTTAAATTAAACTTAATCGAGATAAGCCTTTAAATTTGACTTAATCGAGATAAACCTTTAAACGTAACTTAATCGAGATAAGCCTTTAAACTAAATTTAATCGAGATAAACCTTTAAACGTAACTTAATCGAGATAAGCCTTTAAATTAAACTTAATCGAGATAAGCCTTTAAATTAGACTTAATCGAGATAAACCTTTAAACGTAACTTAATCGAGATAAGCCTTTAAATTAAACTTAATCGAGATAAAACTTTAAATTAAACTTAATCGAGATAAAACTTTAAATTAAACTTAATCGAGATAAACCTTTAAATTAAACTTAATCGAGATAAACCTTTAAATTAAACTTAATCGAGATAAGCCTTTAAATTAGACTTAATCGAGATAAACCTTTAAACGTAACTTAATCGAGATAAGCCTTTAAACTAAATTTAATCGAGATAAACCTTTAAACGTAACTTAATCGAGATAAGCCTTTAAACTAAACTTAATCGAGATAAACCTTTAAATTAAACTTAATCGAGATAAGCCTTTAAATTAGACTTAATCGAGATAAGCCTTTAAACTAAACTTAATCGAGATAAGCCTTTAAATTAGACTTAATCGAGATAAGCCTTTAAACTAAACTTAATCGAGATAAACCTTTAAATTAAACTTTATCGAGATAAGCCTTTAAACTAAACTTAATCGAGATAAACCTTTAAACTAAACTTAATCGAGATAAACCTTTAAACTAAACTTAATCGAGATAAACCTTTAAACATAAGTAAAATTAAGGTGAATTTAACCCAAAACACGATTTTTTTGGTTAAATTCATGGATACCTTATTTAATTAAAATTAAAACTACACTTATCTTTCACCCAGTCTCAATTTTCCTATTTAATCTTTACAATTAAATGAGCACTTAAGTCCATATTTACCCGCATTTCAAGTCCATATTTACCCGCATTTCAAGTCCATATTTACCCGCATTTCAAGTCCATATTTACCCGCATTTCAAGTCCATATTTACCCGCATTTCAAGTCCATATTTACCCGCATTTCAAGTCCATATTTACCCGCATTTCAAGTCCATATTTACCCGCATTTCAAGTCCATATTTACCCCCATTTCAAGTCCATATTTACCCGCATTTCAAGTCCATATTTACCCGCATTTCAAGTCCATATTTACCCGCATTTCAAGTCCATATTTACCCGCATTTCAAGTCCATATTTACCCGCAATTCAAGTCCATATTTACCCGCAATTCAAGTCCATATTTACCCGCAATTCAAGTCCATATTTACCCGCATTTCGAGTCCATATTTAGACCCATTTCGAGTCGATATTCAGACCCATTTCAAGTCGATATTTAGACCTATTTCAAGTCGATATTTAGACCCATTTCAAGTCGATATTTGGACCCATTTCAAGTCCATATTTACCCCATTTCAAGTCGATATTTAGACCCATTTCAAGTCCATATTTACCCCCATTTCAAGTCCATATTTAGACCCATTTCAAGTCGATATTTAGACCCATTTCAAGCCGATATTTGGACCCATTTCAAGTCGATATTTAGACCCATTTCAAGCCGATATTTGGACCCATTTCAAGTCCATATTTAGACCCATTTCAAGTCGATATTTAGACCCATTTCAAGTCGATATTTAGACCCATTTCAAGTCCATATTTAGACCCATTTCAAGTCCATATTTAGACCCATTTCAAGTCGATATTTAGACCCATTTCAAGTCGATATTTAGACCCATTTCAAGTCGATATTTACCCCCATTTCAAGTCGATATTTACCCCCATTTCAAGTCCAAATTTACCCCCATTTCAAGTCCATATTTACCCCATTTCAAGTCCATATTTACCCCATTTCAAGTCCATATTTACCCCATTTCAAGTCCATATTTACCCCATTTCAAGTCCATATTTACCCCATTTCATGTCCATATTTACCCCCATTTCATGTCCGTAATTACCCCCATTTCATGTCCCAATTTACACCCATTTCTTGTCCCAATTTACCCCCATTTCTTGTCCCAATTTACCCCCATTTCATGTCCCAATTTACACCCATTTCATGTCCCAATTTACCCCCATTTCATGTCCCAATTTACCCCCATTTCATGCCCCAATTTAAAACCCCTATTAATCTCATATCAAACTCCTGTTCACCCCATTTCAGGACCATGCACCTGATTTACAGGAATATTTATAGTCTTGTTCAGTGGGACTTCACTACCTTTCCTATTGTGTTGTACACGTTGAAGGCTCTCTTATTATATCAATCCTGACTGAACACGATTTTAAGTAAAAAAGTTAATGCCGTTAAAATTATCCAAATGAACTCTTTTGGGCAACAACTAATGTAATGGAGTCAGATTGGTTTTAATAATGAGCATGTTTTACTTTTTAAAACATCACTTAAAAACCTTTCTGAGGTCTGTATGCACAATTTTTTAAAAATACATGCTTATTGGAAAATATTTCATGGCATAAGAATTTTATTTTTTATTTTACAGAGATTAATATTAAGTCATTACTAATCAACTCGGCCCTTTTCCAAAATTTTTCAAGGTCTCTCAACAAAAAACGTTGATAATATTGCTTGTTTTATAGGTCGGGTTAGGTAAGGCATATGTTAATTCGGTTACGTGTCATTGAAACACAAATTTCAAGCATTGTACCTCTTAATAGTAGACGTATTTATCCTATAAATGTTATAAATTTAATAAAAAAAAGTTCAATAATAACAAACGTTTTATCGTTGACAGCTTTTAAAAATAAAAATATTTGCTTTTAATAATATGTGGTTTTTCATAGGCACTATATTACGTTAGAAAATTATTTTTGGGAACTCATTCTATGTTCAAACTTCGTTTAAGTTCGTTACAGTGTTACGTAATTTGACTTAAAAATTAAAATAAGCGAATCGCTTTATAACGGTGCATTTCTGCGATTTAAAAATATTTCATTCTTCTAAACTATAAATTTTGCTTAATGTTTTACAAAATAAATGGGATTATTGCTCATTTTACATAACCACTCAAGTTAATCAGATGTTAACGGGCGTAGATTGAATTTTAATTTAAGCCAAGATGTTTGTCCCATTAGACCAAATCCAAAACCGCCAAATTGCGGTAGTTTTCAGCCGAATTGGAATTCGGTCGTAAGGCAGGCAAGCGGTTAATTACCATAGTACAATTAACTTGAAATGGGTCAATAGGGCCTTAAAACGGGGGAAATAGGGTCTTTAAATGGGTAAACAGGGACTTGAAATGGTGTATTGACCGGTTTGTTTTACACCATAAACGTGGTGCTAAATATGGAAAAAATAAATATTTAAAAACTATTTCACTTCACTTGGTTTAATAATGTGACAGAGGTAGCGTACTTTTTCCATACTTTTAACACCATTAAACTAAGTAATATTAGAAGTTCAACAGATTGCCTAACAAAGATGTTAAAAACCACTGTAAATGGTGCATAAATGCCTAATATTTCCTTAATACTTGCAAATAATATTAGCAAATGGCGTGAATTGATCATAAAAATGGGGTTAAAGTACACCCTAAATGATGTCTTTTTTGGCACCGGAAAACAGCATATATGGTGTTTGAATGCACCGTTATGTTTTAGAGTGCAAATGTATGACGGTGAAGCAAACATGATTATTCAAAATTTAATTACATTAAGACTGAAGTGACAGATATTATAAAAAACCGTCTTGGTTTGGACCAAGGCCGAAAAAAACAAACGATATGTTTGAGGTTTATCAATTGACTGAAGTTCCAGATATTGAAATTTTTTTCTAGTTATTTTTATCCACTCAATCCTTAATCAATATTTAATTCAATCAACTGATTTTACTGTTAATCGATCTAGTCCCTCTAAATTAATTGAAAAAATTACATATCTACGCTTTTTCAAGAACAATTACATTTTCCGAAAACATTTTATCATGAAATTAATTATTTTGAAGGGATTTCGTGTCGATGCTCACTAGCTTGTAAGCACCTTGACAAACATAGTTTTAATTGTTGCTGGCTTGACAAATTTTCAAGTTTGCACCAAAAGAAGTTTAAATCTGTTTTAAGTTGTTGATAAGACTGTCGTTTACAGTGAATGTCGTCTACTTAAGACAAAGCAACAAAGTTTATCCTGCGTGGTTAAGGGTAAAGATCACATAAACAGAAGTACTTCTCAGTACCAATGACTTGTTATATTCATTTCCCGCGGAGATAATATGGTTAAACACATCATTCATTACTAGTTATGCCAAGAAGTTCACATTTAACTCCGACACCCCCTCCCTTCCTCTATTTTCCCAATATATTGCATTTTATAATCACCAGTGGTTCCAGTGTATGGGTCATCTGAGCCGTCGCAACACACTATATTATATTACCATATAGATCGATACCTTTTCACATTAGTAAACGGTACATGACACTCCGGACTTGCTCGCCAACATTATTAACCTAACACTATAAAACATTCGTGTACATCAATGGTTATGGTTATGGCTTGACACTCGCTAGCGCCCGAACGACCGATCACTCAGTGTAATCGGTGTACAGTACATTTGTAAGTGAGTTTGGAAATTACATACAGAGAAACTGAAACACAGGTGTGATCCCGCCATTGGGGTGTTTTCTCTCTTTCATTTTCTCGCTCGCTTAGAAGCACCGCTATAGGCAGTGCTAGTTGACTAGCCTCCTGCTCGTAGTGAACTTTGGCACCGTCTGGCGATGACCCTTGGTGCGAGGGAGAATACACCCCAATGGTGGCCTCGCCCCTGTGTTTTCCGAAATGATCTTTACGCTTGCTAAAATGATTACGCGTAATACGTAACCGGTGTAAAGTAGGGGGTGACGTTTCAAATGAAGACTGAGTTATGACCAAGAAATTCTAAAGTATGGAAATGGAAGTTCCAGTGCAACTTTACCTTCATAGAGGCGACAATAGAAATGTAGCATTTCGATATACGAAATTTAATGTATAAATTCGCGCAACACCCTGGTTTGGCATCAATTAAATATTCACATTTTCCATTCGAGTTATGCCAAAGTTCGCTTGCTCTTCTTAGACATCCAGTAGAACATTTCAAATATTCAATACTGATCCCTCAACACGTACTCCCTTCAAAATAATTAATTTCATGATAAAATGTTTTCGGAAAATGTAATTGTTCTTGAAAAAGCGTAGATATGTAATTTTTTCAATTAATTTAGAGGGACTAGATCGATTAACAGTAAAATCAGTTGATTGAATTAAATATTGATTAAGGATTGAGTGGATAAAAATAACTAGAAAAAAATTTCAATATCTGGAACTTCAGTCAATTGATAAACCTCAAACATATCGTTTGTTTTTTCGGCCTTGGTCCAAACCAAGACGGTTTTTTATAATTTAGTACGAGATAGGGTGTTTCGCGTGTCTCCACGGACGCGGTCATACGTCCTCTTCCCATCGTGTTTTTCGAAAACTCCGCAGGTGGTGATTTAGCCCCCCTTTTTGTCCGTAGTGTGAAAAACCTCTCCCACGGGACGTAAAAGCGTAGGCGTTCCAAATTTGGAAGCAAAATGCTTTAGTATGAAAATGTACTACGTTATAGAGTTATATCAGTTGTAGGAGGGAAACGTCACAGTTGGGCCTGCAAATGATAGAAGCCGGTTTTCGCCATCCCTCCGTGCGGGCCGATGAACAACTCTATGCTACATTTCACGCACTATAAGACACCTGGCAAAACCCCGCCTCAAAAGCTCTCCTTTCCCCCAGAATTGAAATAGCTTTATATGGAGCCATATATTGTTTTCTTTAGGTGCTATTTAACCCATTTCCTTTTCGACATAAGCTAATTAATGCCTTGGAAATAATGAAAAAGAAATAAATAAAGTGGGACACTAAGGTGAGGACGATGGAGATGGCGGGGAGCAATCACATAGGCGGTTCCTGTATGAGTGTATTCCTTAGCGGTTATCATAAAGGAATGTGAAAAACGCTAGTCGTTTAGGAGGGTGTAGCTCTAGTTATCTGAACGAAAATGGTACTAGTGAGTTAAGGTAAATTAGTTCACGTTTATTTCGTGATTGTTTTGTATACTACTATGAGAAAGTATACTGTAAGATTAACAATCGTTCAAAAATGGAGTTAAATATGACAAATTGCCAAAACGGCAGTCGCTATTTTAAACTCGGCAATTTTGAATGCTTTGGTCCCATTGAACCGAATTCCCATTCGACAGAAGGGGGTTTTTTTTGGGGTCCCATTCGACCGAACGTAGCCAAAGGTGCGATTTTATTATAGTCCCATTGGACCGAAATTCTATTGAACTGGAAGAAGACATACTGTGTGGTTTTGCATTAAATATATTTTTAATTTCACAACTTATTATTGTTAAAATAAATGTGAGTTGAAAATGTATTACTGCACTCCTCACCTCACCTACCCTAGCCTAACCTAACCTAACCTAACCTAACCAAACGTAACCTAACCTAACCTAACCCAACCCAACCTTGTTTGGAGGTAAAAAGATTATTTATCTGAGTATTAAAAGAATTTATTAGCAATAATAGAAATATTTTGGAAAAGATGTCAGATAATTAATTGGAGAATATTTAGGAAAAGGTGGCAGCTAATTAATAGGAGAATATTTTGGAAAAGGTGGCAGCTAATTAATAGGAGAATATTTTGGAAAAGGTGGCAGCTAATTAGTAGGAGAATGTTTTAGAAAAGGTTGCAGCTAATTAATAGGAGAATGTTTTGGAAAAGGTGGTTGCTAATTAATAGGAGAATATTTTGAAAACGGTGGGAGCTAATTAATAGGAAAATCTTTTGGAAAAGGTGGCAGCTAATTAATAGGAGAATTTTTTGGAAAAGGTGGTAGCTATTCAAAGGGAGAATATTTTGGAAAAGGTGGTAGCTAATTAAAAGGAGCATATTTTGGAAAAGGTGTCAACGTTTTATTGGAACCAAACCAAACTAAACCTAAGCTAACCTAACCTAACCTAACTTAAGCTAACCTAACCTAACCTAACCTAACCTCACCTAAGCTCACCCAAGCTAAGCTAACCTAAGCTAACCTAACCTAACCCACCCGAAACCAAAATATTAAAATTTTAATTTAAAATTTAAAGACATTGATGGAACTACCATTAAGACTGTACTTCATTTTAAGCACAATTTGTTTATTAATTCTATATATCTCTTGCCTTGAAAGGAATGAAAGTGAGCGTTTTTGTTAGTATCACGAAACAATTACTTTTAATATTATTAACATACCTTTAGGAGATTCGAACCAACAACCTATCGCTTTGCAGTCCAACATCGTATCCACTACACCACCGAATCGCTGACGGCTACAGTGTTTCAAGTTATATTCATGTATTTTTTAGGGGCATATTCGGACGATTGGGATTTCGGTCCATCGGGAATATAGCCATTGGGCTGGAAATCTAAAATCATTGCGGGATATTCGGTCGAATGGGATTTCGGTCCATTGGGAATTCGGTTGAAAGGAACGATACCTTTTGAATAGCGTCGCAGTTCTTTAGAATAGCGCTTACTATGTTACACAACTTTACGACGTTTTCCTTTTTTGGTACACCAATCAGCGCTATACTTTAATATTTCGCTAAAGTTTTTCCCTCTTCCACGAAAACACAATTCGCATTTTTAGGTATTCAGGTAGTTAGAATATTTGTGGTTGTAGCTATGTAATGATAGATTCTGTAGTCCCAACATGGGGAAATTAATTCGATTGACCTAGACAATCGGTATGCTTCCGCAAGTTTTCTCTTAGCACATCGCGGGGGCCTTTAAACATTTTTCACTTTGGCTCAGGGGCAACTAGAATCATACTTTTTCCTGACAGCCTCACTTTCAGGTATTTCTTTTTGTCTTAGATGGAGTGCCATGAATGTTTCAACGATTTTATGGAAAGGTGGATGCTGCATGAAGTGTTTTACCAATGGTTGAAAAGAAATGACTTCAGATGTAGTTTTCACAATCTTTTCGGGTGTTCTGGAAAATAAGTAGGTGTCGCTACTGCCATATACGTGACTGGGACACCAAGGGTACATTTTAGACAACAGAGACAAATCGAATGGCGCTATAAAAAAGTCCACTTTCTGAAATTTAAACATTTAAAGAAAAAAAGTAACATAAAATAATCCTTAACTTATTAAAATTAAGACCATAAAATCTAAAATTGCAATTTTTTCTATCTGGAAATCTTACCCGCCGACAAGGCTCTCGATGCTTAGCATAAGCTTTGATTTTTATGCAGGGATAATTTTGTAAAGAATTTATTGTCGCTAGTAGAGACATAAAAAGAATAGCAGCGACATCGAATATATAACGTTGCTTGTTCTTTCGTTTTAATGTTTGTTCTTTAAGCACTCTCGCAATTCTTTGCCAAATTTGAAAAATCTGCGTGCGTGGTTATTATCAGTAACAATAGGGGACCGTTTTTAAATCGTTTGGTTATTTTATTTTAAAGGTGGGCTCCGAAAACATCTTATCATTAAGCCTGCTGTTTAGAAACCAGACTCTAAATCCTTTTTTTTTAATAAAACCCCCTTAAAATTAAACCAGGGCTGGATTTAATTTAAGAAGTAGGAATGGAGAACGGTTTGTATTTACTTCAGTCCGACTCATAGCCCAGTATAGAGCCACTTTTCTTATTGGCTCACTTAAACTACGTCTTGATGACGTTGCTGACGGGGATTGAGAAAAAATACGTAATTCCTTTTTACCCCTGTCGCTATGACCCGCCTCTTCTTTCGTTCCCCTCCGTCCCGTGGAAGGGGGTCCGGGACTTTGACGCGCGCCCACATTACTCAGTTCTCCATTCCTACTTCTCAAATTAAATCTATCCCTGATTAAACATATAAATATTCTTAAGCAATTAAATTAACTCGATACCATATAAAATTAAATCATGTTGATAAAAAGTATGACTTAAATCATGCAAAAATAACTCTTTAGAACCCTTTAACTTGAACTTAAAATACTCTTTCGAAATAAATTCATTCACCTTATACAAAATATATCCTATCCAATCTGTAAAACCCTATTCACTGTGTAAAGTAAAAGCGTATCATTGTAAACCCTACCTCTATCCTTTCAAGACTTTCAAACCAAAAACCCCACGCGTCACTAAAACCCACGACGTCAGAGGCGAACCCCCAAGAAAGCTTAAATATTATTGGATCCTGTCCCACTAAAGGGACCCAAAGAAAAAGTGTTGACCCAAACGAAAGTTTAAATAACGAGAGAGGTCAATGAATCAGAATTGTTATTATAACTACATCAATACTCAGGCCAAACTCAGTGCCACAAATAAAATTTTTAAAATTGTTCAAAAAGAACATAGAAACTTTGTACATTCACTCGGTAAAACATAGACGATTAAACCTTCAAGTGATTAAACATAGATTTTAAAACCCTCACTTGGTTAACAAGCTATAAACTTTCTGCTTTTTTCCTCTTAATGTTTCAGTCCGTTAAAAAACAAACGGTCTCTCCCACACAAAACGAACCAGAAAACAGAATTGGCAGTACCAATATACTGCACCTCCTAATAACGTCATACTCAAATTAATACATCTAAATATTTTTATCCTGAATTTAGTAATAATTCAATCATATGATGTAAAGCAAACCGTTAAACCCATATAACGCAAATGAAACCCATCAAATATATTTCAATTTATGACTAATATTTAATAAAATTATAGATGTTAACAACCCTTTTTTATATATTTTAGCACTTTTAAAATTGAGTCAGGCTCAGTTTGATTGATTTGAAGATATTTCGGCGGCTATTTTAGACAAATCTGCAAGACCAATTTCACCATCCTCCCACTGCAGTCCACAAATGTTTTGCATAATCCATGAATTTGTTCGTTTATGCTTGTAATTAAGCATATGATACGGGGACGATTCATTGAAATGGAAAACATCTTCTTTCCGGTCTCTGTGTCATAAAAGGCGCGCTATTTCATAAAATTCTCGTCATCCACTCGTAGGAATTTCCGTCAATCAAGCAGACCATGATTTTACAGAAAATATTATTAAACAAGACGACCTAAAGGCTCGTAATAGTAGCCACATCGTACGAGTGAATAGCCCCCTCTATACCTTACCCTAATGAGTGAATAGCGCTATCTTTTACAATGCTTAAATGATTTACGGTGCATAAAATCAGAGTGAATAGCACCTCGATGCCCTACCCTAAACAGTGATAAAATTATTACCCGTTTAAATTTATTTATGCTGTAATTGTAATATTCCGACGAATCGAAGAACATATAGTTTTCGTGATTATCCCCTCGAGGAGTTTACAACATAAACTTATGCCAAGGTATACTTATCGCATCTTATAAATGTATACCATGAACTTGTGCCCAGAAGCGTTTGAAAGAGAAAGAATTCGGTAAAACACCCAACTTGAGTTCTTTCTTTGTGTAAACCCCGAACTTTTTATTGGATAGAAAGTTCAGATTCTTAGAAAATTCATGGCTTAAAGTATGAGAAATTTTAAAGAGAGAATGAAATTTTTCTTTTAAGGTAAGGCAATATGATAAATTGGTTTGTTCATAAAAGACTACAGATATTACTGTTTGCTCATTAATATTTTCACAGTGCATCCGTATTGTACTGTTAGAGATAGATCATAACCGTTTCCCCTTTAAAATCACCAATTAATGAAAAATATCACCTTTTATTTATCCATTTTCACTCTAAGTGCGTTCTTTAAAATGTGCCTTGTACATTCGCATTACACTGTTATAGACAAATCATAATACCCACCCTTTGAAAATCAAAAATTCCTTTTTCACTCTCCCTTTAAAAAGACGAACGATACTTCTTCTTCAGACCAAGCCAAACTAATACCCCCATCGTTAGATGTTCATCAAACGATGTGGCTAATTAATACGGAGTACCTACAAATAGGAAAGTGATGTTTACCTACATCATCAAATTTTTCCTTTGGTTGAATATAATTGATTACTGTAGATTTGAAAATGTTGCAGATTTTATATCAAGCTTTCCTATCTTATCTTACAAAGATAATAACAGACGTTTGTTCCGTGAATCCCAGTACAACTGTTTTCAAACCCTCACCTATACTAATCACTATGGTGATTTAACATGTAACAATAAGCCACCACGCTTAAACGTCAATTCCACTTCAAAAGTGTTCTCAAACCTAAATATTTCATATAGAATAGCATTCTATTAGTATATCTCAAATTTATTTAAATAAAAAGAACGTATTATTTATTCACATTATTCAGATCTCTTTTTACTCGAATATGTTAGTTTTCCGATAGTAGAAGCTTATATACCAATACTTTTCGATAACTTTGTCTTTAAAAAGAAAGGCTACCACAATAACCACCGCTTTTTTGGCCTAGTTCTGTCACCCATGCTGAATTTTATGAGATTTTAACAATATTGAGTTTTTAACCGCTTTTGGGTCTTGAACTCTCAACCATGTTAGACGTCTATGGGTTTTTAACATAGACAAAACATTTACCACCGTTCCACCACTCTTCCACCGTATTCTGTCGAGTAGGGAAAAGAAACACTAAGATTTTACCAATAAGAAATATCCGTGTCCATTATCTATTTCATATAATATATCATTTAATTAGTGTGGCTTTAAATGTCTTTACATAAAAAGATGATATTATTTATTCACTTAATTCAGATTTCTTTTTACTCGAATATGTTTGTTTTCCGATAATGGAAGCTTATATACCAATAATTTTCGATAACTATCTTAAACAAGCTGGTCCAGCAAGACCAGGACATTTCTGCACACCTAATAAATTTATAGGACATTGGTCCAGTGAGGCAGTGACCCCTATAAGTTATCTTATTTCCGTTCCTGCTAAAAAAAAACGACTTAATGGGCAGGGTTTATACAACTTTTGGAAAACAAATTTCCCTGAGATTTCCAGGTTTGTCTCCATGTACTTCCCTGAGTTTCCCAGATTTTCCCGTAAATGGAGTATCCTATGGATCAAATATTAACGAAGGAGGAAGGGAAAATAGGACAATTACATAATCAATGGGCATCCCCGTATCTCTAATATAACCAGAGTTATGAGCCTCCAAAATATAGTGTAATGTTTACCCTATGGAGAGAATATTCACGAACATTTTGCCTAATTACTCGGCTCCTGTTTGACGAAATCCGAAGTTTTTAGTATCGTTGGACGTAGGGCAAATAAGACTATAACATACTCGAAGGACATCCCCTTATCTCTAGTAGAACCAGAGTTATGAGCCTCCAAAGATTAGTGTAATGTTAACCCTATGGTGGGTATGTTCATCTCATGAACAATTTGCTTAATTACTCGGCCTCTGTTTGACGCCAAATTCCCCGATTTCCCTGACTTTTATTAAAAATAATAAGTCGCACCTTTCACAACAGTGGGGTCTAAGTTCCTCGAGTCATTTCGACAGCCACGGTAACAACAGCACAGAAATCTTCTCTCGCACCCTCGTTCGGCATGCGACAGCCTGTACGCCCGGTAGGTGATAGGCTTTGTTGACTCCAATTCAATCTTCATGGATGCTGCGCATGTCCTTTCCAGTTCCTTCAAACCTTTGGCAAAGCAGTCTAGATACTCGTTAAGCAGGTTTACCAGTTATCTCTTCTTTTGCTGCGTTACTTCTGGTCCTACGTTAAAACGACTAGGATCTATTGGGCTGTAGATTGGCTCCACCATGCAGATATCTGTGTTCGTCCACCCGCTTTTTTTTTTTTCATCGACATGTTTGCAATTGGTATCCGAGTAGTGCACCCTTTGGTAACGGACATAACACTTCTCGGGATGCAGTGTTCTTGCCCAAGTTTGAACCTAAATTGAGCTTCCACCAGTAAGTCATGACCCGTGCTCTCCGAATCTCCCGTGTAGACATCAACAAATCCGATGTGATTTGTCGGAATTCCGTCCGCTTCTTTTGCCCATAGATTGGTTTTCTCTTCAGACAGCTGAGGGATATTGATCTTCTGCAAACATTCATCCTCGTCGTTGTGTGAATGGGCTTCCTTGAAAAGCAGCATGGTGTTTTACGTTTGACGATGGTGACGTGTGACTGCTCTGTGAACGGTTGTCCAACCAATAAAGAAATAGCCTGTGCAGAATCTTCCACGACGTAGACTTGCACCGTAGCATCGGCCTCGTCAACTTTTAGCTGAGCATTAAATACCGCAACAGGTACAGTTGAACCCGCTTTATAGCCTCTGATAAGACTCCCAGGTGGCGGATCTTCGTACTTAAATTTCAGCTTTTCAGCTTCGCTTCTCCGGATTGCGACGCATTTGCTACCTTGATCCACATACGCTCTTATTTCCTCGTCATTAATCGTAGCACTCTTGAAATATTTTTCGTTCGTGGTTTGCGTTGAACGGGTAACGCTGTTATCATCCAGATGAAGGTTTTACTTGGTTGTGTTTGACCTTGCTCGGCAATCTTGGTGAAACGATTCGAAATAGTTTCAGACTAAACTTAACTGAGGTTGGCGAATTAAAATTAACTACACTAAACTTCGATATAAATCTAGTAAGAAAAACAACTTTATTGAAGTGAAGAACACGTCCTTTCGGGTTTACAAATAGTTTGCAACTACCCCCTCTATAGAAAGGGTACAGTATCTTCAAAAAAAGGGGGGCCTCTCTCGTACCAAGAACGCGTGAAACACTAAATTTTCCACGAGTGTCCACGCTGCTTACAATAGGTGTTTTTAGCCACATCGTAGTATACGATGAGGCTCTTAGTTTGACCCGAGCTGTAGTAGTAGTAGTAGTAGTAGTACTTGAGGCCGGAGTTTTCGCTTTCGTTATCGTTATTTTTTAACTTAAAAGAAACTCCACATTACCACAACCCACAGATAGGGGTAACTGGGCTCGGTTAGAGATTTAATATTAATTAAAAAAATTTTCGAATCGCAGCCGGGAATTGAACCCGGATCGCTCTTGCAGTAGACAGACATTCTACCACTGAACCATAGGGACTTGATAGAATCCCCGAGTTTTTATCCTTATATGTTATTTCAAAAATGTGGGGTGGGGTAACTCTTAATCTGTGGGGTCGGATACTTTTGAATTTTTATCTGCGGGGTCGGATAGTTATGAATTTGTATGTATGGGGTTTTTATATTCATTTTCTTTTCATTTATGTGCTAATTAAATTGATAGCGATTTTCCCCGTTTCCTACAGCGCTCCTCATGTGTTTCGTTCTCGTTCGGTAGCTCGATATCGCCGTCTATGTTATGTTTGACTGGAACGTTTTGGCGGTTAATTCAAATATGGGTTTAGACAGAGCTAACATAGTGTTCAATGAGCGTTATGCGTTTAATCATTTTAGCATTGCTAAAGGTAATTCGAGGGGAAAAGCACTTTCTCTTTCAAACGTTTATGGGCATAAGTCCTTGTTAGAAATTTATAAGATGCGAAAAGTGTGCATCAGCATAAGTCTATGTTGTAAACTCATCGAGGGGATTATCACTAAAACTATCTGTTCTTCGATGCGCCGGAATATTAGAATTACAGCATAAGTAAATTTATACGGATATTATTTTATCGCTGTTTAGAGTAGGGCATCGAGGGTCTATTCACTCTGATTTTATGCACGGTAAATCCTTTAAGCATTGTAAGCGCTTTTCACTCATTAGGGTAAAGTAAAGAGGGGTTATCCACTCATAAGGGTAGGGTATAGAGGGGCTATTCACTCGTACGATGTGGCTACTATTACGAGCCCTTGGGCCGTCTTGTTTCTAGGTAGATAAGGATAGGCCAAAGGCCGCTTATCGAGGCGAACTATCTTCTTTTTACGGTTTTTGGTACGAAAGGGTTTTTTTCGCAACTATAAATTTCTCGGGCTCTATCATAAGCAAATAAAACTAAGTACGGTTACCTATAAAAAATATAAGGTTTTCGTTACACTCCCGCCAAATGAGGGTTCTTTGAATCCTTACTTTTACAAACAATTTTTTTTGACAGAAAAAACCATTTTCAAACTTCCAATGGGTACAAAAGTTGTACTGGACGCTTTATGATGGATGAACTTTTCTTAATTGAAACAGACCTAGATATTCCATCTCGTCCTAGATGGAGTTCCAATACTTTGCTAATCTCCGAAGATGTCTTGGCAACTTATCATCCTTTATTAAAACTATGTCGTCTACTTTAATCTGAGCTGACCATTTGGTTCCATTTTTAACTACCTGAGCTGGGACCCTATTCTGTAATTTTCTCGATCGCGACCGTAAACCTTACGGTTCCGGTAAAGTTTCCAGTTTTCCGTTTTTCGCATAACGGTCAACTGAAAATTCCAGAAAAATGCTATTCTATAACTTTTCTGTTAAGTAAATACTTTTTTCCCGTTTATTTTTCAATTCCCGGTGAAATTTCACCATAGCGTTTTCGTTAGGCTTAAGTAGAATTTCATTGTTTATAGATTTTCAACGTAATTCACTTTCATTTATCGAGAAAAATGCGTTGATAAGCAAAACATTACCTTTTTTCATCTTCAGCAAAGTGAAGAATTCCTAATTTCATAAATCGGTAGATCATTTTAAATATCACTCTCGAAATTTAATTGAAATTATGACCAAAAATAAAAACATTTGTAACAATTAAGTATATACCAGTTTAGTAGCGTTTTTGAAATAGGCTTAACAACTCGTTTTTAATCCGTAAAGTCCCAAACGGATGCTTTCGAGCTCACGAAAAGTTAACGTTTACCGCTACCGTTAAGTTTTCGTCCAAAAAGTTACAGAATAGACTTTTTCTCAAAACGGTTTTAGCCGACCGTAATATTTTCGGTTCACGAAAACTTTACGGCCAAAAACGCTTACAGAATAGGGTCCCTGTTCTGAGTTCTAGCAGGTATTCTTTCCGCCACCTAACCCAAAATCTATTTACTAACTCTTGACGGTGTTTTCATCTACTTGTTAGATCATGTCTTCTGTGTTCTAATTCCGACAATTTAAATTTCCGTGGGGGAAGAGCGTCAAGTCTCTTTCCAATGAGGAAATGGGATGGAGTAAGGGGTGAAGGCTCGTTATTGTCACTAGCGGTAAAGGTTATAGGGCGAGAATTAGCTACCGATTTAACTTCTATCAAAACCGTTTCGAAGTCTTCGTAAGACAACCTAAAACCTTCTTCAAACAGTCCTTCACTGTCCTTACCATCCTTTCCCATATTCCTCCCCACCATAGGGCATAATCTACAATAAATTTCCACTCAATTTTATTTTCTCCGAAATATTGTCTAGTTTCTGGTGTGAGGACCGAGTTCCAAAGTTTTGTCAATTCCTTTTCTGTTCTTTTAAATATTTTTGAATTGTCCAATTGTCTACATACGCCTCGGCGACCGACAAACCGTTTGAGTGCCAATATAAAATTTTCAGCGCTCAAATCCGAAACCAATTCAAGATGTACTGCCCCAGTTATTGCGCAAGTGAAAAGCGCGATGTAACTTTTAGTTTTCGATTGAATGAACTTTCGTTCCTTTTCGTCATAACATCTAACATAGACCGGACCTGCAAAGTCTACTCCTGTCGTTTCGAAAGCCGGACTCGCGTTGACACGTTCTGGAGGTAAAGGCGCGGTTTCGCGAACGAACGGACGAGATTTCATTCTCTTGCATGTTACACAACCGGCCAATTGCTACTTCACGATCTGCCGTCTCTACCAGTACCTTCCTCTAAGACTCGAAAGAGTTGCGGGGACGCTCATGTGCATTACATTTCTGTGTTGCTTCTGGATTAGAAGGTAGGTATAATGATGTTCGGTTGGCAGGATAATTGGATGTCTTTCATCAAATGTCATGTCCGCAAAGCCAAGTCTACCTCCTATTCTACATAAACCGTCTTGGTCTAAGAAGGGCTTCAATTCTGACAGTACTGAACCTTGATGAATCTCTCGTTTTTCCTTGAGAGCCTTTATTTCTCATGGATAGGTTTCCTGTTGCGCCATTTTAATCCAATAAATTTCGCTTTGGTCGATTTCTTCTGTGCTTAATTCTCCTTTAAATTTCTTGGTTGGATTCTTACAGTTGAAAATAAACCTTCTTATCCACGCGGTTGTCCTTAAGACTCTCGAATGACTACTGTAGTTCTCTAGTTTTAATACAGGTTCAATCCTTTTGGTTGACATTTCGCTCGCGTATAAGACAATGGATGGTCTGTACTTAGGTCTTTTTTCCGTTTGAGCTTCATCTGATTTGATATATCTGGCAGGTTGAACAGACCATTCTGATTCAGGCTTCTTTAAAAACTCTGGTCCTGTCCACCAGGTATCGTTCGCTTTAAGTCCATCTATTGTTAGGCCACGCGTGAGAAAGTCGGCTGGATTCTGTTTGGTTGGAACGTATTTCCATTATACTGGTTCCGTTAGTTCCTGGATTTCGCAAACGCGGTTCTCTACGAAAGGCTTTCACTCTGTGGCGTTAATTTTGATCCAGGAAATGACTGATTGGTTATCGCAACAAAAATGTAAACTGGGTTTCTCCTTTTCGAAATTCGATTTAATTGTTTTCATCAATCTGGATCCAATTACAGCTCCCATAAGCTCCAGTTTAGGAACTGTCAGTTTCTTCAAAGGCGAAACACGACTCTTAGACGCCACTAATAGTACTTTGGGAGTACCATTTTCTTCTATTGAGCGAACATAGACAACGGCTCCGAATGCCCTCTCGCTGGCATCCGTGAAGCAATGTAGCTGAAGTTTTCCAAAGTTTGAACCGTAATGTCTTGGAATTTCTAATTCAGACATGTGTTGCAATTCCAGGCACCATTTGTTCCAATTGTCAGTTAAATCTAGGTCTATTTCTTGGTCCCAATCAGTGCCACGTTTCCATAATTCTTGATAGAGGCATTGATTCTAACTGTGAATGGCGATATCAACCCACTTGGATCAAAAATACGTGAGGATGCTTGCAAAATAAATCGCTTCGTATTTCTTTTGTCTTTAATAAACGTTAGAAAGTTCGAGACATCAAAACAAAATACGTCCGCTTCTGGTTTCCAAGAGATACCCAATACTTTCATGAGGGTGCTTTCTGGTTTACTGGTAATTTCCTTTGTTTTTTGATTACTTTGTTCTTCTGACAGTTGGTCTTTTAGCCATGTCGAGTTTGACTGGAATTTGCGTAAAGGCATTGCCGCGGTGCTTAAGATGCCTTTAGCTTCTTTAGCTAGATCCAGCACTTTCTGTTCTTCTTGAGCTCCTCCCACGAGGTCATCGACATATAAACAATCTCTTAACAGTTCGTAGGCTAATGGTAGTTCTTCCTTGTACTTTTCGATATGAAATCGAATGGTTGCCGCAAGTAAATAAGGGCTTGACGTCAGTCCAAATAAAACTCGGGTAATTCTGAGTACTTCGAATTCTAGTTTATCCGGGTTTAATTCTCTGTTTTTAATCGATAAGAATCTCGTCACATCTGGATCGCTTTCGGACAGTCCAACTTAGACTGACGCGGTGAAGGCGATTTTATTCTTTCCGAATTTGACGAGAAGACCGAATAGATCTACATTCAAAGCTGGTCCTGAATGGAGACAGTCGTTAATTGACGGAAAGTTTGGAGAGTGAGAAGAGCCACGGTTTCCGTCATAGGTAATCTTTGAATCGAATTCTTTTTTAATAGCCTTTTCGCTCATTAACTCTTCGTCACTTTTGTCAACAATTCCAAGGGAATCTAATTTTCAAAAGGCTTTCAAGCTATCCGATACGAGTTCATCTTCCCTTGTTTCTTGATTGACTAGTGCTTTGAAGACGCAAATATTATAAGTGCTAGTTGAGGGCTTCTCTTCTTCCGAGTCTTCGTCTCTACCATGGATAGTCCATCCAAGAATAGTGTCATGCGCCATGAGGGATGTACCAATTCTTTCTGTTTTACCACTTGAAATCTTCCAATAATAATCGGCTCACAGTAACATGGTTATTTCTTCTGATCTGTAGAGTGATTCTGGAGGTGGCGTGTCTGCTAAATTCCACCTCTTTTCTTTGGATAGTTTTATCAAATCCTTTCTTGGAACTCTTGGTATATTTCCACTTAGTTTAGGAGAGACAACGGCTTCTATAGTTATGCTCTGAGCTCTCGAGACCTTATCGTGATATTAGCTTTCTATCGATTCGCCATCCTTCTTTTTCCGTTGCTCCATCTCCCGGTACGGTCGCTGAGAGCCCTTAGGACCCGGAAACCATTGTCTCAGAAGATCCTTCCCCTCCCCCTGCTAGCAAAGTGGCTTGTAAATGCCCAGTTGTCAAGGTCTCAATTGTTTCCGCTCTATGATCAAAGCTACATTCACATCGGTATTGCCGTGTAAACACTCCTTTCGTTTCACCTCAACGATATTTCAAGTAGCTAAAACCCGATTACGACCAGACCTTTCACGGATCTGATTTCCACCATTATGATTTCTTTTATTATAAAATCTAAACCTGATTATTTAAATGTGTATTTAACCTTCGGTTCACTCTGAACCGTTTATGTGTCTTCATTTCGGTCACGAAGAAAAAAACCATATTTTTATTTTACTTAGGGCCTCAATTGTTTACTTTTTGGTTCACTAGGCCTATTAACATTTAAAACTCACTCTGAACCATTCATCACTGACACAAAAAGAAAACCCTATTTTATTTCAAGTCGGCCCTTAAAAGTGTACTTTTTCTTCACGTATAAAACTTAATTTGAACGACAGAATCTTATCTCTAAAGAAAGTTTTGAGCAAAATACAGACGTAGTTTAGCTTAAATAATGTATAAACGTGCGTTTCAAATTGTAATATAAAACAATATTCTTTAAATATTGAAATGAAACAAAGCTTTATAGCTACAAAATTACTAAAGGCATCGAAATACAAGCTACGGATTTTGCCCCACATTACCCCGTTAAAATCAGGTACAACTTGCTCAAACAAGCTAAGTTTAATATACTTGGCGTCAGTGGGGCTTATTTTACAATATAGCTACTGCTACATATATTCTATGAGAGCGGTAGCTCTCTTAGATAAGACTTCATACTGCTCTTAATGTATAAGGAGGGTTTTTTGTTTCGATGTAGTTTTTTTGTATTGTACTAATTGGTTCGAAAAAAATCCACTGAACTACAATTTGGACCCTTAATATGTGGTTAAAATTTCAAAGAGATCCATTAATTAGTTTATTTTATAAAAAATAAAGTTGCTAAGGGTGGTTTTCATTTCCATAAAATTAATCACAGATTTTGGCGAAAAACTGGAAATTTCCCATAGAAATAACATGGGAAATTTTCCAAAGTTGCAAATTTTGTCCATACCCTTACAAAAATAACTATACGTCAGATAGATTTGAAAACGGTCTTAAATGAAAGCCCCAATAGTTGGCGCCTATTTTTTTTCATCAAGAACAATTAAGTTTAAGTACTGTTTTTCATAGTTTTAATTACATGCTCCGACTTACGAAGTTTACCCTGAAACTGTGGAACCTGCGACGTTTTAGCATGAGTTATGTAGTGTATGAAGCGAGTATGGTAGTTTTACCGCGGTTATAATCAAATTCTTAGAACAAATAGCTAGCTTAATGGACATTTTATCTTTTCTCTGCTTAGGTTGAAGCTATTTAAACTTGATTACCTTGTGGGTGCTTGTAGGTACTTGTGGGTACTTGTGGGTGCTTGTGGGTGCTTGTGGGTGCTTGTGGGTACTTGTAGGTGCTTGTGGGTGCTTGTGGGTGCTTGTGGGTGCTTGTGGGTGCTTGTGGGTACTTGTAGGTGCTTGTGGGTGCTTGTGGGTACTTGTAGGTGCTTATGGGTACTTGTAGGTGCTTGTAGGTGCTTGTGGGTACTTGTGGGTGCTTGTAGGTACTTGTAGGTGCTTGTGGGTGCTTGTGGGTACTTGTAGGTACTTGTGGGTACTTGTGGGTGCTTGTAGGTACTTGTAGGTGCTTGTGGGTATTTGTGGGTACTTGTGGGTGCTTGTAGGTACTTGTGGGTGCTTGTGGGTGCTTGTAGGTACTTGTAGGTGCTTGTGGGTGCTTGTAGGTGCTTGTGGGTGCTTGTGGGTGCTTGTAGGTACTTGTGGGTGCTTGTAGGTACTTGTGGGTACTTGTGGGTGCTTGTAGGTACTTGTAGGTGCTTGTGGGTATTTGTGGGTACTTGTGGGTGCTTGTAGGTACTTGTGGGTGCTTGTGGGTGCTTGTAGGTACTTGTAGGTGCTTGTGGGTGTTTGTAGGTGCTTGTGGGTGCTTGTGGGTGCTTGTAGGTACTTGTGGGTGCTTGTAGGTACTTGTGGGTGCTTGTAGGTACTTGTGGGTGCTTGTAGGTACTTGTGGGTGCTTGTAGGTACTTGTGGGTGCTTGTAGGTACTTGTGGGTGCTTGTAGGTACTTGTGGGTGCTTGTAGGTGCTTGTGGGTACTTGTGGGTGCTTGTAGGTACTTGTGGGTGCTTGTAGGTACTTGTGGGTGCTTGTAGGTAGTTGTGGGTACTTGTGGGTGCTTGTAGGTACTTGTAGGTGCTTGTAGGTACTTGTGGGTGCTTGTAGGTACTTGTAGGTACTTGTGGGTACTTGTGGGTGCTTGTAGGTACTTGTGGGTGCTTGCCCGGGTACTTGTGGGGGCTTGCCCCGGGTACTTGCGGGTGCTTGCCCCGGGTACTTGCGGGTGCTTGCCCCGGGTACTTGTGGGTGCTTGCCCCGGGTACTTGTGGGTGCTTGCCCCGGGTACTTGTGGTGCTTGACCCGAGTACTTGTAGGTACTTGTGGGTGCTTGCAGGTACTTGTGGGTGCTTGTAGGTGCTTTTGGGTGCTTGCAGGTACTTGTGGGTGCTTGTAGGTACTTGTGTGTACTTGTGGGTACTTGTTGGTGCTTGTGGGTACTTGTGGGTGCTTGTAACCCCCGCGAATTCCAACCACTAGCATAGCCCACTCGATCACGCTCTCTTTTCCCCGGCTACATATTTTGAAGATGGCACTTTTTAGGCGTATTAACAATCTTGGATCATCTTTGTGAACTTTTAGGGTAGCCCTGACTATATTTTGTTTAAGGTTTTAATCAAAAAGACGTTAGTTTATGCTACAAAAAAGTTCGAAATTGACAATCTCGGATCGTCTTTGTGAAGTTTTAAGGATATCCGAATTTCATATTAGACTTATGACAATTTTGAGCTAAATGTTAAACGGACATAAATCAGCATTTTTAAAAATTTTCTAAAATTGTCAATTTGGTCCTATTTCTGGAATTTTTAGGGGGGCGCCTCGCGTTTCATTAAATGATTGTAAAAAATGTATTATTCTAATTACAATAAGAATACAAACTTTTAATGATTTACGTTTTATTTTTGAAGTATCATTATAAATAAATGTCTGATTGAGCTAAAGTTATGGTCCCCTTTATATATGTTTCTGCTTAGTGCAGATTTTGAAAATGTAAAACAGTTTCTTAACATTCTTAATTAAAATGAAGACTGAAGGAACAGATATTAATCAAAAATGTCTTGATTAGAATCAAGACCTAAAAAGTATCGATAAGACTGAGGTTATCACTTGTCTGAATGATCAGATATTAATTTTTCTTTTTAATTGAAACTTAAATGCATGCTTAAGAAAAAACAACGTTCCATTACCGTTTTCCGTTGAAATAAATTATTTTACTGGTAATCAATTTCAAAAATTTACTTATCTCGGCTTTTCGACCACAATTCCATTCCCCGAAAACATTTTATCATTACATTAATTACTTTTGGGAGATAACGTGTCAAAATAGCCTATAAAAGAAGAAAAAACTGTAAAAGCGGTCTGTTTAGCCATGATAACAACCTTTTAAAAGTTGCAAGCACTATATAACCCTTTCGAGACTAACTGGACCTGAGCAAACTATAGCTTAACCTGCTACTAGTACGACCAGAGAGAATTGATGTAATCTGGAGTTGAAATTTCATCATGTGCGACTTGCGGCCCTGAAACTCTCCCATAGTCCCAATGTGTGTAGAACATAATTTTTTCGCTGTTATCTGCCAAAATCAATCTTTCTAGGTAGTGCCGCCTGCTAACTTGAAGTTTTCATGATATAATAAGGTTTGAATGAACAAAATTCTAGATTACTATTTTCACTACTATGTCCCTCTGCTAACTTGAAGCAAACTTTCCTCTCTTTCTGCTGCTCATTACCGGTGCCATTCCCTTGTCTTTCTGTTCGTTATAACTACTATCATGAATATATTTATTTCAAACCAAAATATAAATAAAATGGATTATTTTTCCTTTTGTGCTACTTAGAATTTTCAAATGTATATAATGTTGTGCCGCGCCATATCAAATTGTCTCTAACCATTGTTAGAAACTAGAGAGAGAAATTGGGCAGTAACACTGATCATGCCCTGAACTATGAGAAAGAACAATACGACGGTTGACTAAAGTACACTTGATATTACATCATTTTGCAAAACCGCGAGTAAAAATCTTACTGTCCCTATTGAATTTGGCGCCATTGGTTTTAGAATAATTAAAATGTTCCACTGCAAAGTGTGCCGGTTACAAATGGGGATGAAACGTCTTTAGGAACCTTTAAAACGCAAAACCATACACGTACTCTCCCAAAAGTAATTAATGTAATGATAAAATGTTTTCGGGGAATGGAATTGTGGTCGAAAAGCCGAGATAAGTAAATTTTTGAAATTGATTACCAGTAAAATAATTTATTTCAACGGAAAACGGTAATGGAACGTTGTTTTTTCTTAAGCATGCATTTAAGTTTCAATTAAAAAGAAAAATTAATATCTGATCATTCAGACAAGTGATAACCTCAGTCTTATCGATACTTTTTAGGTCTTGATTCTAATCAAGACATTTTTGATTAATATGCCTTACGAGGCACGTAGTTGTCGTAGTCTGGCGCCAGAATCAGGCCGTCATATTAATTTTTAGCCACGTATAATCCAGTCAAATTTTATATTCTGTTCTTTAACACGACCAAATCTATCAAACGACACCAGATTCATACATGTACTTCATAACGTAAGAATTCATACCTCATTCGACGACTTTAACCCCTGTCTAATTTATTGCTGGCCCCTTTGATGACGTCTGATTTCATTTATTCGGTATCGCCATTTCCATCTCTATCATTTGCCACCTTTTTTATTCATGTACTTCATGAGGTAATCATACCTCATTAGCGTCAAACATGACCCCGCCCCTCTCAAATGCCCCAGCTTTGACGCGTAAGATGGCCAAATCTATTAATGAGCATCAAAACTAAACTCATTCCAATAGCCAGACCTTTCGTACTTTATGAGGTAAGATCCAGGCCACTGGCTCTTGGTCTATTTCAAAGATATTTCTTACAAATTAGCTTTATGAAACGCTGACCTCCTTTAACTTCAGTCGTGCATTATAACATTTTATAGCTAGTATTTCCTAAATGTTTAAAAATCGACTTGAAGGCTCGAATCGGGGGTCTGTCTTTTAACTGTAATATAAGAAGACGCTAGAAATTAAAAAAAAAAAACAGCTGCTCGAGACTTACTATAACCGAGTACTGCTCTCCGGAGGCATTCTAGGACAAATTTCAGTTAGAACAAAGTATAGTTTGCCACTGCCTGATAACTTGACTCGAAGAAGTGCAATGGGAACTAAAATTAGCACAGTCAATGTTCTAGATACTTTCCAAAAAATGTTACAGACGTAGAAAGAAACTTTGTCCACGAGATGTTCTAGGATGCATATTTCGTAGTCAAATATTTCGCTGGCTGCAGAATGCTTGATAAACACTCCGAAAGAAAGACGATAAAGACTCAAAACCACACAGTCAATAAAGTACCGACGAGAAATCAAGTCGCAGTCCTTAACAATCGACACTGACCATTTCGAAAATATTGGAAAATTTCATGAAAAAATATTTTAGGCAAATGTAATTTTGGTGAAAAAGACGAAGATAAGTATTTTGTATTTCCTTAAACTAAAAAGATTTATTATCTGGTACTTCGGACATTCCATTTTGTTCTCTTTTCATTTACTTTTTCTTCTATATATCCATTAAGATATTCTTCATTAATTTAGTCTGTGCTAAGTCTTTAACAGCGCCTCACATGCCGTTGCTCCACGAGAATCTATGACATTTCAACTACGTCACTTCATGACAAGCTCTCAGTTGCCAGTGACAAACTTATGGATCATATCTTGTCGACTTATGCTACCACTCATAAATTTTCTCGACTAGCAACTGTAAATACCCTGCAAATTATCCCTGTATAACACGAAGGTTTTGTGCGAAACAACGGACACAAATAGATAATCAATAGGACAAGTTTCAAAACTGGGCATCGGATATAAAACTTTTCTCCCCATATAGTAATATTTTAGTTAAACTTACATGCGAGTTTGGACTTTTAACGTTCATGTTCTGGAAAAACTCTTTGTCAACGGGTTCAAGATGAATACTGTGCAGAAAAATTGTAATAAGAATATTATTTCCTTTGTTCCCTTTAAATACCATAAGAATATTATTTCCTTTGTTCCTTTTAAATACCATAACTAAAAAAATTTACCTGGTATTAAACATCATGGCCAAATATTTTTTAGTTGTTCTTAACATGGTCATAGCGTATTCCACCAATTCATGCTCCTAATGTATTGCATTAATTAGAAATTTGTTTTTTCAATATTATATCATAAATCACGTATATTTCGACAGGTTTACTAAATAGACCGATAAAAAAAATTCGCCTGCAAGTTGTTTTTCCTACAGTAGTGCTGGTTTTTAGAATTGAAAACAGTTCGGTTCGGTTCATATAATTTCGACTGTACTTGAAATCGCTGAACTAAAAGGTTGCTTAATATTTTTAGTTGTCGTCTGCTTAGTGTCATAAACAACGCAGTTAAGGCTTATTGCGTTGGGATATGGTTAATAAGTTGTTAATTAACAGTTTCAAAGTTTTTAAATATGAGTAATAAAGTTAAAGGAGGTACTGTTTGTTCTATTAAAAACTGTAATAATATTACACGCGGTCATCGTTCATTAGTGGATAAGAAAGCCAGTTTTCATAAGCTTCCTACTGATCCTATTATAAGAAATGAGTGGATTGAACGAATTCGGAGCAGTTATGAAGACGGTTCTGATTGTCACGACCTAGCAAGCATGCCTAAGAAAGCGAAAATTTGGCACCCAAAAAAATCAAGCGTTATTTGTGGGATGCACTTCAATAAAACTGGAATGAGGAAAAATGGGGAAGTGTTTCCAATATTCCTCGGCAATCGGGTGTGCCCTACAACAGTCAGACTCTCAGCTATCAAACTTGATGACGATCCAGAAGGTCTGGTGCAGAATATCGGGTCTGATATAGTCGTAGGACAAGAAAACGAGGACCTTTCTATGATTAGACTTGCAAACAAAGAAGAATCTAGTAGTAAAAATAGTTCAGGTATGCTATACCTAGGTGACCGTTAATATTTTTTAAAATTAATAAATGTATTGCAGATCACTGCTATTGTCTTTTCGAGGACCCTCATAAAAATGGAAGGGAGCTGACATCTATTTTAGCTAAGAATAAGGATTTGGAAGAAACCGTGACAAGGTTGCAAGCATCGTTGGAAAAAGCTAAACAAGATAATATTAAACTTCGCCATAACATCATGAAATTACAGCAGGATGCAGTGAAAAGGCATACAACTGGATTTGCATTATCAACAATTATCAAACAGTTTCAATACTACACTGGATTTTCTTCGCTTGAAGAATTTAACGCTCTTTACGCTCAAGTTGTACCAGAACTGGGAAAGCTCTGTTTATACAACAATGGTGGCGGATATGAGAGAACTTGTGAACGATCAAGCACGAGCGCAGTATCCCCAGGACGACCTATGTCTCTTAATTTTGAAAATCAACTATTCTTGACTCTTTGCAAGTTACGAACTGGCCTAGCGAATGAGGATCTAGCCTACCGCTTTCAAGTATCTAAAACCACTGTTAGCAACTATTTTACCACGTGGTTAGACGTACTTTATAAGAAACTAACCCATATCCCAATTTGGCCATCAAGACAGGTTGTTGATGATTACATGCCTGATGAGTTCAAGGAAAAATTTTCCACGACAATAATAATAATAATAATAATAATAAAAAGGCTTTTATTGGATCAACCTTTAAGAAAAATTCTTATTTACAAAGGAGTCCGTGGAGTATATTTTAATTTAAATTAATTTAAAATGTTTTTAATAGCAGTTTTAAACAGTTTTGTAGTTTCAATTGACTTTATAGAGGCGTCCAGGTCGTTCCAGGCCTTGATACCTCTGTATTTAGTGCTCTTTGGACGGAATTTTGAGTTGAAAGATTCGACATAGAAGTTATTTCTATAGTTCCTGGTAGAGCTAGATTGCCTAGGATCAGGGAACCAATCAAGCATATATTGTGGGACATTTCTGTTTTTGATGTTATGCATCAAGACTAAGAGGTTATAGTTGTAATTTGTTTTGAGCGAAGTTATTTGCGCTAGTTCTATGGCCTTAGTGGCAGAGGAATATTTTGTCATTTATAAGTTTTGCACACATTTTATGTTGAGCTTCCAGTTTAGCAGTGTTATTTGACGTCGTGTTATGGTAAAATATATCACCGTAGTCAAATACGGGTTTTATGCAAGCAATGTAGATTAAACGCAAAGTTGCTGTGTCCAAGCAGTTCTGTAAAGGCTTTAGTAGCCATATTCTGGATTTTACTTATTTGCAACGTAGTTGATTTGCTCTGCCCAAGATAGTAATTCGTCTAGCCAGACTCCTAGGTATTTGAAGGTTTTAACTCGGAAGATAGAGCCATTACAGAGAGTTTCTAAGTTTATTGAATTATCTCTGGACTTCATGTTCGGGGAGAAAACCATGAATTTCGTTTTCTTCTCATTAAGAAATAGTCCTTTGTCGTTTAGTCCTTTCTTTAGATTGCTAATGTCTTGTTCCATAGCTGTTATCAGCTGGTCTAGATTTTTGTGTGCTCCTATTATAGCGCTATCGTCGGCGTATTCATTGGCCGTTGAGTGTTTTAGAGTTTTGTGCAATTCAGATGTATACAAGTTAAACAATAGGGGACCCAGCACACTACCTTGTGGGACCCCATGTTTAACTGGCAGATTCTGAGAATATTTATTGGCGTAGTGCACAGACTGATATCTGTCTTTCAAATAGGATGCGAACCATGATAGCGCTTTGTCTTCAATTCCAGCATTTAGTAAGTCACTCAAAAGGATATCGTGTTGCACTGTATCGAAAGCTTTTGAGAGGTCTATAAAAACTACTAAGACGTACATTCCTTGGTTTAGATTTTCCAGAATCGTCTCATAAAGGTTGAATATGCAGGTTTTAGTTGAGTGCTTTTCTCGGAAGCCAGATTGCAGGGTGTAAAACATCTTATGTTCTTCTAGATATTTATATATATTTTTATGCACTATTCTTTCACAAACCAGAGATAAAGATGGTAAAATAGATATGGGTCTGTAGTTCTTTGGATTAGTAACGTTTCTATCCTTTTATATTGGAATGACTTGGGCTTGTTTCCATTGTTTCGGGTAGGAGCCGGTAGTGAATGTTAAATTTATTATTTTAGTAACTACACTAGCAATTATGGCAGCTAATGATTTAAGGAGAGCAGGCGCCAGACCGTCTATCCCAGTGGCTTTATTTGGTTTTATCTTCTTCAGTATATTGAAGACTGTGGTTTCATCGACTAAATCAAAATCTGTTAGGGCAACTGGCGAAATCTCTCCAGGAGGGTGAATTTGTGAGATTGGCCTTAAAACCTGTTTGTTCATATTTGTGGTCATAATTGATTGCACAGAATTTTTATAGAAACCCCCAATGACTACAAAGTGCAGAGCGACACGTATTCAAATTATAAACGCCATAACATGGCCAAAGGTTTGATTGGGATAACCCCTAATGGATTTGTTTCGTTTGTCGCTCCTCTGGCTCCTGGTAGAATGTCCGACACTGAGCTAACCATAAAAAGTGGCCTAGTGGAAATACTTGAGCCTGGTGATTCTGATATGGCAGACCGTGGCTTTTTGATCGGAGATGTATTAAAAGAGAAAGGAGTGGGTCTAAATATACCCCCTTTTCTAGGAGGCAAAGCCCAGCCCTCTCTCGACGATGAAAGATTTACCCGAGAAATTGCGTCAGTGAGAATTCACGTAGAAAGAGTCATCAAGGAACTGAAAGACTTTCGAACATTAAAGTTTACTTTTCCTAATTCTATGAATTCCAGCTTAGAGAAAATTTGGAAAATTTGTTGTTATTTAGTGAATGTAACTGCAGAGCCACTTCTTGATGAAAAGAGAAAGCAATAATATATAGAAGGTTTTGTACTTTTATTTAAATAAAACTTCGATTTGTACTTCATTTTTGTTTTAAATCACAAGAAAGCTTTAGATAAATATCACAGTCTGACTTGTCCCAAAACTGTCCGTAGAAAAATTCTTCAAGCTTGGGTAACATTGTGCCAAAAAATAGTTGAGAGTAAAATGAGATCCTTTCGAGGAAACCATCGCTTCCTGTATTAACATAGAAATCACAGAAGGAAAGCCCGGAAACCCTCATCTGTCCTTGTATTTGGTAGTGATAGTCATGATTTCTTTTCAGTAAAATTTTTCCAGATTTTTCTTTCTTCAGGCATGTGTTTAATTTCTGAGTAAAAGTGTCTTCTATCGACAAACCCAGTTCCTTCGCCTTCGCTAGGGTTTTTATTTCTAGAAGGCCATACTTGTTTTCATTTTCATCAAAAATTAAACGGTCTGGTGATGCGCCTATGATAGGAAAACCAGGATTGACAATAATTCCAACGTCATAAACATGAATCTTCGTTTTTAAAGAGCAGTACTTCGATACAGCCATGGTTTCATTACTTAAACCCTCCTTTAAATATTTCAAGTGAGATATTGAAGAGCCACCTTTAACACTTTTAATAAATTCTGGGGTTATTTTTTTCCTACGTTTAACAATTTTCCCGAAATTTGATGCTGTTAAACGTTTTGAACGTTCGGTATCCCATAGTTGGCACTGGGATTGGTTTCTTGTTCCTTCTTCAATATTCCTAGCTTCTTCTAGGGTTACTTGGCATGATTCTGGAACCACATGATTTCCGGCCTTGAAAGCTATTGTCTCAACTGGTAATTTTTGTCGAGGAAAGGCTGTTGTGCCATTTTGAGTTTCACACTTTGGTTGTTCTAAAGGAGCATAGTTTATTCTTTGGAAGTCTACTCTCCGATACTTTGCTTCTTCCATTATTTTCACCCACATGGGCCGTATTTCCATGTCTTTAAGTGTGTTAGCGTACATTTTTATCGACAAATCTTCTTCCGATTGAGACGTGCTGTAGTTTAGAGATGAATAGCGTGACACACAATCTTGCCTTGGTTTGTTTGAGAATTGTTTACGAATGTTTTGGACCTTATATTGTTTGAACTTGAGCGAGCTGAAGTAGGTGGTGCTTAAGATTTTGTTGACGGATTTTAAATGACCCCATTTTTGAGGTATTTGGGTCGGCGATAAATCATTAGGAACATACATTCTATTTTCAAGTTTACAATCTAAAATAAACCACAGAGTAGCCGCAACATGACAACAAATTCCCCCTTGTCCACAGCGACATTCACAAAACCCTTGTATCACAGATCCACTTTTGTCATTTATTGCAGCATAACAGTTGTAAGTTTCACTAACTTTATACGATGCCCCTACTTTAGCTTTAACAAAAACTAGCGTTTGACTTGATTGATGGGAGAGAAAGACATTGGTGACTCTGTTTGATTTGAACATAGAATACCCCTTCTTGTTATGTTTGTTACTCTTAGAGTGGTGTTCAAATATGGTTTGACTAGAAAAGCCATCACGAACATTTTTTAGTTGCTTCGTCCAGTTTCCTTTCGGAATCTTTGTGGCAAATAAAACCGTTGGATGATTAGGCCTTGGCTTCAAAGTGCTCTGAAATACAGTGTGAACTTAGAATTTAATTTCAAGTTCATATTTGAATGATAAAAAGATATTCAAGAATAAATAGTACAAACCGCTTTTGTGGCAAATCCATATTGGAATTATGAAGACATAAGAGGCTAAGCCTCGGATACTGTAAATGAGAAGAGTGCGGAATGGATTCGAATGCTTTATCCAGGAAAAACACTAAAAACCTTATTTCCATGCCTGATGCGAAAACGTTGAAAAACTTCTGGCAATACGTGTTTTTTCTACGGCCAACTATTCACAGGGTTATTACTGTAAAACGCTCTACTAAGTTGCCCACAATTTCTGACCAATCATGAAAGACCAAACTTTTCAGCCTCTCGAGACGGTGTGTATTGCAGCAAAAACAACTACTAGGCTAATATTTTTATCGGTCTATTAAACGATGATGAAATAATAATTTAACATGGCCAAATAAAAGGAAAATGTGACGTCGTGCATACCAACAACCCTTTACCCATCCTAAATTAAGTGACGTAGTTAATGGACGGTCCAGAAGCCTTAATTTATTTTAACTTAATTGAATTTTTCCCAAAAATTATAGTTGAAGTAGTTGAATTGCATTTAAATAATTTTTTAAGACAACAAAAGAGCGATTAAAATATTCGCCTGCTAGTTGTTTTTAGCTCAATACATACCTCTTCGAGAGACTCAAAAGTGTGGTCTTTCCTGAGTGGTCAGAATATGTGGGAAACTTAAAAGAGCGTTTTATACTAATAACGCTATGTCTAGTTGGCCGTCAAAAACATGTATAGCCAGATTTTTTTCAACGTTTTCCGACCAGGCACGAAAATAAGGTACTAAGTTTTTTCTGGATAAAGCAGACGGGTCACGACTCTTCCCGTAGTAATATAATATACTCGTAAGTCGTGTAGAGCTGTAGACCGGCGTGTCCGAGGCTTAGCCTCTAGTTTGAAACTGATGATTAACAACTCAATTAACAATAAAGAAGATGCTAAGCCTTAACACCGTTACTGTTAACAACAAGGACTCTAAGCAGACGACAACTAAATATAATAAAAAAATCTTCGTATTTCGAGGATTTTAAGTAGAATCGGGAATAATATGAACCTAAACGAACCGAGTTTAATTCCAAAATCCAGTACTATGGAGGGAAAAGCAACTTACAGGCGAACTTTTTATTGGTCTCTTGGGAAGGGGGAATAACGCATACACGGAATAACGTATAATCGGAATAACGCATAAAAACCGGAATAAGGCATAAACGGATTAACGCATAAACGGAATAACGTATAACCGGATTAACGCATAAACGGAATAACGTATAACCGGATTAACGCATAAACGGAATAACGTATAACAGGATTAACGCATAAACGGAATAACGCATAGGCGGAACAACGTATAACCGGATTAACGCATAACCGGAATAACGTATAACCGGATTAACGCATAAACGGAATAACGCATAACCGGAATAGCGCATAACCAGATTTACGCACAAACGGAATAGCGCATAAACGGAATAGCGCATAAACGGAATAGCGCATAAACGGATTAACGCATAAACGGAATAACGCATAAACGGAATAACGCATAAACGGAATAGCGCATAAACGGAATAACGTATAATCGGGTTAACGCATAAACGGAATAACGCATAAACGGAATAACGTATAACCGGATTAACGTATAACCGGAATAACGTATAACCGGATTAACGCATAAACGGAATAACGCATAAACGGAATAACGTATAACCGATTAACGCATAACCGGAATAACGTATAACCAGAATAACGTATAACCGGATTAACGCATAAACGGAATAACGTATAACCGGATTAACGCATAAACGGAATAACGCATAGCCGGAATAACGTATAACCGGATTAACGCATAACCGGAATAACGTATAACCGGATTAACGCCCAACCGGAATAACGTATAACAGGGTTAAAGCATACACGGAATGGCGCATAAACATTTAGGGACGGTCCCCTACATGGCTTTAGGAAGGTTCTGTTCGGATCTCGCCTTTTCCAAAACATTACTGTTATTTTATGTTATGTTATGTTATGTTATGTTATGTTATGTTATGTTATGTTATGTTATGTTATGTTATGTTATGTTATGTTAGGTTAGGTTAGGTTAGGTTAGGTTAGGTTAGGTTAGGTTAGGTTAGGTTAGGTTAGGTTAGGTTAGGTTAGGTTAGGTTAGGTTAGGTTAGGTTAGGTTAGGTTAGGTTAGGTTAGGTTAGGTTTGGTTTGGTTAAGTTAGGTTAATAACATTTTATTAATCATTTAACAATGTTACGCCTTTTCCAAAATATTGATGTTTAGCTTCATTGACTTCTCAAATAATATGCCTTTTCCAAAACGTTACTGTTATGTTATGTAAGGTTAGGTTTGGTTTGGTAAGGAGGACGTCTCTTCCTCTTTGGAGCGGTTATACACTTCAAGTAAGTGTATCCCTTATGGAATGAAAAAATAAATAAATAAAACCATCAAATTCTACTCTATTTGAGTCTTTTTGGGTATGCAATATTGGGTTAATTGGAATAGGAGAACTGGGAATTGGGTTGATTGAGGCTTGGGTAAATGCGAATTGGGTGTTTTAAATTGGGTGAATTGGGGTTAACCACTTTAACAGCCGCAACCGCCCTGGGCATCAAAATCCCTGGCTACGCCTCTGTAAATATCATCAAAAGTATATAGATATAAAAACAATTGTACACTTCGTTGAAACAAGCCGTGGATTGGCTCATAAAGTAGCTTTAGTTCCAAAAATAACGTTTGGATCGCCAGCGATCTCGTACTACTTTCTATAAGTCTATGACGTCAAGAAACTCTTCCTTTTCTGCAAGAATCGTTGAAAGCGTAGCTCAGGCGAGATCCGAACAGAACCTTCCTAAAGCCATGATAGGGGACCGTCTCTAAATGTTTATGCGCCATTCCGTGTATGCTTTAATCCTGTTATACGTTATTCCGGTTGGGCGTTAATCCGGTTATACGTTATTCTAGGAGAGCGATAGCTCTCTTAGATAAGACCTCATACCGACTTTAATGTATAAGGATGGTTTTTTGATTGGTTATAACTTTTTTTGTATCGTATTAACTGCTTTGAAAAAATTCCACAGAACTACAATTCGGGCCCTCAATATGTGGTTAAAATTTCAAAAAGATCCACTCATTAGTTTATTTTATAAAAAATAAAGTTGCTAAGGGTGGTTTTCATTTGCATAAAATGATTCAGCCCTTTTGGTGAAAAAGTTAAATTTTCCCATAGAAATAACATGGAGTTTTTTTCAAATTTAGCCATTTTGTCGCAACCCTTTTGAAATGAAATATTCGTTTGTTACGTTTGGGAACGGTTTTACATCAAAATTTAAACCTTTTTCTAGGACCATTTTTAAGGTTTTTGAGAAAAATTAATTTTAAGTATGTTTAATTTTAAATTTTAAAAACTACCCCAATCTGCGATATTTTAGCATTTATACACTGTTTTATTAGGAAATATCAGCGAGACCAATGTTGGCATTTTTTAACGTATAGTTGCCTCATAATAATCCGATTGTTTCTTCTTAATGCCTTTTGGTTGGAATGGCCTATCGATAGTGAGATAAGACGGCTTTAATATTGCTGCAGTGACGTTGACGCGGCCGCTACAGCGACGCCATCAAAACACACGGGTCTAAATTGTCGCGGATATAGTCAAATTCAAACTAGCTTAATGGACATTTTAACTTTTCCCTGCTAATTATTCTGGATTACCAATAAAAGATAATTAAACTAGACTCCCAATTAAAGATAAAAAACTAGATTACGAATTTAAATAATTAAAGTAGTTTACCAATTAAACGTTCTTAAAATAAATTATCAATTAGAGTTAATTAACTAGACTACCAATTAATGGTTACTAATTAAATTACCAATTACGGGTTACTAATTAAATTACCAATTAAGGGTTACTAATTAAATTACCAATTAAGGGTTACTAATTAAATTACCAATTAAGGGTTACTAATTAAATTACCAATTAAGGGTTACTAATTAAATTACCAATTAAGGGTAATTAATCTAGATTACCAATTAAGGGTAATTAATCTAGATTACCAATTAAGGATAATTAATCTAGATTACCAATTAAGGGTAATTAATCTAGATTACCAATTAAGGGTAATTAATCTAGATTACCAATTAAGGGTAATTAAACTAGATTACCGACGACTGGTAATTAAACCAGATTACCGACGACTGGTAATTAAGCTAGATTACCGACGACTGGTAATTAAGCTAGATTACCGACGACTGGTAATTAAGCTAGATCACCGACGACTGGTAATTAAGCTAGATTACCGACGAATGGTAATTAAGCTAGATTACCGACGAATGGTAATTAAGCTAGATTACCGACGACTGGTAATTAAGCTAGATTACCGACGACTGGTAATTAAGCTAGATTACCGACGACTGGTAATTAAGCTAGATTACCGACGGCCGGTAATTAAGCTAGATTACCGACGGCCGGTAATTAAGCTAGATTACCGACGGCCGGTAATTAAGCTAGATTACCGACGAATGGTAATTAAGCTACATTACCGACGACCGGTAATTAAGCTAGATTACCGACGACCGGTAATTAGGCTAGATTACCGACGACCGGTAATTACGCTAGATTACCGACGACCGGTAATTAAGCTAGATTACCGACGACCGGTAATTAAGCTAGATTACCGACGACCGGTAATTAAGCTAGATTACCGACGACCGGTAATTAAGCTAGATTACCGACGACCGGTAATTAAGCTAGATTACCGACGACCGGTAATTAAGCTAGATTACCGACGACCGGTAATTAAGCTAGATTACCGACGACCGGTAATTAAGCTAGATTACCGACGACCGGTAATTAAGCTAGATTACCGACGACCGGTAATTAAGCTAGATTACCGACGACCGTAATTAGGCTAGATTAACGACGACCGGTAATTAAGCTAGATTAACGACGACCGGTAATTAAGCTAGATTAACGACGACCGGTAATTAAGCTAGATTACCGACGACCGGTAATTAAGCTAGATTACCGACGACCGGTAATTAAGCTAGATTACCGACGACCGGTAATTAAGCTAGATTACCGACGACCGGTAATTAAGCTAGATTACCGACGACCGGTAATTAAGCTAGATTACCGACGACCGGTAATTAAGCTAGATTACCGACGACCGGTAATTAAGCTAGATTACCGACGACCGGTAATTAAGCTAGATTACCGACGACCGGTAATTAAGCTAGATTACCGACGACCGGTAATTAAGCTAGATTACCGACGACCGGTAATTAAGCTAGATTACCGACGACCGGTAATTAAGCTAGATTACCGACGACCGGTAATTAAGCTAGATTAACGACGACCGGTAATTAAGCTAGATTAACGACGACCGGTAATTAAGCTAGATTAACGACGACCGGTAATTAAGCTAGATTACCGACGACCGGTAATTAAGCTAGATTACCGACGACCGGTAATTAAGCTAGATTACCGACGACCGGTAATTAAGCTAGATTACCGACGACCGGTAATTAAGCTAGATTACCGACGACCGGTAATTAAGCTAGATTACCGACGACCGGTAATTAAGCTAGATTACCGACGACCGGTAATTAAGCTAGATTACCGACGACCGGTAATTAAGCTAGATTACCGACGACCGGTAATTAGCTAGATTACCGACGACCGGTAATTAAGCTAGATTACCGACGACCGGTAATTAAGCTAGATTACCGACGACCGGTAATTAAGCTAGATTACCGACGACCGGTAATTAAGCTAGATTACCGACGACCGGTAATTAAGCTAGATTACCGACGACCGGTAATTAAGCTAGATTACCGACGACCGGTAATTAAGCTAGATTACCGACGACCGGTAATTAAGCTAGATTACCGACGACCGGTAATTAAGCTAGATTACCGACGACTGGTAATTAAGCTAGATTACCGACGACCGGTAATTAAGCTAGATTACCGACGACCGGTAATAAGCTAAGCTAGATTACCGACGACCGGTAATTAAGCTAGATTACCGACGACCGGTAATTAAGCTAGATTACCGACGACCGGTAATTAAGCTAGATTACCGACGACCGGTAATTAAGCTAGATTACCGACGACCGGTAATTAAGCTAGATTACCGACGACCGGTAATTAAGCTAGATTACCGACGACCGGTAATTAAGCTAGATTACGGACGACCGGTAATTAAGCTAGATTACCGACGACCGGTAATTAAGCTAGATTACCGACGACCGGTAATTAAGCTAGATTACCGACGACCGGTAATTAAGCTAGATTACCGACGACCGGTAATTAAGCTAGATTACCGACGACCGGTAATTAAGCTAGATTACCGACGACCGGTAATTAAGCTAGATTACCGACGACCGATAATTAAGCTAGATTACCGACGACCGGTAATTAAGCTAGATTACCGACGACCGGTAATTAAGCTAGATTACCGACGACCGGTAATTAAGCTAGATTACCGACGACCGGTAATTAAGCTAGATTACCGACGACCGGTAATTAAGCTAGATTACCGACGACCGGTAATTAAGCTAGATTACCGACGACCGGTAATTAAGCTAGATTACCGACGACTGGTAATTTAGCCGTATTACCGACGACTGGTAATTTAGCCGTATTACCGACGGCTGGTATTTAAGCTAGATTACCGATGGACGCGCAACGGCCTAGGACTTTTTCTCCCATATTTTCTAAAGAATTTTAATTAATATGAAGACTGAAGTGACAGATATTAATAAAATCTGTCATTGTAGACAAAGACTGGAAAGTGTAAAAGATAAGGTTTGAAAATGAACTGCCTGAAGTAACAGATATTAAAATTTTCACTTTTGAAGACATCATTATAAACATCAATTATTTTAAAAAATTCTTATCTTACTTTTTTTCACCAAAATTTCATTTTCCCAAAATATTTTTCAGCAATATTTACCAAGTATTTTGTCCTCAATAGTAGTTGTCACCTAGAAGGGTTTAAGGGATACTAGCTTGGTACTGGTTTTACTTTCAACTAACATTTGATTCTAGGAGATTCAATGCTTGGATATCTGAAAAGATTTCTCTTGAAGAGTTTAAATTTTTATATTTTGAAATTGAAAATATTGCGTAGCGGAATTATTATTATTGTTTGATGAGGAGGGTACGCGCCCTAGCACCGATGCCAAAGGCATATTGTGCATCCTCGTAATCAGGCCTTGAATAGGCCTGTAGCTGCAGCGTAGCGAAGAATTCGCTCCACCGTGAGAGAGGAGACCCTCGAGGGTTCCAGGGTGTGTGAATCAAATATTCTAATCTAAGCGAGGCGAAGTAGTCGCACTCGCAAAGTACGTGGGCGGATGTTTCTTCTTCATCTCCTGACACGACCTACAGAGAGGTCGTCGGCAAACCCATCAGATGGAGGTGCCTATTAAGCCGGCAATGCCCGGTCAAAAGACCGGTGGCCAGCCTAATATCCCATCTGCCGAGCGAAATTAGGTCCCTAGCACGAGACCTGCAGGGACCATCGACAAACAACTTTGTCTGTCTCTGGCCCTCCATGCTGTGCCAGAGCTGATTTTGTATGACAGTCAACCTGTCATGCAGACACCGTTTGACGTGCCTGTAGGGGATGGGGACGGCCGGCTCCGGCCCCAAGAGCTTGGCCTCCGCACCCCTTTTCGCAAATCTATCGGCTTGCTCATTGCCATAATATCCGCTATGCCCTGGCACCCAGTACAGCAGAACCCTGTTGCAGGATGCCAGTCGCGCTAGCAGGTCGAGGCAGCTACGCACCAGTTGAGAAGAAATCTGACACTGGTTCAGAGCGTTCAGGGCAGCCTGACTGTCAGAATAAATTCTCACAG
>JAEQBA010003087.1:0-31073 GCA_019434445.1 Phalangium opilio | reverse complement strand
ACCTTCCTCTGCTAGTTTTCATTGTTCTATGCTGTCTTCCCCTCTTTCACACTGGCCATTTTAGAACCGAACTCGACCTCAAGGTACTGGATAACACTCCAATGAAGTCTTCCCGAAAAGATGGAGATCCAACCGTTTGATTTTGATACCCTCAGAGTCCTATATAATATTGCATTGATAAATATTGTTGCAAAGAGAAACAAGACTGTCCGGATTAAAGGGATAATATGCTATTTTACTTTTCAAAAGAAATGAGTTTGAATCAATATATGTGCTATGTTTTGTACAATTACATACTGTAATTTGATTAATCTTTCATGATGCGGCACTATTTATGGAGAAAAGGACTCTAACTACAGATTTGTTCCATCCATAGTGTCCGTTTAATTTTACACTTAGTAGAAATATTTCCAAATTATAACTTTTTTGGATTGCACTTGAGGTATAGAAAACTGAACCCATTTGAGTAAATATTTACAGTAATATTTCATAATTTCCTAAAATTACGAACGCTACTGTAACGTTACGACCCTAAGTACCTAAAATCATCCGTTGCAACTGATTCAAAACAACAAACGACAATAGGTGATAAGATTAACAATCCTTCGTTATTGGTTCTCGAGACCGCTCACAATGATGCCATCTAGCTAATCGAGACCAACAGCTTCTATGATTTAAGTTAGTATTATAATCAAATAATCAGGTGGCCAGACACTCAGCTTAATCGCGGGGTACGCACTGTAACTTTGACCTCATGTCCTTCAGTAACGACCCCTGGACATTGTCTTGTTCCTTGGCGTCTAGATATGACGAAGACAATAAAGACTCGGTTTTCAAGAAATTATAATAATTTCAGTTTCAATGAACATTAAAGTAAAATTAAAGAAAAAAATTAAGGAAAAGTAGAGTTAAAGAAACTATTAAGGAAAAGTAAAATAAGAGAAACAATTAAAGAAAAGTAACATTAGAGAAACAATTAAGAAAAAGTAAAGTCAGAGAACTATTACGGAAAAGTAAATATAAAGAAACAATTTAGCTAAGTTAAAAAACCACAAAGTAATGTTAAAAAACAATTAAGCAAAATTAAAAAACGATTAAGTAAAGCTAAAGAAAACAATTAAGTAAAGTTAAATAAAAAATAAGTAAAGGTAAAGAAACATACAAAAATACTTCACTTATAGTTTAATTTAATTACATAATATTACAATATTTCTAATCAAATTAAAATAAATAATGCTCATAGAAAACACGCAAATAACAGTGATTAATTACAGAAATATGGCAAAATAATAAAATTGTGTCGATTTTTGACTGGCACACGAATTCAAATAAAAAAGGCTATACTATCAATCGATAAGAAAAAATAGATTATGAAACATCTACATCATTAAATCCACTTCATATTTTATGAGTATCAAATGTATTTTCTGTAACAACGATCGCAGTTCAGTTTTTGAATCTTCCCAGAAAATAGGATAACGCAACATTGCTGTTAAAACTAAATCTTAAACAATGATATTTTTTAATCTATGTAATAGAACTGTAACCTTTTAAACTGTAAAAACTGTAAAAAAGTATATCTCAAAGCTAGAGCTGTGCTAATTAGCTGACAACTAATTGAATTAGAATTAGCAATTAGGGAAATATTTATGAACTAATTAATTAGCCAATTAGCAATTAGGGAAATATTTATGAACTAATTAATTAGCCAATTAGCAATTAGACATAGAAACTAATTCAATTCATTTAGAAATTAGACATTTATTTATCAAACTAATTAATTAGAATTACTATTTTCTAATTAAGGTAAAAAGAAACCATAAGTAAATATAAAAGTTTAAAAGTGCCCATGGATTTAGTACTTTGGTAATGCAAAGTTTAATGTTTTAATGCCATTGAAAAACGGGTACGGAAGCCAAAAATGAGACAAGCCTCGAGCCTTCCGTCATGTTAAAATTTGTCTCATTTCTTCATTTTCTTGCCACAGTTCCTATAATGGACTCCTGAGTAGTAAATACATGCGCACTACTATTAATTCGAGTTGGTAAAACAGTTGAAATTTCGAAATGGGGCAGTTGCGAACTACGAAATTTTCTACTAGAGAGAGTATGCAGCCAGTATGAGCTACAAAGATGGCGGCCACTGTTAAGGCGGGGGAGCCTAGTTTCTACGGTTTCTCTCTTTTTTGGGGAGGAATACCTGTCAATCTTTGATTGATTTTGTATGCTTAAAGGATTTTTGGTAGGAGTAAATTTATAAAGACCATAATATAATGTAAAAAGTTATTTTCTTTAAAAGTTCTAATATTAAAGATAAGTTCTCAATTTGTAGGCTTATAAATGAAGACCATAATATAAAGTGAAAAAAATGAAGACCATAATATAAAGTGAAAAGTTATTTATTTTCTTTAAAAGTATAGGTTTTAATATTAAAGATACATTTTCAATTTTCATATTAAAATGTATTTGATTAATTCTAAAATAATTTCGTCTATCTTCGTAAGGAAGAAGATAAATTTTAATATTATTTTTAAATCTTACGCAAGGCATCAAGTCGTTCTTTGATATACAAAGCGTTAAGTTGTTTTCTAGTGTAGAGTTCTAGGACTAGTCTTTCGAGATCTTTAGTTTTAACTTTAAAGGTATGATAAAGTTCTTCAGTGTTTTCCATGGGTTTTTCGGGTGTTTTTTCCTCGGTCTTGATTTCTTTATTTATACTTTTGGTGTATGTTTCTGTTTCATCAAAACTGAAGGGTATATTTTTTGTTTGCCCACCTCTAATAAAGTTGCATTTGGGGAAATGTTTTAAATGTTCTTCGTAAGGATTATCATCGGGTTTCCATGCTAATAATATTCCATCGCATTCGAAGCACTGTACTAGATCGTCGGTATGTAATGAAAAAAATCCCGCTCTGCTTAAAGTTTTTATATAGTTTCCGTCTTGAGGCCAGGAGTAAAAAGTACGATATCTCTGCAGCTCCGAGTTCATGATGAGGAATGAAAATGATTATGGGAATATCCAACTTATACATCTGCCAAACATCCCCCCCCTTTTTTTACCTCCCCTCTACCGCCTTGTTTAGTCTCTAAAATTACTAACATTATTAAAGTTAAAGGATTCTACTTAAACACATCTACTGAAAATTATGTTAATTTTGATATCCTGAAAAAATTATTAGGGGTGAACAACCAGGGGAAACCTGAAATAAACGCTGTACAGGTACCCATTGGACCCCAAATACGACGGCTACCCAATCATACTTTAATTACGATAGAACAGACCAAAACATATCAGGTGGTCGTAGATAAAGTTCGCGTTTTCCCCGATTATACTACAGCACCTTATGGTTACATTAAATAATTTTAAATTTGTAAAATTGTATATATTTTAATTGACTGGTGGTTTGTTTGCTGACTTTTCTATTAACACAAATTAGTCTTCATTGTTCTTGTGAGATAAATATTTCTCACCTTATATTATGGTCTTTATAAATTTATTCTTACATTTAAGCATACAAAATCAAATATTGACAGGTGTTCCTCCAAAAAAAAGAGAGAAAACGCAAAAACTAGGCTCCCCCGCCTTAACAGTGGCCGCCATCTTTGTGGGTTTTCCAGGTTTTTCTTCACGAATCCCATCTTGCCCAGACCGTTTTGAACAGAATTAGGGACTCATTTGCTCAATCTCATATTCAACCACCTACTCCACAACCAAATCTCAACAATCAACTGTAAGTGAAAACACCGAATAACTTTATCATACCTTCAAAGTCAAAACTAAAGATCTCGAAAAATTAGTTTTAGAACTCTACGCGAGAAAACGACTTAACGCGTTGTATATCAAAGAACAACTTAATGCCTTGCGTAAGATTTAAAAATAATATCTCACGCGGTAATCTAAAACACGATCTCCGACATTGGTGGACATTCTTTGCGACAGGTCTTTACGGCTTGAAAGGTGATGACCTAATCATCTTTATCGAGAGATTTTCTTGGAAGCCTGGGGTTGATATTTAGCCTGAGGGTATATTGACTGATGCTTATTTTATTGTCCTTTCTTCAATTGGCTACATACCGGGTGGTTTAGGACCTTAAAAGGGGGCGTGGCTAAACCATTTGTATTGTTATCAATGGAATCTGTATTTGGAGTGATTTATGACTCACACAAACGTGTTAAGACATTCCATCGGCTTTTTTATTTATACGTAACCATGTTCAGACGTTCTATGGTAGATCGTGAAAGATAGGCTTATGCTATTTTAGGCTTTTTCTATGGTAGATCCTGGTAGGCCTATATGCTGTATTAGTTCTTGAAAGATAGGCTTTTGCTAGGTATATTCTTTGGTAAATGCTGACAAAATATAGTCTTATGCTAGGTTATTCTATGGTAGATCCTAAAGAAAGATAGGCTTCTGCTAAGTTATTCTATGTTAGATCAGGAATGATTGGTCTATGCTAGGTTATTCTATGCTAGATCCTGAAACACAGGCTTATGCTAGGTTATTCTAGTTGTATAGGTTGAAGAATCAGAGTTTGATTACTAACGGTTTTTCATACGATTACTACTAAAATACACATGAATATTGATTAAAATACTGGCATTTATATAAAACTACCTAAAAGACACGATTTTTACCCTGCACAAGTGTCTTATTAGAAATTAATACTGAATTCCATACGAATATTACTAAACTACAAGGGATTTATATAAAATACATGCAAAAGTTATAGCTGAATTCTGGCTAAAATACACATGAATATTTATTAAAATACTGGCATTTCCTTAATACTACCTAAAAAACACCAATTTTACCATACACTAGTGGCTTATTATAAACTAATGCTGAATTTCATACAAATGATACTAAATTACAAGGGATTTATATACATTACATGCAAAAGTTATAGCTGACTACTACTAAAATACACATGAATATTTATTAAAATATTGGCATTTCCTTAATACTACCTAAAAAACACCAATTTTTACCATACACTAGTGGCTTATTATAAACTAATGCTGAATTTCATACAAATGATACTAAATTACAAGGGATTTATATACAGTACATGCAAAAATTATAGCTGACTACTACTAAAATACACATGAATATTGATTATAATACTGGCATTTATATAATCCTCCCAAAAAAAAACAATTTTACCCTGCACTAACGAATACGGAATTTCATACGAATATTACTAAACTACAAGGGATTTATATAAAATACATGCAAAAGTTATAGCTGAATACAGGCTAAAATACACATGAATATGGATTAAAATACAAACATTGTTATAATGCAAAGTGAAACATACCCTTTTTTATGAAGCAAAAGTTGATTTATATTAACTATGATGCTTCCACAATTCTATTTCATCTCGAAAGTCACTGCTGTACCTGATTTAAATCTCTGGTGAATCATCTTTCCAATTGTAACACGGGCACAAGTCCTTAATTCGGTATTTAAACTCACCGCACAGAGTACAAAAGTTTCGCTCGTCAAGAAGATGTCTTCGCTTTTTTTGGGTCGACATACGGATAAGGTTTTTAGACTGAACTAAAACACAACGTCTGAAGTGCGCACAATCACGTGATGTGCAGAAATAATTTAATTGGCCGCAGTCAGGCACGTCTTTTAAAGTCCCATCACAATGAGGGCAGTGTAGATGACTCGTACGTGGCATGGGGACATACCCTAGTTTTTTGAGGTTTCCATGAACATTTTCGGCCATACCGAAAGAGACGTGGTCAGATGAATGAAATATACCGGAATATTGCTTATTATGCTAAAAAACTTACCGATCTGAACATTTCAGAGTAAAGTATACACGAATATGGCTAGACCGTTTCATATGTTTTCTATTTAGCACACATTTTAAGGGACATTTTTACAAAAAAAGAATTACATATTACGTAAGGTGCATCGGAGGAAACACGGGTTTGTCACCTGTGAAGCGTTGTTTGCGAGGCCCAAATTGATTACATTTAATACAATTAAAATCGAGGGACGTTTCGTCAATGCAGTCTTCGCAGACCGAGATGCTAACGCATAAGATGGCTTGATGCTCGAGTATCTACCCGTTATACGAAGGTATTTACTACCCCCCCCCCCGCAAACCAATTTTTTGAGATGTTTACCCCCAATAAAACCCCCCCCATCTGTGACGTATGCATTAGCTTTGAAAATATTCTTATTTTAATTAAAGAGGACCATTATAAAAAATGTACATTATACAAACTAACAATTACGAAAACCGTTCTCCTTTATGATCTATTATTTTGTATGCCAATAAGAAATCCATATTTAAATGCAATAAACTTAACTTTAATTTTTTAAATTTTACACTATTAGCATAAAATTTATACTGTCCTAGTTCTGGTATACGAAATCAGCGTATTAAAGGCACTTTTCCAATGCTCACGGACGATGACGGGCTAACGTGTTTCTTTGATGATCATAGAGACAGGTGACACGTGTCTCACCTTCTATATCCATGGCCTTTGGACAATCCACGTCATTCAAATTTATGACTTCTTTATTTAAAATATTAAAAAGAAAGAAACATTTTTGATTACCCTTGCAATATATACGGTCTGCGAACCGGGTACCTAACATGAGACAGCGACGAAGATTATGATAAGGCGTTTCTCCTCATCCAAATGAGATTCCGTGTAAATTTCTGGTGATGTAGCTATTGAGTCGTTGTGTAGACGAAGGAAGCGTAGATTGACTATAAGGCGGTAAAAATGTCCATAACACTATTTCTGGAAGTTTAGTAACAGTAGCACAACTTAGTTCTTTAACTATCAGATCGCCTGCGAGGTTCCATTTTTCGTCCTTCCCGTGTAGATACTCAAAGTCAACTAGTACAGATTTCATGTTATCTAGAAGGTAGTTTCCTAAATGATGATTCTCCAAATGGTTGGAGTGCGGTTTATATACTTTTCAAAGTCCTTTCACTAAGTATATTAGCTATAGAATATAAATCACATGACGGAGGGGGGTGGCATGCTGAAACACGTATGACAATAGCTCTTAAGAGGTCCAATCGTTGTCCAAAAATTGACAGTAGGTATAACAATAGAACTGTGTTTTCGACAGAAGATTAAAAATGCAGAGACAACAATCTCTTTTTAATGTCAGGCGGTCAAACATTCTCCACAAAAGGTATATTGACAGATGTCTTAAAAGGGGATGTAAAGGTAAATAATGAGCCCTTGGCTAAAATTATTAGACAGATAATTATAGTTTTGTTGAACCCATGTACCCTTAAAGCATTAACGTCTGAAGTACTGTACCAAGAATGCGTACGAGATCTTAGATAAATCTTCAAACGTTTCTTTGTGATATTGTGTATACTAGTTTTTAGGTAACGTTTCAAAAACTTTAACGTAAGAATACGCCTACAGTCAAACCATTCAGCAGTGAGAAAAAATAGGCATTTCAACGTTTCTTATTGTATTGTGCATACTAGATTTAGCTAAGGTTTCAAAAACTGACATAAAAATACGCCTACAATCAAACCATACAATTCAACAAAAGGATTAATTATAACAAAGGAATTGATGCGTCATTCCATTAGTGGGTTTTACGACAGTAAACTTTGGTCTCCGAAGATGCATTGTTAAGAAAAAATTTCTTCAATCAATCAAATATTGACAGGTCTATTGAAATGCTAGGAGTAATAGACAAATAGGTCAAGATTACTATTGTATAATTTATTTACTGGTAAACTATTATGGAGTCAAGTACAAAAAAGTCGTCAAGAATACGTCAGATCTTGGAGATTAACCCTCCAAAAACTACTTATTGTATTATTTATTTTATTGATTTTAGGGGTACTGGAATTCCTTAATCTCTGGTTTCTGAACGTTGACATAAAAATACGCTTACAGTCTAACAATGGGACAGTCAAGGTCAATAGAGTAATTCGCAAAGCACCAAGGGCGAAGGCATCTTCATTTATAGTATTTATAATAAAAGAATTTAGCTTGAATAAGAAAAATATATCGTTGAATTGTTCAATCAAATATTGACAGGCCTATTTTTTTAAAAAAATGGGTGAGTAATCCATAGGAATATAATCAACAGGGAAGGGGGAAAAGTATTGGATAAATAAGATGATCGTATAGTTGTTCAATTTATCTATTCATAGATCACTAGGTAGAGTAGGATGGAAGCACCTTACGTATAACCAAAGGAGAAAATGTAATAGATAATAGCTAGGCATCCTAAAATACAATGGAACTGAAGGGTGGAGAAGCCGAGAAGATATATTCAGCAGGGGGAAGGTGTGGAGGATGTTCGACAAATAAGATCTAACCATAGATTAATAGGTTGAATTGTAGAATGACGATCCCTTAAGTATAACACAAGGAGAAAATGTATTAGACAAATCACAAAATGTTACTGTTTCGTGTATTCTGTTATATAACCATTTATAAAATCAATATCAGTTATAAAAGTATACAAAAACATTTTTTGATAATTTTTTTAAACTTTAATTTTTTATAATTTTTTTCTTAACTTTAATTTAAACTTTTTTCCTTAACTTTATTTTAAACTTTTTTCATTTCTTTTCTTAACTTTATTTTAAACTTTTTTCATTTCTTTTCTTAACTTTATTTTAAACTAATTTTTTAACAAAATACTTTTCAAACACATCTGCACAGATTTTTTCAGGTTTTTAGTACTTTTTTCCTTTTTTAAACATTGTAATAACTATCAAAGACTTTCGTTGTTGAATATAACGATAATCTTTATTAAAGTGTATTAGATATGCAAATTTATTATAATATCGCCAATCTAAAAGAACATATTCTTAAAGATAGTGTAAAATTATCAAATTTGCAGGAGGAAAAAATGGTGAAGAAGGGCAAGTGTATTATCCCTCCCTCTACAGAGGGAGGGATAACCGCCTTCAACCTGAAGTCGGACTTGCCCTTCTTCACCATTTTTTCCTCCTGCAAATTTGATAATTTTACACTATCTTTAAGAATATGTTCTTTTAGATTGGCGATATTATAATAAATTTGCATATCTAATACACTTTAATAAAGATTATCGTTATATTCAACAACGAAAGTCTTTGATAGTTATTACAATGTTTAAAAAAGGAAAAAAGTACTAAAAACCTGAAAAAATCTGTGCAGATGTGTTTGAAAAGTATTTTGTTAAAAAATTAGTTTAAAATAAAGTTAAGAAAAGAAATGAAAAAAGTTTAAAATAAAGTTAAGAAAAGAAATGAAAAAAGTTTAAAATAAAGTTAAGGAAAAAAGTTTAAATTAAAGTTAAGAAAAAAATTATAAAAAATTAAAGTTTAAAAAAATTATCAAAAAATGTTTTTGTATACTTTTATAACTGATATTGATTTTATAAATGGTTATATAACAGAATACACGAAACAGTAACATTTTGTGATTTGTCTAATACATTTTCTCCTTGTGTTATACTTAAGGGATCGTCATTCTACAATTCAACCTATTAATCTATGGTTAGATCTTATTTGTCGAACATCCTCCACACCTTCCCCCTGCTGAATATATCTTCTCGGCTTCTCCACCCTTCAGTTCCATTGTATTTTAGGATGCCTAGCTATTATCTATTACATTTTCTCCTTTGGTTATACGTAAGGTGCTTCCATCCTACTCTACCTAGTGATCTATGAATAGATAAATTGAACAACTATACGATCATCTTATTTATCCAATACTTTTCCCCCTTCCCTGTTGATTATATTCCTATGGATTACTCACCCATTTTTTTAAAAAATAGGCCTGTCAATATTTGATTGAACAATTCAACGATATATTTTTCTTATTCAAGCTAAATTCTTTTATTATAAATACTATAAATGAAGATGCCTTCGCCCTTGGTGCTTTGCGAATTACTCTATTGACCTTGACTGTCCCATTGTTAGACTGTAAGCGTATTTTTATGTCAACGTTCAGAAACCAGAGATTAAGGAATTCCAGTACCCCTAAAATCAATAAAATAAATAATACAATAAGTAGTTTTTGGAGGGTTAATCTCCAAGATCTGACGTATTCTTGACGACTTTTTTGTACTTGACTCCATAATAGTTTACCAGTAAATAAATTATACAATAGTAATCTTGACCTATTTGTCTATTACTCCTAGCATTTCAATAGACCTGTCAATATTTGATTGATTGAAGAAATTTTTTCTTAACAATGCATCTTCGGAGACCAAAGTTTACTGTCGTAAAACCCACTAATGGAATGACGCATCAATTCCTTTGTTATAATTAATCCTTTTGTTGAATTGTATGGTTTGATTGTAGGCGTATTTTTATGTCAGTTTTTGAAACCTTAGCTAAATCTAGTATGCACAATACAATAAGAAACGTTGAAATGCCTATTTTTTCTCACTGCTGAATGGTTTGACTGTAGGCGTATTCTTACGTTAAAGTTTTTGAAACGTTACCTAAAAACTAGTATACACAATATCACAAAGAAACGTTTGAAGATTTATCTAAGATCTCGTACGCATTCTTGGTACAGTACTTCAGACGTTAATGCTTTAAGGGTACATGGGTTCAACAAAACTATAATTATCTGTCTAATAATTTTAGCCAAGGGCTCATTATTTACCTTTACATCCCCTTTTAAGACATCTGTCAATATACCTTTTGTGGAGAATGTTTGACCGCCTGACATTAAAAAGAGATTGTTGTCTCTGCATTTTTAATCTTCTGTCGAAAACACAGTTCTATTGTTATACCTACTGTCAATTTTTGGACAACGATTGGACCTCTTAAGAGCTATTGTCATACGTGTTTCAGCATGCCACCCCCCTCCGTCATGTGATTTATATTCTATAGCTAATATACTTAGTGAAAGGACTTTGAAAAGTATATAAACCGCACTCCAACCATTTGGAGAATCATCATTTAGGAAACTACCTTCTAGATAACATGAAATCTGTACTAGTTGACTTTGAGTATCTACACGGGAAGGACGAAAAATGGAACCTCGCAGGCGATCTGATAGTTAAAGAACTAAGTTGTGCTACTGTTACTAAACTTCCAGAAATAGTGTTATGGACATTTTTACCGCCTTATAGTCAATCTACGCTTCCTTCGTCTACACAACGACTCAATAGCTACATCACCAGAAATTTACACGGAATCTCATTTGGATGAGGAGAAACGCCTTATCATAATCTTCGTCGCTGTCTCATGTTAGGTACCCGGTTCGCAGACCGTATATATTGCAAGGGTAATCAAAAATGTTTCTTTCTTTTTAATATTTTAAATAAAGAAGTCATAAATTTGAATGACGTGGATTGTCCAAAGGCCATGGATATAGAAGGTGAGACACGTGTCACCTGTCTCTATGATCATCAAAGAAACACGTTAGCCCGTCATCGTCCGTGAGCATTGGAAAAGTGCCTTTAATACGCTGATTTCGTATACCAGAACTAGGACAGTATAAATTTTATGCTAATAGTGTAAAATTTAAAAAATTAAAGTTAAGTTTATTGCATTTAAATATGGATTTCTTATTGGCATACAAAATAATAGATCATAAAGGAGAACGGTTTTCGTAATTGTTAGTTTGTATAATGTACATTTTTTATAATGGTCCTCTTTAATTAAAATAAGAATATTTTCAAAGCTAATGCATACGTCACAGATGGGGGGGGTTTATTGGGGGTAAACATCTCAAAAAATTGGTTTGCGGGGGGGGGTAGTAAATACCTTCGTATAACGGGTAGATACTCGAGCATCAAGCCATCTTATGCGTTAGCATCTCGGTCTGCGAAGACTGCATTGACGAAACGTCCCTCGATTTTAATTGTATTAAATGTAATCAATTTGGGCCTCGCAAACAACGCTTCACAGGTGACAAACCCGTGTTTCCTCCGATGCACCTTACGTAATATGTAATTCTTTTTTTGTAAAAATGTCCCTTAAAATGTGTGCTAAATAGAAAACATATGAAACGGTCTAGCCATATTCGTGTATACTTTACTCTGAAATGTTCAGATCGGTAAGTTTTTTAGCATAATAAGCAATATTCCGGTATATTTCATTCATCTGACCACGTCTCTTTCGGTATGGCCGAAAATGTTCATGGAAACCTCAAAAAACTAGGGTATGTCCCCATGCCACGTACGAGTCATCTACACTGCCCTCATTGTGATGGGACTTTAAAAGACGTGCCTGACTGCGGCCAATTAAATTATTTCTGCACATCACGTGATTGTGCGCACTTCAGACGTTGTGTTTTAGTTCAGTCTAAAAACCTTATCCGTATGTCGACCCAAAAAAGCGAAGACATCTTCTTGACGAGCGAAACTTTTGTACTCTGTGCGGTGAGTTTAAATACCGAATTAAGGACTTGTGCCCGTGTTACAATTGGAAAGATGATTCACCAGAGATTTAAATCAGGTACAGCAGTGACTTTCGAGATGAAATAGAATTGTGGAAGCATCATAGTTAATATAAATCAACTTTTGCTTCATAAAAAAGGGTATGTTTCACTTTGCATTATAACAATGTTTGTATTTTAATCCATATTCATGTGTATTTTAGCCTGTATTCAGCTATAACTTTTGCATGTATTTTATATAAATCCCTTGTAGTTTAGTAATATTCGTATGAAATTCCGTATTCGTTAGTGCAGGGTAAAATTGTTTTTTTTTTTGGGAGGATTATATAAATGCCAGTATTTTAATCAATATTCATGTGTATTTTAGTAGTAGTCAGCTATAATTTTTGCATGTAATGTATATAAATCCCTTGTAATTTAGTATCATTTGTATGAAATTCAGCATTAGTTTATAATAAGCCACTAGTGTATGGTAAAATTGGTGTTTTTTAGGTAGTATCTAGGAGGATATAGGGGTGAAGGAGTCTTCGACTGCCCGTTCTTAGAGCTCAGGTTTCGGCCTCTCCGATGGGAGATTCGTGCAGGCGCACCTAGTTACATTGGTTACGCGCATCACGTGACCACGCAAATCCAATTCAAAAAATAGCGGGTTTTTTCATGCTAGCTTAGGCCTTTGAAGCAACGCCGCCTATATTACGTGTTCACTGCACATGTAGAGATCTTTTTTAACTTTATCGGGCGTTATTTCGACTCTCCCATAGGCTTTAATCCACCTTAAACACTTATCTAGTAAAGTTTTTGGTTTTGGGAAAGAGTAAACAAGTTGGGAAAGCCAAAATATTACCTCTCCGAGTGGAGATGACTATCACTACCCCTTAAACAACCTAAATATATGCATCTATCGCTTTTTTTAATTCTTTGCAAGTGCAGGAATTGAATTTTAAAATAGTCTATTGTTCAAGCCTTTTCAATATCTCTCAATTGCTGTGGAAACTCTACTCTCTCGCTATACCTCAACCGCATTCTTAGTCTACCAGTATGATTTGTAACATTTGTCCATATCAAAGCTGAATCATACCTTGCCACACAAAAAGCAAATGTGCCCAAATCATGGAAGCCACAACCCAATCACACATAAGCTAGGCTCCCACTTAACCAAAATAATTATTAAACAGTTAAATACTCACAAAGGTTGGCAAAATCAATCTCCTTCAGTAATACGTAAGGCTTAATTATATTATTTGCCGAACAAAATTAATCGAGCAAATCAAACACTTAACTTCTTCCTTCGAAATTCTATCAAAGAATGATTCAACTGTTTAAAAAAAGGTTTTTTTCGCAAATAGGGCGCTATCATATCAACCGCAATTCCGTCATATTTAAAAAATATACATGGCCAACACTTTTTTAGACACAATAGTGGAAGTTTTAGTCTCATTTAAAACATGTAAAACAATTATCTCATCTACAAATAGCTTACACATGTCTTTTTTTACCAATATCTAGCCGTTTGGATTTTTCTAAACCAATCTTACCACCAAAATATTTTTTGATATAGAATAAATGTTCTATGTTCTTCATTTTTGAAAATATATTTTTTAGCGTTTGTAATGATTACTCTCTACACCTACACTAATCTAACAAGGAGTATAAATCCACTAGTGGAAGCGGTGTTTTTATTGAAAATATATTTTTTAAGCATTAAATCTAACTGGGAGTAATATGAAAGGAGTAGAAGCTTATCTGTCTTAGGAAATATGAAATTTTATCTTAACAGTTCGTTAAATCATAAGTTTATAACGAAAAAACGCGGAAGGGGAAAACGAGCAGACAACAACGATTTTTGGGGGTAGAAGTTTAAGAGCGCCATCTGTCGTCCGTGCCAAAGTTGAACTTCCACTCGAAGGCAATGGGAAAGTGGATAAAATAATGCCATCAGCTATTTAACTGCGTCGATATATTTAACGACTTGACCCATGACATGCCCTTAACACTGGCTTCTATGAATCCTATTTATTCTTGGATGCTAGGAAACTTGGTAGACGTAACAGTCTGTACCAAGTACCCAAGCATCCTTCAATAAACGCCTGGCAACATTGTGGTACGCATGGTACAACTAAAAAATAGGATGTGTATTTATCTTTCGACTCACTCCAAGCCTTTAAGCCCTCAATACAGAGGATTTGAAACACTATCGTAATTCCTAGTGTCTCGAATCTCTACGTTCCTGTCCATTATGAACAGTGCTGAGAGAATGATACATCAGAAAGAGCCATTCAAATCGAATTGCCGAAAATATTATCCATATTTTCATTTCATATAACTGAGAAAACAAATTATTATGGTTCTGAGAGGAGCTTCCCATTTTGGTTGTTGTTCTCAAAAATATATCGCAATGCACGGGCCTCGATAGATATTGGAGGCAATGAAGGAAATATATCACAATGCATGGGCCTTGATAGATACAGGAGGCAATGTAGGAAATATAACGCAATGCACGGGCCTTGATAGATATAGGAGGCAATGATTTAACGACTTCGGTACTTGGGTTTATCTTTAATATTTAAATAAATATAATTATTTTTAATTATTTTAATCGCCAGTAAATAACTTTAAAAATAGTTAAATCGTTTAAAATAAAGTTGTTCATAATATCTTTCGAATCTTTGCTAATATTGACGTTTAAAGTGAAGGGTACCCTTCTTGCCCGCTTTCTTCAAATTTTGGGGTATATATACGATCCGTTTCCATTATAATAATAGATAAAAACGCATTCGCGTGAACCTTTGGTGGAAGCCCTGCCATTGGGAGGCTAGACGTTTCTCGTAACCCTAGCTGATCGCCGCGTATATCTTAAAACCAAATAATAGATAAAAACGCATTCGCGTGAACCGATGGTGGAAGCCCTGCCATTGGGAGGCTAGACGTTTCTCGTAACCCTAGCCGCTCGCCGCGTATATCTTGAAACCAAACGATGACGGTGGAAAAGAAGCCAGAATGTACTGACCGGCGTCCATGTGGAATGGACAAAAGACCTGAAGATGGTGGTGCATAGAAGCTGGTGTCAATGTGGAATTGACGAAGAACAGAAGATGGTGGTGCATAGAAGCTGGTGTCAATGTGGAACTGACGAAGAACAGAAGATGGTAGTGTATAGAAGCTGGTGTCAATGTGGAATTGACGACGAGCAGAAGATGGTGGTGCATAGAAGCTGGTGTCAAGGTGAAATTGACGAAGAACAGAAGTTGGTGGTGCTTGGAAGCAAGCACGTACAGACTAGTGTCCATGTGGGATGGACAAAGACTAGCAGATTGTGGTCCTTAGAAGCCAGTTAGTAAAGACTGGTGTTGGTAGATGAATGACCAAATTTCCGTGAACCGCGAACGCGTTCCGGAAATCGGGTATTTGTTTGCTCCGATTTGTAAACTGCCAACGCGGTCACGTGGGGTCTGACAGACAGATACACAGACACACAGACACACACACACACACACAGACAGACACGACCGGTGTAATACCTCTCACGTGACATACGTCACTCGGAGAGGTAAAAACCGTTACCTTTGCTCCAGTTTTATCTAAGAACCATAATTTACAATTAATAAAAAATAAAATAATGATAAATGTTCCGTTAAAGCACTAAAAAATGCAGCGTCTTTAACAAAAATTAAAACAAACGAACAGATGACGCCCGATGACGATGAGCGCGGAACAAGGTGCGCGGCTAAGAATCTCCCGGAACGGACGATAATCTGTAAGCGCGTTTCAATGGGAAATCGGGCAGTCGAAGACTCCTTCACCCCTATATCCTCCTAGGTAGTATTAAGGAAATGCCAATATTTTAATAAATATTCATGTGTATTTTAGTAGTAGTCAGCTATAACTTTTGCATGTAATGTATATAAATCCCTTGTAATTTAGTATCATTTGTATGAAATTCAGCATTAGTTTATAATAAGCCACTAGTGTATGGTAAAATTGGTGTTTTTTAGGTAGTATTAAGGAAATGCCAGTATTTTAATAAATATTCATGTGTATTTTAGCCAGAATTCAGCTATAACTTTTGCATGTATTTTATATAAATCCCTTGTAGTTTAGTAATATTCGTATGGAATTCAGTATTAAATTCTAATAAGACACTTGTGCAGGGTAAAAATCGTGTCTTTTAGGTAGTTTTATATAAATGCCAGTATTTTAATCAATATTCATGTGTATTTTAGTAGTAATCGTATGAAAAACCGTTAGTAATCAAACTCTGATTCTTCAACCTATACAACTAGAATAACCTAGCATAAGCCTGTGTTTCAGGATCTAGCATAGAATAACCTAGCATAGACCAATCATTCCTGATCTAACATAGAATAACTTAGCAGAAGCCTATCTTTCTTTAGGATCTACCATAGAATAACCTAGCATAAGACTATATTTTGTCAGCATTTACCAAAGAATATACCTAGCAAAAGCCTATCTTTCAAGAACTAATACAGCATATAGGCCTACCAGGATCTACCATAGAATAAGCCTAAAATAGCATAAGCCTATCTTTCACGATCTACCATAGAACGTCTGAACATGGTTACGTATAAATAAAAAAGCCGATGGAATGTCTTAACACGTTTGTGTGAGTCATAAATCACTCCAAATACAGATTCCATTGATAACAATACAAATGGTTTAGCCACGCCCCCTTTTAAGGTCCTAAACCACCTGGTATGTAGCCAATTGAAGAAAGGACAATAAAATAAGCATCAGTCAATATACCCTCAGGCTAAATATCAACCCCAGGCTTCCAAGAAAATCTCTCGATAAAGATGATTAGGTCATCACCTTTCAAGCCGTAAAGACCTGTCGCAAAGAATGTCCACCAATGTCGGAGATCGTGTTTTAGATTACCGCGTGAGATATTATTTTTAAATCTTACGCAAGGCATTAAGTTGTTCTTTGATATACAACGCGTTAAGTCGTTTTCTCGCGTAGAGTTCTAAAACTAATTTTTCGAGATCTTTAGTTTTGACTTTGAAGGTATGATAAAGTTATTCGGTGTGTTCACTTACAGTTGATTGTTGAGATTTGGTTGTGGAGTAGGTGGTTGAATATGAGATTGAGCAAATGAGTCCCTAATTCTGTTCAAAACGGTCTGGGCAAGATGGGATTCGTGACGAAAAACCTGGAAAACCCACAAAGATGGCGGCCACTGTTAAGGCGGGGGATACTAACATTATTAAAGTTAAAGGATTCTACTTAAACACTTCTACAGAAAATTATGTTAATTTTGATATCATGAAAAAATTATTAGGGGTGAACAACCAGGGGAAACCCGAAATAAACGCTGTGCAGGTACCCATTGGACCCCAAATACGTCGCCTACCTAATCATACTTTAATTACGATAGAACAGACCAAAACATATCAGGTGGTCGAGGATAAAGTTCGCGTTTTCCCCGATTATACTACAGCACCTTATGGTTACATTAAATAATTTTAAATTTGTAAAATTGTATATATTTTAATTGACTGGGGCTTTGTCTGCAGACATTTTTATTAACACAAATTAGTCGTCATCGTTCTTGCGAAATAAATATTTCACACTTTATATTATGGTCTTTATAAATTCATTCCTACCTTTAAGCTTACAAAAAAAATCTTTACGCATACAAAATCAAAGATTGACAGGTATTCCTCCCCCAAAAAAAGAGAGAAAACGTAGAAACTAGGCTCCCCCGCCTTAACAGTGGCCGCCATCTTTGTTGCTCATACTGGCGTACTACTCTCTTACTAGTACTAGTATTCTCTCATATTTGAGGAGCTGAAATTACTTCTCAATTAGCACTAAGGTAATTAAAATTCAATTACCATTTTCAATTAGTAAATGTTGCTAATTAATTAGAAATTCAATTAGCTAATTAATTAATTAGCACAGCTCTGCTCAAAGCATGTTTAAAAAACTAGATAATTAACCATATGTATTGAACCTTTTCCCTCTCTCTCCTGCCCAAAATTGTTTAAATAGAGAAGACAGAAAGGGCAGAGATGTGATTAGTTTTGAATTCGTAGACGCTTCTGCCTATAATTGTAAAACTTTGGCATATGATGGAACAAAGGTCAGTGTTAATATACAGGAAACCATTTTACAAATGACTCGAACCAGGAAACACATAAGCAACACAGGACTTTCTCGCGATACCACGATGGTACTGAGAGATATGGGACCAGTTTGTACCATATTTCTTAATTAAAGTCACCATGGCCCATGAGTGTATTAGGGTACAATACCCTAGACGGTGAGGTAAAGATAACCCGTGTCACATCTACTTTCAACTCCTTGAACTGAACTGAATCTGGATAAAATTCATAGTCTTCCTTTTTAAACTATGACCTCGCTGCCTGGGTCATCTTGCACATCTGTTTCTAAAATCCTTTCCCGAAAAGGTGGCATGCAATGAAGCCATTTTAAATTGTAAAACTTTGGCCTATGATGGAACAAAGGTCAGTGTTAATATACAGAAAACCATTTCATTAATGACTCGAATCAGGAAACATACAAGAAACACAGGACTTTCTCGTGATGCCACGATTGTACTTAAAGATGCGGTACCAGTTTTGTATCATATTTGTTAGTTAAAGTCACCATGGCCCATGAGTGTACTAGGATACCTGCCCACATCAGGTACAATACCCTAGACGGGGAGATAAGGATAACCTGTGTCGCTTCTACTTTCTACTTCTTGAACTGAACCGAATCTCGTTAAAATTCATAATCTTCCTTTTTAAACTATGACCTCGCTGCCTGGGTCATCGTGCACATCTGTTTCTAAAAACCTTTCCCGAAAAGGTGGTATGCAGTGAAGCCATTTTAAATTAACCCCTACCTTATCAAGTACGAACTTCGGCACTCCCTATCCCCATATCAAGTAATTAGTAAAAGAAAAAAGAACCTTCCTTCCCCAACCACCGAGGGAATCGACCTACACTGCCCCTTGGGTCGAATTCAACTCCCTCGGCAACTTCGGGAAATGAGTTTAGGCTTAGTACAGCGCACTCTCTCTTGGCTGGTTACGACCAGAAAAGACAGTGCTTTAGCCAAGGACGTCTTATCTTTAACGGGACTAGCTTCGACAGGCCAGTCACTCAGCCTTGACAACACTTAAATCCTTAATTGGTGTACAGTGTGTCCGGGATCCAATAGCTCCTCTACTAGAGTATGAAATTAAATGGTTTTGATTTTATCTTATTAGATTTTGATGGTGTGAACCAATGCATGTTACATTTTGGTTCCTTGTGCATTGGTTCGGTGAAAGAATGTAAAAGTGAATGTATCTTTGTTTGTCCTTTTTGAGTTCTTATACCATTCATCTCATAGAGATGAAACTGGGTAGAGTTGATGTGAGTAATCCCGCAAACGTTTTAGAGGTGGCTAGGTTGAGTTACTCAAAGTTAGGTCCGCGAACCCCTAGGTATTAAGCGTGTAAATAACGTCCCCTATTCCAAACCCGTAACAGTTTAGCTTCATGTTTGATCCCTTAAAAAGTCGTTTTATTTAATTTGAAATGTAACAACAATAGTTTTTAAGAAAAAATAAACACAGTGCAGATATTTGACAGGGGTGCTGCCAAAGGTTAATTAGTATTGACTGTCAGCATGAGTTAATAACATGTTAGCTCCCTATAAGTTACTCAGGCAATTCATTTCTATACTCCAGCGTTTTCTCCCGCGCCGCCGGCTTCCCAATTATATGCGACGCTCTGCGGGCGCCACGTGAACGAAAATCTTATTTGCTCTTCTTTCCGGTTTTTCCCCGGAAGCGCGTGTAGTGGAAGCTAGCCAATGATATCGGAGCTTTTTAAGCAGTCGAATATTTCGCTCAGTAGCCTCGGTTAAGAAAACAGTGGATTGGATTTAGCTCAGTTGTATAATTTTCTGGTTTCAAGTCACAATAACAACTCTTATCTTTATCAATTTCGACAAATTGCATTGAGTTCCAGCGTTTTTTTGTCTCAGTACTGACACATACGCCATGATTTAATGTTAAATTGTTAAAACATAAACATCCACGACTAAAACACTCCCTTGGTGAAAAAGCAGCCGACGACTCGAGGTCGAGGAGCCGTACGAGCGGGATTTTTTTTTCGACAAGAGAGAGCGCAACATTCGGATTTTTTTCCCGCGCGGGCGAAATGAGAAGAAATCGCTGGATACATTACGCCTATGGAGCCTGAGTAACTTATAGGGAGCTAACATATTATTAACTCATGCTGTCAGCAAGGGACGCAGAACGATCTACGGGGAGCAAGATTGGAAATAGTTCGACTACGCTTAATTCTTTTAAATTCAAATTCAGTTGGAAGCGTAGCAACGCGCAGGATACTCCAGTAAACCAATAAAATACGTCCAATTTTACCATGTAAAGGTTAGTATCAAGATATTGGTAGTTCTTTTTACCAATTTCTTTTTGCGAAACTCTTGAAAATTACCACTTTTCAAACCTACTTGGCAATTTGCAGAGAAAACTGTCAACTACAATTACTAGGGATGGCGGTTTTCGGAAAATTCCGAAACCGGTATTTGACGATGTCAAATCCGGAATTTTCCGGAATTCCGGATTCTTTTTACACTCCGAAAAATCCCGGAATAAATCCGGTTTCAATTCCGGAATCAGAACGGTTTCAATTCCGGAATCAGAACGGTTTCAATTCCGGAATCAGAACGGTTTCAATTCCGGAATCAGAACGGTTTCAATTCCGGAATCAATCCGGTTTCAATTCCGGAATCAGAACGGTTTCAATTCCGGAATCAGAACGGTTTCAATTCCGGAATCAGAACGGTTTCAATTCCGGAATCAAAACGGTTTCAATTCTGGACTAAAACCGGCTTCAACGGTGGTATTTAGAATTTTATTTTTATTATTTTATCACGAAAGAGAGCCAATCCGCCCCTCTTATACACCGACTTCCTAACAAAATTAAAGTTGAATGTGGCGCCACGAATAGCATTACGCCAATCCCCCCCTTGTCACGGACCGTCACAAATTCAGAAACTCCTCCCCCCTTAAGTGTGTGACGCCGTTTATGGAAGGTTTCCATTTGTATAATTTGAAGAGATGAAGATTGAATACAATAGTGGTGTGTCTTACTCTTGATTCTTGAGTAATGTTGGCTGAAAACATTCCGTATGATCCGGAATTCCGTTCAAACCGGTATTCCGTATGACCCGGAATTCCGTTCAAACCGGTATTCCGTATGACCCGGAATTCCGTACAAACCGGTATCCCGTATGATCCGGAATTCCGGTTTTCAACTTGGAAAATTCCGTACCGGAATTTTTCTGAAAATTCCGGATATGTTCCGGAATTCCGGAATTTTCGCCATCCCTAACAATTACCTTCTTAAATTGAAGAGAAAAATGCCAACTACAACTCTATCATAATTTATAGAGAAAACTGTCAACTACAATACCTTGGGAATTTATGAGAGAAAACTGTCAACTACAATACCTTGGGAATTTATGAGAGAAAACTGTCAACTACAATACCTTGGGAATTTATGAGAGAAAACTGTCAACTACAATTACCTTGGTAATTTATAGAGAAAACTGTCAACTACAATTACCTTGGTAATTTGCAAAAAAATGTCAACTACAATTACCTTGGTAATTTATAGAGAAAACTGTCAACTACAATTTCCTTGATAATTTTCAAAGAAAACTGTCAACTATATGGGCCGATACCGATATCTATATCGGTATCGATATTTGGCTAAGCCGATATATCGGTATCGGTTTAAACTGGTATCGACCCATCTCTACTGTCAGCTACAATTACTTTGGTAATTTATGGAGAAAATTGTCAACTACAACTACCTCGGTAATTTATGGAGAAAACTGTCAACTACAATTACTTCGGTAATTTACAAAGAAAACTGTCAACTACAGTTACTTCGGTAATTTATTGAGAAAACTGTCAACTGCAATACCTTGGTAACAACTGACTTTACTATTAAAATTCAATGAATTTCTCACCCTGATAGAGATAAAATAGCCTTGGTAAAAGACACTGCGAGAAGAAAAGCGTATAAGCGTTTCTCTCTTCCGGAAAATCTACACCCATTTCCCCATCCTCTTTCTCTTCCCCATCTTCCTGGAACTTCTCCGTGGGACCTGCCTCTTACAATCCGAGCCCTTGTTCAAATAATGAGACACTAGCTAGGCGGTTTTCCCCTCTTCCTAAAAATCCGTCCAACCAGTCACGTTGAATACGGTAGAATATAGAAGAATGTAAAATAATGAAAAGTAGCTATGTATGTCCTCAATTCATTCTCGAAGCATGGACGGAGTATACGCGCATATCCTCTCAAAAATTAGTCTAATACGACAGAGGTTGGATAACACGCAAAAGATATGATCAAATTTCACGGTATTATCCGAAAAACCGTTATCTGAAAAATTCGAGTAAAGGGTATGGTATAAGTTTACTATAATTGAGGTGAAGATATGTGACTGTATAAGTATGACCAGAAGTGAGATGAGACTAGAAGTGAAGGGCTCTAGCATTGGTAATAGATCCTGGCACTAGTGAACAAATTTGAGGATTTTATGCCGCTTCCATCGCGCCAGACCATAGAGAGAAAAAAATTGGTCGAGTTCCAAAAAATTTCCTATCCCCTTCCCCTCATCCTAAAGCCGCCGAACACGGACGCGGCTCCATGAATCTAGTTCGGCCGTCTACCACCGCGAGCGTCTCACGTTTTGGAGGGGAAATTCAGAAACCGCCACCAGAGGGCCAACCGTTGGTGTGTTATCAAGAATATTCACTAATGCCAAGTAGAGATGGCCGATATCAGGCTTAACCCGATACCGATCGATACCGGTACAAACATGAACCGATACCGATCGATACCGATATTTACTCACTATGATCCAAAACCCGATACTTCAACCGATACCGATATGGTATCGGTTCATCCCTAGAGTAGTAGGCGCGTACTAAGAAAGATTTTCGCTTATTAGTTGTTAGATAAACTGAATTCAGGTACTTTTTATATAAATGAGAACTAGTCACGATTGAAATTCATAGAAATGAGATATTATCACCATCATTACGTTACTAAAAGACCTAAAAATGTCATGTAGCGACATAAAACGCATTTTAAACGAGTATCGGTTTAGTATCGGTATCGAACCAACCGATCCGATACTATCGGGAAACCCCGAGTATCGGTGCCGATACCGATATGGTATCGGTACCGGTTCATCCCTAATGCCAAGTGAAGAATTTGGCTAGCTCAGTACTTCAAGTCTCATGATTCTCATCTCACTTCTGGTATGACCATAAATTGATAATCCACCATTAAGTTTATATGTCTAAAGGGGATTTAAAGAGGACTAGTGTGTCCCCCTGCTGCCTACAACCCGTTTCACCATTATCATCAGTGGAGTAAGGGGTGGAAAGTACTGTGTGATTCGGGTAAAAAACATAGGTTGGAGATAGCGGGAGAAAAGGTCCACTTAAGGAAGGACTCCGTTTATTGGCATGCGCACCTGTGACGTTTCTCTCCTTCAACTGAAAGATCTCTATAAACGTATTGATATTTTGTGGTTTTTGCTTTAAACCTCAAAAGTACAGTATTTTCATCCCCTCAACAGCCATGAAAAATGTTTGTACCAGAAACTGGGAGGTTTTTTTTCTGCTTACAACGTCTGTGCGCAGTTGCCTGCCAATTTCTCAGGGTAAGCGCACAGCGATACATCGTACGAAACGTGTGTGTTTTTCCATTTCAATTTCCTTGAATCACTTTCACGATTGCTAAACGCGCAAAACTTTATTTTTCCTAGTTTTAATTACTTTATTAAACTCTACTTTTAAATAGATACAAAAAAATTAACATTAGTCTCAAGGCTTAGCGAATTGAGACCAAGCGGCCATTTTACTTGTTTACATTAGTACAGTCTTTCACCAAGACCTTGTCGTCTGCTAGCTTTTCTTTTCTTTATTATTTTGGAACACTAAAGCAAGAAACTTAATCATAGGATCCGCCATTAAGATTCTGGTCCATTATATAGAAGGTTCCTGGTGCCACAGCCACATCTAACGAGAGATGTTGTCTCATAGCATATTTTAAACGAGAGTCTTTTTTTTGAAAGAAAGAAATTGATACTTTCAATTTAGCTTCGTCTTAAAATTCCTTCCAAATAACTCTTCCCTGAAAAATTCAATTTAAACAAAGAAGAATTTGCATCGCTTTTAAGCCTAAAATGAGAATATATATCATTCGAAGTGCTTAATTTTAATCTCCCCTTCACCGAAAGAAAGTTTTTTTTTTAATTTTATTTTAAAAGAAAGTAGCAAACTAGGGGCTTTTTCGCACTTCATTGACTTAAGAATTTGGTTCAAGAATCTAAAATAGTGCATTCAAAATGCACTCAACTTCTTTCATTCGAAAATACAAAGATACTTGAGTCTGGACTTTTGGAAATATTGAGAGATGAAAAAATTATTTTAATTTGAATTTTTCGAAAATAGGCAAGAAACAATCTATCTCTTATACTGCTACAGTCCCTGATTTTTATTTTTAAAGCAAAGTTTTTACGCATCCACCAAGAGTAAATCAAACGGAAGTGCGCAACTTGGACGCGCACTTCCGATAACTAAGGATCGCGGCGATTGGGGTGTGATGAAATATCTCATCCGAGATACTACGTTTCATTTATTCTGTGATTTCCTTCCCCCAATTTCCGAAAAATCTGCAAAAAAAGGCTCTCAAACAGCCGGACTGCCAGATTTCTGGTAATACAGACACCTATGTAATTTTTGTGCATGGAGAGTTTGAAATTTAGCGGTCAGATGGAATCTGAGTATTGTACTCCTCTCTGATTTACTCCTGCTTCTACTGGTGAAATAGACTGGACTTTTTTCTCGTTGGTGGATTTTAATGTGTTTTGAATTGTTGTTCTTAGCGGGTAAAATTAATCCTTAATTAAAAGTTTTTTTACTTAATCTCATCAAAAATATGAAATTCAAAATTTGGCAAAACAAAAAAAAGAGACAAAAAAGAAAAAAACGCGAAGCTAAAGGGGGCAGTATCGTCTGCTTGAAAAACGTATTAAACGTTGAGACGAAACATCCGCTATGCATATCCAAAGACGTTAGATTCGACTTCAAAGTTACTAGTCCACCAAAGTCATTTTATTTTTGAAGTCATATCTAAAGTCATATCTAACCTTGAAAACAAGGTTGTCAACTTTTGAAAAGGGTCTATGGTGTGAGTATTACCATATGTCCATATGATGTTCCATAAGTTTGTCACTGGTTACTGAAAGCTTGTAATGAAGTGACGTAGGTGAAACGTCATGGATTCTCGTAAAGCGACGCCTGGTGAGGTGTTCTCAAAGACATAGCACAGACTAAATAGGAAGATGGACTGCAAAACCAAGTGTAGGACTTCAATTCTCGCTAGTCGTTCTCGAACTAGCTCTCAGCAAGTCTCTAGCATTACTAAGTCATACTTATGGAACATATCTTATAAACTTATGGTAATACAGTTTCTGAATATTTCATAGTCTTGTTTGTCTTACTTTATAAAATCTAAAGCAATATAGAACGAATGTAAGTTTATTGATAGTTCTTAACATTTTATCATCGAACATTTTGACAGTATGGAAGCAATGCTATAATTAAATCGTCAGCTGTAATAAAGTTTGGCGTAGGGTACAGCTAACATATTTCCCCGTATTAGAAATATTTGTACTCCTCCAGATTATTTTTGATTTGGCAATGAAAACCTATAGATGGCATTCCCCAAAATTACTTTTTCCCGTTAGCTAAGTCTCTCATTGCTTACACGCTCGGTCAAATAAAGTCTCGTTGAGTAAAAATAGCATTACGGCCATTAAAAAATAGTCCCAAAATCCAACCTGAAAAAAAGGATCTAAAAATAACAAGGTGGTGAAGGTCGTAATATTAGGGGCCCACAAACTGAGGTTTCAAAAAATAAAAAATGAAAGGTCTCAGTTTAATTCAGTATTGAATTTGTTATACGTGATTTTCAACTTCGCAATAACTTGCGTTTAATTTAAAGATAGTTAAAGATATTCCACGAGAATTGAGTCGATAATTTTTTCAAATTTATATCAGAATATATTTAAAAGTTCTATTAATGTTAAAATATGAACGAGAGATTATTGCCAACTAATTTAGTTGTTCAGAATCGAACATCTAAACACTAAAGGAGCTAAAAAGAATTCCTCCCCCTCTCTCAGCTTGAACATCAGTGCAGTGTTGTCGGGCCCTTGGTGACTCAAGTTGGTCAAGTACTAATGCAAACTGAACGGGTAGGGTAGCCTCTATTTCTGCAATCTCTTCACTCACCAACGGCTTGCAAACACTGGTGAACGAAAAAAAAACCACCTTTTCACATACTTTATTTTTTTTTCCAAAGAAAAATGTAAAACCCGATTTAAATATTTGTTCAACGATTTAATTAACTACAAGTTAATAAAAAAATTTGGTGACTTTTGATAATATGTGTGTATTAGCAGGTATGTATAGATAAATAGCAGCACTTATCCCATCTTGCCATAAATCCTAGTCTCAAATGGAACTGATTGTGGGTGGATATTAAGCTTGACCTCAGACCACCTAACCCATGGACTGGCAACTGAATAGGGAGCTAGGTTTGCTTAGAGCAACGCCTGACACTAGCGCTGTGGCGGTGGATGCTGGAAGTTTTTCACCAAACCCTAGTAAAATTCGCGCCATTTTGTATTTTGAGGAGTAGAGATCTCCAGTCACCGAAATGGGGAGAAAATCTGACTAAATTATAAAATTTAGTTGAATTTCATTATTTATTTATTTATTTATTTATTTATTTATTTTAGCCTATCCATCATTAAAGATTCATAAACGATCTATCAAGTTAATTTTTGTAAATATCACTCTGGTATTATTTATAAAGTCTGTTTAACATTAAGCCTTGGCTAAAAATATCACGAAGTTCCCTAACCACTACATCATGGATTAACTAACACTATATTATGATATTTTTAATCAGAAGGTTCCTAACATCGACAACATCCGAAGCATTGCCTCATTTCACAAAGCGGGCCAGGTACGTAGCTTCTTCTTTTCAAAAGCTTTCCGCTCATTTTAACTCAAATCCCCCAGGCGAAATTTGGATCTCCCTAAAATTCTATTCTCTTTTTTTCATGCTATTCATTCTTTTTTATAAAGACCCATCCCAAAGTTTTTTGCACAGTTTTATTTGTTGGGAAGCGCTCTTTTTAAACTTCTGAAAAAGTCTCTAAATATATCCAGGGGAATGACTATTTTATGGTAATGTTTAATAACATTGCGGTTTAATTGCAATGCAGCCTTTGCCGGGAGTGTGGCGCACTCCTGTAAGCCAAGCTTCTGGGCGGCAAAGTTTGAGGGAATAAGACACATGTCGGCGATCCTACCCTCTAGGTGCCGACTGCCCCGTGTCCGCCGGAGGTGACTTGACCCCCAAACCCCGTCCGTCACCTCCAAAGTAAACCGCATTTCCTTCCCCTGCTTACACACCTACTGAAACCTGAGTAATCACATCCTTGCCGCGGTCCACTGACCCTATTCGCATTGAAACCTCAAAAAAAAATACAGCCTTTGGTTTCATTTAAAATAGATAGTTTTCACACATGGAGGATTAATACCATTTACACCAGGAAGCCGGGCTATCTGGAGGGCAAAAGCAGACGGGTCTTTGTTCTCCAGATAGCCCGGCCTCCTGGTGGAAATGGTATGAATCCTCCATGTGGGAAAACTATCTGTAAACTTACATTCTGACGATTTTCCATAATTTGAAACCAAGGCCTAGTAAATGAATTTTTAAGAATTTAGAGAAACAGTGAAACCGAGGTAAAGTTTTCAAAATCATTGGATCGTTAAACATCTATAGATTAGATATTTTCAGGGATCCATGTAATTTTAGAAGTAGGAATAGAGAATGGTTAGTATATTCTTCAGTCCGACTCATAGCCCAGTATAGAGCCCCTCCCTTCAACACGTAACGAAATTTTCAAATTATCTTATTGGCTCACTTAAACTACGTTTGATGACGTTGCTGACGGGGACGGTGAAAAATACGTAGTTCCTTTTTACCTCTGTCGCTATGACCCGTCTCTTCTTTCATACCCCCCCCCCGTCCCAGGGAAGGGGGTCAGGGACTTTGACGCGCGCCAAAATACAATGCTTCTAAAATTACATGAATCCCTGATATGTTACAATTCCAAGAATTCTTGGTGGTCACGCTACATTTTTAGCTACACCTCCAAATATTTTTTATTATGGTTTTTCTGGGAATAACTTTGGGGATTTTCAACCGATTTCGCTCATTTTTAGTTTATATTGGTTCTTTATATTCTATTAACGGACTTTGTGACTTTAGGTATTCAATTTGCCGCTAACTTTTGCAACGACGCCCAGAAAAATAACAAAATATCAGATATCTCGACAGGCTAACGGGCACACGATAGGTCTATCTTTGCTGCTAGTTATATCTATACATCTATACATAAACAGTACACTTTTACTCTTAGGTTTTTAAAACTTGAAATTGAGTGGTCCGTATGTTTTAAAACAACACTCAGTTAATTGTATTGAATTGAAATATGTTAAGTTGCGTATCTTTAATTATCAATTTTAAATACTATATTTCAACTGCTGAGAAATGTTTAAAATGAAGAAATGATTTAATTCATATCTGTAGTTTTAACGAGTAAAATGCCATGCGCTCGGTAATTACAATCAGAGTTTCAGTGTTAAGCATTTTCATCATATGAGTTTTTGCGAAAAATACGTAATTCCTTTTTTCCTCTCTCACTATGACTCGCCTCTTCTTTCATACCCCTCCGTCCCGTGGAAGGGGGTCCGGAACTTTGACGCGCGCCCAGATTATTCTGTTCTCCATTCCTACTTCTAAAATTAAATCTATCCCTGGTTACGAAAAAACAAGTGTGTCACTTGAAGAAGGTTTAATTATTGCATAGTTAAGAATAAGTTTATATGAAGCAAATCTGAATTTAGAAGAAAATCACTTATCGTGATTTAGCCGAAATATGTATCCAATTCCATATTTCTGAGAGCTCGCTGAAACCCAGTATTCTTCGAAGCGTACCGGATTTCAGCAAAAAGAACCAAGATGGACAGCATGTTCAAAACCACGAATACAAGAAATATGACGCCGACATCAGACATGGATGTTTTCGAAACTTCCACGCCCTCTTTTTGTTTCAGATATTTCTGACACGCATTCCCGGTCAAAAATTTATTTGCTACGGTTGGATGTCCTGTTTCCCAAAAATTCATCAGTCTGAAAAGAAATTAAAATCTCATTTCTCCAATTATTGTATCGCGAAATACCTCGCAACAGGGCACCATAACAAACATCAGAAGTAGGATTGGACTAGAAGTAAGGAACTCTAGCATTGGTAATAGATCCTGGCACTAGTGAACAAATTTGAGGATTTTATGCCGCTTCCATCGCGCCTACACTAGACAGAAAAATTAGTCGAGTTTCAAAAAGTTTCCTATCCCCTTCCCCTCAACCTAAAGCCGCGGAACACGGACACGGGTGCTTGAAACTAGTTCGGTCGTCTACCGCCGCGAGCGTCTCACGTTTTGGTGGGAAAACTCAGAAACTGCTGGGCCAACCGTTGGTGTGTTATCAAGAATATTCACTTTCGCCAAGTCCCTTATCCTACTTCTGATAATACCCTAAACTTGAGGATAATTTGTTTCCTTTTTGTTTTAAGGTGTTTTTTATGTCTAAATATTAGAAACCATTGAAGAAGTAATCTTTGTATTTGTTTAGTTAAAATACACGAAAAACCATTGTGGCAAGGATAGAGCCCGTCATTACCTATTCATTATCGGCATAATAGTGAATAACAGGGCTCGACATAAGGCACTAGTCAAGGCATTTGACTACTAAAAAAATGCCTTGACTACTAAAATAAATCGAAATCTGGGGGTTCACTAGTCAACTTGACTAGTAAAAAAAATGTCCCAAATATTCGTAAACCATGCGTCTCACTAGTCAGTGACTACTAAAAAAAATTGGGATAGGGGGTTCACTAGTCAGGCTGACTACTAAAAAAAATATCCTTATGTAGAGCCCTGGTGAATAACCGTGGATTTTTAAAACAAAGTTGTTTATACAATTCAACTACCATGGATACTTCTCGAATACGAATTAAGATAATATGTCGTGGATAGATAATGCCGAGCTCTAGGCAAGGAACTGGTTGAGAGAAATTTTGGTAACAGCTTCTATTTTCAAAATTAGAGAGACCTTTGCTATCTTTTGCGACGTTCACTACAGGCCTACCTATTTGTTGCTTTCCTCAATTCTAAGGTAATACTGTACCATAATCTGCCAGTTTGCTTAGAGAAAGATCGGTGACATTTATAATGTTCAAGAACACACTCTGCGCTATATTTGAAAACCAGGCTAGTTAAGCGCGGCTTCATTATTGCAGCCGCCATTTTTTGTGCGCGAACTGAACCGAGCTCATGAACAGTCCTAAATCTGGTTCATAACTAGAAAATTATATTTTCTATCCAGATCTGAACAATGATCACACAACTATTGACTTGAAGCTGGTTGTTTACTTCCCTGAAAAATCTAAAGTGTTCGTCGCGGTATGGTCCCATTTCTCCCAATTCTGTGTTTCCCAAAATACATTTTT
>JAEQBA010003086.1:0-85516 GCA_019434445.1 Phalangium opilio | reverse complement strand
AACTACACGACAATACTGGCACTGCAAAGACGAATTATACGAAACCGAAGATGGAATCATATGCCGAGGACAAAGATTAGTCGTACCTGAGGAATGCAGATCAGACCTACTGACGAAACTTCACATGGGACATCGTGGAATCGTCGCAACTAAAGCAAAGCCCGTGAATATTTGTACTTGCCAAACATGGGTAAAGACATAGAGACCTACATTTCCCGATGTCAACCGTGTCAAGAATACCAACGAGCTAATCAATACGAACCACTCCTCGATCGCGCACTACCATCTCGCCCATGGCAAAAAGTCGCTTGCGATTTCTTCGAACTTAACAGTAAACATTACATGATTATCATTGATTACTTTTCAAAGTATGTAGAATTGCAACTCATGCATGGTACAACGGCGCCCGCCGTTATAAATGCGATGAAAACCATATTTGCGCGATACGGAATTCCCGAAGAATTGGTTTCAGATCAAGGACCCCCATTCACGTCCGAACTTTTTTACGGAATGGAATATTCTTCATAACGCATCATCTCCATACTAGCCCCGTTCGAATGGCTAAGTCGAGAGTGCAGTTCAAACACCAAAAAAACTCACTAAGGAAAGCGTTCGAAGATGGGGAAGACGTACATTTGGTGCTGCTGGACTACAGAATAACTCCCACCAATGGACTCCCATCACCGGCCGAACTTCTAATGGGACGGAAAATTCCATCTCTTATACCAACACATCCCAAAAATTTGCAACCCAATTTCGACATCAAATCAGCAACGCACGAACTAGAAAAACGACAGAAATGCCAAAAGAAACATGGCAATATTGGAACAAAACAATTATTTCCACTAACTGAACACACCCGCGTCCGGTTTTGCAAAACCCCTCAAGATAAATGGAAGAAAGGTGTAATCAAATCTATAGGTCCAGGCACAAGTTCCTATGGCATTCAATCCGACGATGGACACATTTACACCAGAAACCGCTTCCATATTCGTCTGGACAAATCAATCCCGAAAGACGAAGAACAAACACCAGTCGTCAAGAAAAGCGAAGAAAAACGAACCGATAATAGAAGAGAACGGAATGTAGAAGATTTTTATCCGTCTTATAATCAAGTCTATGGAAGAGCTCTAACACCAACCCAAAATCAAAACATCACTACTCCTTCACAACACTTACCTATCCCTACAACCTCATTAACCTTTACCCGATCTAGAAGTCAATCAATGGAACCTGATCGTGAAACAAGAAATGACACATCAACTCCAGAGACCATGAATCCCGCAACTGAAGACGTAAACCGAACTCGTCTGGGAAGGGTCATTAAGAAGCCTGCTCGTTACCAAGCTGAATAATATTTTTCATTTGATAATTTAATTGTTTTCTTATAAAGAACGGCATGTGATATATTGTATTAGTTATCTTTATAACATATCCCTTGTAAAGTTGTATGTTCTTTATAGACTGTCCCCTTAATATTACTAAACCCTATGGTTGTAAGCAGCGCCCTCTAAAATAAAGTTGCAGTTTATTACTAGAACTCGAGCGTGAGAGTCGATTCATTTTTGCCCTCTCAGATATACGGCATAAATATAACAGATGACATCTTAGGTTTTAAGTGGATTCATAGAGTAGCAGAAGGTGCTAGAAACCACTTGATTTTTTTTTTTTTTTGGTTTCCAAATGAAGTGTTGCCACACATCATTTTTGGGAATTGAGATAACCGATACTGAAAAAGTACAGCCAGGGATAGATTTAATTTTAGAAGTTGGAATAGAGAACAGAGTAATCTGGGCACGCGTCAAAGTCCCGGACCCCCTCACGGGACAGGGGGCGGGTATGAAAGAAGAGGCGGGTCATAGCGACAGAGGTAATAAAGAATTACGTATTTTTCGCCGTCCCCGTCAGCAACGTCTTCAAAACGTAGTTTAAGTGAACCAATAAGATAATTTAAAGTTTTGGTTACGTGTTGGAAGGAAGGGGCTTTTTACTGGGCTATGAGTCGGACTGAAGTAAATACTAACCGTTCCCCATTCCTACTTCTAAAATTAAATCTATCCCTGATCGAAACAAGTGTGTGATTTTTTGAATAAAGCTGGTAATTTTGGCAAGAAAGATGGCCTAAATAGGAACTGTTTCTCTGGACCCTGAGTGTTATCTCGTTCATATAAATTAACGAACGCAACCTGAGGAATATGATTTTCAAATCAAGAGATATTGATTGCTTAAGACTTTATTTTTATTGCATCAACAATTTGTTTCTTAGTATGACTTCAAAGCATAATCCCCAAATTCTGCTTACTAACTTCAGCAGGGTTGTGCTCAGAGTTCACATTCTTTGAAGGTTGCACGCTTGGGCTCTTTCGAACCCTCTTTCATCGATATATCGCAAAAAAATCGAAGAATTCTGTGGCACTGCGTATCAGTCAAGTCGTGCGAATTAGGGTCATGTTGTTCCAATCGTTCCAATTTTTATTTTCGTCACCACGCATCGCGCCGAAATCTTGAAATTCGTTATATCTTGTCGAATTCTCCTACCGTATTTCTACACCACATTTCTTGGAATTGCTCTTTAGTAACCCTGGTTCCGTCCAAGTATCGCCAGTCGCCTTCCCTATTTATATCGCTTGACGCGATATAAACATGGCCTTGTATCTCCAATTAGAACCTGGAGTTTGTCTTTAATCTCCTTCGTGTTAACTTTAGCCAAGTGAGCGTTAGGATTCAATCTGTTGCATTTGCCTTCGGCTTTGACCCAACTCGTTCTATCACCTTCGAGCCAGTAACATTTGCCTTTCACTATCACACCCTTTCTCTTTTTGCAATACAAAAACACTTAATACACAGATATAAATATACAAAAGATGAAATGAATGGAAGTTAATTAATTTGAAGGAAAATCATAGACCCAGGCATCTAGCAAAAATTTCGAAATTAAAGTCCGAAACTGTAAAATCGATGAATGAGTAGCGTCTGATCTGAGGTTTTCAGGTAACGCGTTCCAGGCACTAGCGCTTCTGTAGAAGAATGAGTTCTTCAAGGCAAGGCATCGCGCATATTTTATTGAGAACGTCGGAACAGCGTGTCTCTGATTCAAGGTCATAAATTCGTGTAGGCGGAAGGTAGGTGAAGTGGCCAGGCGGACAAGTGGAACCATATCGCAAACATCACGACGAACGGACAGTGGCAAAAGATGTAAGGTGCGCAGCCTGTCTACATATGGTATATGATTGATTTTATGCGATTTGGGAGACCTCAGAATGAAGCTTGTGAAACGCCGTTGAACACCTTCTAAGGTAGAAATATCTTTCTTCAGGTAAGGATTCCAAACCGGGGATGCAAACTCCAAAACAGGTAGACACATCGAGCGGTAGAGGGTTAGGGACGCCCTGGAGTAGCCAGTCGTTCTACGAATTAATCCACACAAACGTTTGGCACGGTTAGCAGAAAAGGCGACATGAGAAGCCCAGCATAGGTCGCAGCTGACCCTGACTCCAAGTAGCCGCATGAAGACAACACGTGTCATTGGAGTGTCGTTGATCCGATAGGAAACGTCATTTAGATATTTTCTTCTTGTCAGAACCATGAAATTACATTTCCGGATATTAAGCGAAATGTTGTTGGCAACACCCCATTGATAAACTCGATCGATATTTTCCTGCAAATCAGACCGGTTAGATGCCTCGCGTATGTCCTGAGAAATGTAGCTGTCATCCGCATATTGATAGATGGAACATCGTTCAGATAAAACGGATGGTAGGTCGGCCACAAACACGCTGAAAAGCAATGGTGCGAGAACCGAGCCTTGTGGAACTCCAGATAGAACATGGCGGTAGGAAATAAACTCTCCTCGATAAATCACGCGTTGAAAGCGGTTGGACAGGAAGTTCCGAAACCAGAAAAGAACAGCTCCCGAAACTCCAATACGTTCGAGCTGGTACAAGAGTCTCTTGTGGCACACCGAGTCAAAAGCCTTCGACCAGTCGAAGGAGACAACATGTACATCTGGAGGACCCCTCTCATCAAGGAAAGACGACCATTGGTGAAATGATTGTAAGAGTTTCTGCATGCACAAGCGACCAGTCCTGAATCCAAACTGTGATGAAGGCAGCAGAGAGTTATCTTCGAGGAATAAATTTAGTTTCTCGGCTATGATCGATTCAAGGACCTTCCCAACTACGGATGTAAGAGAAATAGGGCGGTAGTTTGTTATATCATTCCGTTTTCCAGAACCCTTAAAAACCGGGACCACATTGGCCAATATCCATCCTGAGGGCAGGGACGATGTCTCCAGTGAGTAGTTGAAAAGTTTAGTCAGTGGACCAATAATCGCAGGAGCCATCAACTGTAATAGACGTGGTGTTATACCATCCGGACCGCAGGCGGAACCAGGTTTTAAGCGAGTCAAGGCACAGGCAACATCAGAGGAATCAACGCGATCGAAGGTGAATTGAAGTTCAGGCTGACGAAGGAGTGGTAAGGTCAGCTCCTGATCCGGAGGACGGAAGTTGTCATAAAAATAATTTCCGAAAGCAGCGGCGATGGTGCAAGGGCAAGACAGCACCCCATTAGGTACCTCAAAGGACGAAGGCGGTGGTGAAAGAGATCTTGACCTCACAAAGCTCCAAAAGCGTTTAGGATACGTTGCCAGGGTATCGTGCAAGGTCCCAACGAACTTGTCATAAGCCTCACGTGTCGTCGAACGTAGAACATTACTGAACTGTCTATATTTATTCCAGTCTGAATCCTTATTGGACTTCCGGGCCTTATTATAAAGCGAAATCTTTTCATGACTTAGATGGACGAGTTCTTTAGAGATCCAAGGCGAACGCTTTCTGCCCCGTATGGCAGTTGATGTTATCCCTTACAGTGGCCCAAAAAATATCTAACCAAAGTTCCCAGGTCTCATCAATGTTATAGCTGGGAGAGAAGGCCAAGTCAAAAGGGGCGTGAAGAATCGTATTAAGTAGGTCCTCCAAGACCAAATCTTTGTAGTTCAGGACCGAACGGTTAACGCGTTGGGTAAAGCGATGCGGCATCTTGAGAGCGCCAGTGACCGCAGAATGGTCGCAACCTGGCAGATTGGCAGTAGTGCAAGTCTCGTGCAGGAATCTTTCGTCGTTAATAAAAACCAGGTCCAAAAAATTGTTGCCACGGGTGGGAGTGAGTACAATTTGTTGAAGCCCAAGGCCAAGGACAGTGTCGCAAAACAACTGTTCATCCGCAGTTCTCGGAGACGGATCCAACCATGATATGTGTACGTTAAAGTCTCCCATCAAAAGAAAAACGTCATGCGGTGGAAGTGTTTCATGTAGGTGTCCAAAAAGTTCGCAAAGCGTAACCATATAAGCCAGTGAAGAATTCGACGGACGATAGACGCAACCAAGCACAGCTGAGCGAGAGCCACAGGTGAAGGTCGCAAACACCGCTTCAATAGGAATCCCATCTTCAGAGGTCTGGAGTTCAGCAGGAAGCTCAATGCGAACCGGATGCAGAGTTTCGTGCAAGGCCAGTAATACACCACCGCCGCGTGTAGGACGATCCTTCCGGAAAGTGACATATTCAGGGGGTAGTATCTCGGAACAGAAGGGTCAAGCCATGTTTTCGTTAGAGCGATGACATCATATTGAGAGGAGTTCAGGAGAGACAGATCCTTAATCTTTGAGCACAGGCTGCGAACATTGGCATGGAGGTAAGAAACATGTCTCGAGCGTTCATTGAGCCTTGTAAAGTATGCAGAATTATCCAGGGACGGTGCATCTTGCGCAGCAAAAAATGAGTCAGTGAGAGCCGATAGAGAACAGGTGGGACATAAATAGGGCTCGTCGGATGATCCGAGATGATCGTATTCCGCACGGCGCATGGACACACATTTCATGTGAAACCATCGTTGACAAAGGTCGCCCTCGCAGAAAAGAGCCAATTGATTGTCAGTAACAGGTTTCTGGCAATGCCCACAAGGCCACCTCATAGTCAAGATCGGACCAGGATTCAGTTCCACGTCACCGCAAGATATCAAATGGTTAAAGCGCAGTGCCATTAGTGGCGAAACTTCAGAAACCACATCCAGTAGGGCAAGTGTTGACGGAAGCGAACGAAAACGATGGGGCGAGCGTACGTGACCAAAAGAGTCCGCAGTGGAGTACGCAACAAAGGGTGCGTAGAAGTAGCTTAGTCCAAACACTGAACAGAGAAACTGAAGTACACGTCACCATATAAATGAGCGTATAGTAGAGAGAGCGTGACCAACCCAAGAATCCGAACACAGTAACCCGTCCGTGTACCAGTAAAATACGCCTTGAAGACCTCAGGGAAGATTGGAGGCAGCATTTCCAAAAGCCACTTGTGCACTCAGCAAATTTAGTAACAACAAGAAGTATCGAAAACGGTAGTAAAATAAGAATTTGGAAAAAAAACTGTCGAAAAGCGCTAAGCCTAAAACAAGAGTCTAAAAACTGAAATTTACAAGAATTTAAGAATAGCGCGAGCGAAAAAACACGCGACCACGCGCCACGACAATCACGCGAAGGAAAGACCCTTGATGGAGTAGAAGCCAGTCTGGTGTCCATGTGGGATAGAAAAAAAACCAGATGATGGTGTTTAGAAGCCAGTAAGTACAGACTGGTGACCATGTGCGATGGAGTAGAAGCCAGTCTGGTGTCCATGTGGGATAGAAAAAAAACCAGATGATGGTGTTTAGAAGCCAGTAAGTACAGACTGGTGACCATGTGCGATGGACAAAAGACCAGATGATGGTGGTGATTAGAAGCCAGTAAGTACAGACTGGTGTCTATGTGGGATGAATAAAAGGTGGTGGTTATAGAGCGACAATGGAGTTATAGGCAGTGTAAGTGGAAAACAAATTTCCGGGAACTATAAATGCGGTCCGGGAATTGAGAACACATTTGCTCCGATTTGCAAACTGCCAACGCGGTTCCCTGGGGTGTAACAACAGACAGACAGACACGTCGAAATTAAAGCCTCTCCGTGACATACGTCACTCGGAGAGGTAAAAAAGAAACTGCTGAGAGTGAATCTTCGTTGCCATCATGGAGAAAACTACGGTAAATAGAGCGGAGTGTTTTTCGTTCATAATTAGCGTGATTCGAACTTTTGACAGACAGACACTCGAGTGTTGACAAGTCTGTCAATCGTCCCTTGGAAGGATGACTTTATGTCTCTTGACGCGTCTCGAGTTACGCGTATCGTTAATAATGGTTTTATTGTTCATTGTTCTTCGCTTTTGCAAATTGCCTATTCAATCGTATTAAAACGACATTAGTAAAATGACATGATAAGAAACATTACGTGCGTCACAATCGTATTATTTTTCCCAATTTTTATTTAACTATTGGTGAGTCAAGTAATTTCACCTTGATCGAATAACACGATCGTAACCATTACCATCGTCTTTTTCATTTTTATCAAATATTTGCAATTAAATTTAACAATAGAGTCGAATATTTCGGCATTTCATCTTGATAGAATGACACGATCGTAACCATTATAAGCGCAATACTAATCGAATTATTAATTTATTCGAGTTCATTAATTCCCACATTAATTAACAAAGAGCGTAAATACAGAAATATGATAATTTAAGGTATTTTATGCGGTGCTATGACTATTATTATTTATTACTAATCAACAACAATTATTACATTACTTTATGAAATTTTAGGTAAAAGATTGATGCAAAATTGTGGAAGTTTATAGCAATTATCATAAGTTCATACGATATGTTCCATAAGTTTGTCACTGGTTACTGAGAGATTGACATGAAGTGACGTAGGTAAAGCGTAGGTGTTGTAAGTCTAGCATTTCGAAGTATAGGTAGTGTCATACTTATGTAACATATCTTATAAACTTATGCAATTAGATGATCACTGTGCCTTTTGATAACGTGGTAAAACGAGATACATTCTTCAGGTCTGGTCATTTAAGCATCTTTAAGCACCTGGAGAAGAGGTTAGAGAGTCTCTCTGCCAGAAAGACGAGTAAAGCCAGAGCGTGTCCGATGGTCAAGATGGCGAACGCGCCTTGCAAGTCCACTATGACCAAAGGTCTTGTCCCACTCTTTTCCTGGAGGTGGTCCGTGTCAAACATGCCCTTAATCCTTTCCCACTCAATCGTGTCCTTTCGGAACTTTTCCAGGATACCGCAATCCTGCAGACGAAGTACTCTAAATCATAAACAATAAGAATTAAGTTTTCTATTTAATGTAATTGTTGGCTTTTTAAAACCGTAGTAGAGAACGCGGGTGGTCGCTTGTTTCCGCACAGTTTTTTTCACATCTTAAAAACCCATAGCCCGTTTCCGCAGTTTTTCATAACCCATTTCCGCACAGTTTGCAAAACATTTTAAAAACCTTAAACTTATGATGCTGGCTCATTGGACCGAAAATAGCCAAAATGTGAGGTTTTATGATTATAAATTTTTTGATGCATTTTAACGACAGATTAATTTTTAATGCAGGTTTAACAAACAGAATTTTTTTACTTCTATTTTTAACAAAAACACACTTGGTTTACGTCTATCAATACACTTTTTTTTATTTCGATAGTGATATTGCAGTGGTCAAATCACAAGTTTGCATGCCCCTATTGTAACATAGCCTAACCTAATCAAAATCTAACCGAACCAAACCTAACCGAACCCGAACAAAACCTAATCAACAAAAAAAAAGTTTTATTTGCAAACTGTGCGGAAATGGGTTATCGTTAAATATGGTGAACTAACTTTTCAATGTAAAAACTGTGCGGAAATGGGCCATAAATAGTGTGCGGAAATGGGCCATAAAAAGTATGCGGAAATGGGCCATAAAAAGTGTGCGGAATTGGGCTATGATTCTCGAAAATTGTGCGGAAATGGGCATCCCCGAGAACGCGAATCAATTAGCAAGCTGACAGCGTGCGAGTTTATACTCGCTGTAGCAAATTCTTAGGTTCATTAATTAAAAGTGTCTTTGAAAACAATGTGATAGGAAAAAGATCAAAATTAATTATCTAACAGATATTCGTTTGAAGTGACAGATATTTTAAAATTAAAATTGCCTACAGCCTACTACACGTATTTGAAACTCAAGCCGTGCACTCGAGCTTAAAAACTAGCGGATATTTTAAATCCTGAAAATCCTGAAGTTTTTCGTCTCTTGACAGCACGCACAAAGCTAGGTTACATAGAGACCTAGCTTTGTGCGTGCTGACAATCGATGTTGCAACAAGATATATACAGAATAAGCTGTCGTCCTATAGCTTGAAAACAAATTTTCTCACGCGCATTCTTTATCCCTGATGAAACAATATTTCAATGCTAATTTTAACTTAAGGTTTTTAGCAAGCATATGGTGTATTTTTAGGATTAAAAATTAAAATAACAATGCGCATTAATTAAGCAGAGTGGATGAATTTTTAAAGAGCTTACACCATATTGAGGGGATCTCGAAGCGGAGAGCCTTTTGGCACTTTGAAGATTGAAACAAAAGTATTACTTTACTATTAACCAATCACAGCTCTAAAAGGGAAGTTTTCATGTTTTTCACCACCAATTGACAGCAAGAATTGATCACTCCATTCAAGCAGAAGTTTATGACTTTTTCCAAGGAAAATGGAAGACTCGCGGAGTTTATATTCGAAACCGTCAAGCTCTGGTACCTATCAACTTTCTACCTAATATTAGCTCGCCAGATACGGTTAAGCGTGGTCTGTAATTGTGTTTGAAAATAGAGACGATCCAAGAACTGTTTCAATAGATCTTCCTAGATATTTTGATAATAAAGATATTCTGGGGGGGGAGGATGGTGAGTGAGATTGGTCAAGGCCCACTTGATCACGCACCCACGGACGCTAGCTTTTCGAGATATAGAACCCTTTCAAAGACTAACCATGTATAAGCGCGAGTTACTTGATGTTAATTTCGTATTCCTTTGAATTCAAAGGAACCCAAAATTAACATTAAGTTTTATGGGAGATTGTACGTTTTTGGAATAAATCCTCTGCCCTAAAGATCAAAATGATCTTAGTCTTATACTTTCCAGGATAAGAGTGATCAACTCACGCGTCAATGAGTGCTATCAGAAGTAAGATAAGGGACCAGAAGTATCGCGGTAACCGAATTCTTCACTTGGCGAAAGTGAATACTCTTGATAACACACCAACGGTTGGCCCTCTGGTAGCGGTTTCTGAATTCCCCCAACCCGTTAGACGCTCGCGGCGGTAGACGGCCGAACTAGATTCAAGCACCCGCGTCCGTGTTCCGCGGCTTTAGGTTGAGGGGAAGAGGGTAGGAAGTTTTTTTGGATCTCGACCAATTTTTTTCTCTCTAGTGGAGGCGCGATGGAAGCGGCATAATATCCTCAAATTTGTGCCAGGATCTATTACCAATGTTAGAGCACTTTACTTCTAGTCCCTTATCTTACTTCTGGTGCTATACAAGGTACTAACGCCAATTTCATCTTTACACGACAGCTTCAATTTAACTACATCGTATTACCAGAAGGGGATAATAGAAGAAGAATGACACTCTGTTTCCTCTTAATACTTTAGTTAACGTCATTCTTCCCAGGCTTACCCATTTTGTTTGCTCTACCGCTCATCAAACTTCAGATGGGCATCGCAGCGCAAGGTGAATTCTATAAGTGTTTGGCACTAAATCCCCAGCAAGCAATCAACCCTCAAACTTTGATTGTCTTGACATGGGACAAAAATCCACAAGCGCATGCGTCTGACCAAATTGTTAAAGGCTAATAGAGTAATGATGAGGGAACTATTTATCGCGTATTTGATTCGGTTTAGTAACCATGCTCCAAATGTTCCAATGTTGGGAAGAATGGCGTTACAATTACCCCGATTTGTGGTGCACTTCTCTCGAAGAGAAGTATTATATACTTCTGGTAATACCAGATCCCCGGGATAGACAATAATAATTTTCTGAAAATTGAAAGTGAAGTTACATGTTTGCTTACCAACGTGTCCCAAGAAAGTGTTAAAAAGTTGGTCACTAAGAAAGTGAAAATTATGTTCTCCCAAGCGAGCGACCGACCCTTGCATGTTCTCTCGGCCCCAATCGAAGGCATACTTCTCGTGCAAGACTTTCAAGACACCCGAAGGTACCGATGTCGCCCCGGAACTGATCGGGTCTCGTCTGACTCCGTCGCCCAAATGACCCAAACGGCCGGTACTGATCGCCTACAAGTATACGAAAAGCATTTTAAGCCTGGCGTCGGCTGCTTCCAACAACTCGCAACGGAGTCCAATTTTTTGGTTCAAAGATGTTTTCCGGTTGTCACGTGACGTTTTTAATCGAACCGTCAACGAATCAAATGGCAAGGGAGTACGTTATTTCTTAGTGCATCCGCTTCATAATGGCGACAAAAGCATGGTTTTCACATGACCGAAAAAAACTACTTTGCAGCTGGACGTCAAACGTCAGATTGGCTTTTTGCGTTGTCGCCCATCGTTATAGCGATTTCACTTAGCGTAGTTCTCGCAAATAATGGAACCAAGACTTACCAAATAAACTGAACATTGTACCAATTGCGGCCCATCTTTCTTTTTTGGTCTTTATAATCTTTGTGTCAAATATCATAAAGATATGGATGGCTCCGAACCTCTTCAATAAAACTTTCAGCATTCGACTTCGGCAATCTCAGGGATTTGTACTAGTAACTAAGTCGATTAGGAAGTAAATAAATAAAAACATGGCGGACGGCGGACGTCCTTTTCCGAACACGCGTGGTCGAAAATGACGTCACGACTCGAGCTTATTGCTGATTGGCTCGAGCAGAGCGTTAACATTGAACGCGGCCAAAAAAATTTAAAACTAATATCGCCACACCCAACGTAATTTCGGTCCAGCGTAACTATGTTTTTTTCTTGTTGTCGCTTGACATCGGACGACAAGTTAAAACCATGCCTTATGTTTTTACGAGAGCTACAAAAACATTGGTTTGGAGAATAATTTTAAAAATATGTATAAAATGCTTTTTGAACCCAAGATTACTATGGAATCATTCCTGCTGAGAATAAACTGAATCGTTTTCAAATTTAAAATTGGTTCTTCGCGAGTTGCTCGTAAGTACGCTTTTGTAATTAATTTTTAGCAGCAGACGCCATTTTGAAGAGATCTAGCAACGCTAAAAAATTTCTCTTAGCCACTCATGACGTAGCGTGGCCAAAATAACCGCAAACGGAGAGAGACTGTATTTTTCCAGTTGCTGGTAGTTGAACGCAGCCTTCATGCCCCTTGAAGTATTAAACCTTTCGAAATCGAAACATAACCAACCAGACAGGTTATAACCACACTTGAAAGATAGTTTTAGGTCATGTTAAAAATGGGCGCTTTAGTGATACCAAAATTATACGACTCACGAGAAAGGGAATTCAACTATAGCAAGACAATTCTAAAGTTCAAATAAATTTTGAAAGCTAGAACTTAAATAAGAGCGGTTATATATGATTTTTTTAGTGTACCACAGTCACTGAAAATATAAAAGCACTTGTCAAAGGGAGCGCTGTATACACCTAAGCTAAACGTGATCACAAAAACTACTTTTAGCCATTAATGACTGACCTCTAAGGCTTGATGAAAGAAAGTGCTACGCAAACTGCCCGCAACGATCTTCCCTTGATGGACAGCGGCGGCTAATTGGTCAAGAGTGTCGATCGGATCCTCCAAACCCGGAAAGTTCAAAAATGAAACTGCGCAAAAAAGACACCATAATCAAGGATGATAGGGGGTGGATACGAATTCTGAGAGAAACACGCGCCGTAACTTCGGAGGCGATTGGGTCTGGTGGGACGCTAAAAATGGGGGAGGAATACTCGGGACGAAAGGCAGGTGAGCTACCTCAGAACTAGACCCTATTTAGCGCCTTCGTGTTGGCCTAATTTTACATGCATATTGCCAAAGTTATTTTAAACCTTTTTCTCATAAATAAAATTTGCAATTGAAACATTAAATTTTGTATAGAGTTAATATTTAATAATTATTGTTTCGAAATTGTTGCTAAAATAATAGTGCACATAGATGACGCTGCAATAGGGAAACGCCGGTAGGAATTTCTTTGACGGCGCTAAACGCGTCTGATAGAGTTCTTTGTTCCGCCTTCAAGGCGGATTGAAAGGGTTATAAGATCAAATATTTCATTAAATAATGTTTATAACTTCTAACTATGGTGTAAAATGATCATTTTTATGCGCGAAAGAAGAAAAGGTTTAATAATCAATGTAAGTTTTTCCAAACATAGTAAAATCACGTTTGGTTTCATCACTATGCGTTAGTAGTTAAATTCCATTTTTTTCATCAAATGACTAATCGTTTCAATCGTCTTTGAAATAGGAATTAACAACTCTAGGTGACGCCCAGCGCGTTCAAATAAATACCTACCGGCGTTTCCCTATTGCAGCGTCATCTACGTACACTATTATTTTTGGAACAATTTCGAAGCAATAATTATTAAATATTAAGTCTATATAAAATTTAGTGTATCAATTGCAAATTTTATTTATGAGGAAAAGGTTTAAAATAACTTTGGCAATATGCATTCAAAATTAGGCCAACACGATGGCGCTAAATAGGGTCTAGTTCTGAGGTAGCTCACCTGCCTTTCGTCCCGAGTATTCCTCCCCCATTTTTAGCGTCCCACCAGACCCAATCGCCTCCGAAGTTACGGCGCGTGTTTCTCTCAGAATTCGTATCCACCCCCTATCATCCTTGCCATAATTAACATAAACACAAAGAAATAACCAAAAGTGAGACAGCAAGGAAAGTGCTATAATCCCATTCTCATTAGGCGACGCGTGATTCTCATTGTCTCTGAGCGAGGGGCTAGTCATTCGCCAAAATTTTGTACACCTGATTTCTGAACTTTTATGTGAATTCCGTTGATTACTGATTAAATTCCTTGATTTCTGTGATTTGGATTATTTTAGGTGATTTTCTTTACACTGATTTCCCGTTATTGCCGCAGATTACTTGTGATTCTTATTTGAATTTCAACGAATACTGTTGATTTTTTTTTGGTGAATGCCGTGATTACCACTGGATTCTTGGTGAATTACGATTATTTCTATCTGAACTGATTACGATTTTTATTTTGGATTTTCGAGTTCCACGACTGTTTATGTGTGGTTATTTCACGAAATGTGTGATTTCCGAGGTGATTACAAAAGATTACAAGTAAATAATGTGATTATTTCTGAATTTCTCAAGATTTCTCGTGATTTCCAGTGATAATCGGAGATTTCTGATTACCTTTGATTACCCACAAGAATGATTTTGATTACACTCTTATAACTCATGGGTTGAATGAGTAGGGCTATTTGAATTTTTACTACAATTTGGTAATAAAATAACCCAGTAGCAGTTGAATAAATCTTTACTGGTAGTTTGGAATAGGGTTGTTTCAAAACAAAAAAATGTGGTTATTGCAGTAACAATGGATTAAATTCAATCCATGCATTAACCCAAATTGGTCATTTGCAATTTTAGGCAAACCAAGCATACAAATTCACGGTATTGAACACTAGATGGATGTTTAGAAAACTTTGCAATACCAGTTATTTAAGTAATATATAAACAATCATTTGAAATAATAATATAACAAGATGGTCCCGACCATATAACGTTTTGCCTGGGCTAGCTAAATTTATTGTAAGGTGACCCTGGCCTATATACTTTACGGTTATTTTTTTATTTTAAATATCAAATATCATTCCAATTATGAACCTACCTCGGCACATAGCCGAGAAGTAAGACGTCACGTGATCCTTTGAGAGGGAAATTCAAAAAGTGTAAACCCGAAAATACGGTTAGAGAGAGAGAGGCTCACACTGCACACTAGACTAGAGATCAGCATTCAGCATGGTTACTGTAGCTTTGTCTACGGTTAGTTTACAGTTTTTAACAATTTATAGGACTAATAATGGTTTCGTGTAAGAAATGTTGTTACAAAAACTGTAGCCCCGATATTAAATTCATCCCATTCCGCACACAAAACCAAATTGGACTGTGGACATATGTAAAAGATGGATTATTTCGGGCGGTTGAACTGATTTAACCACGGAAAAGATAAAAAGAACACATTATGTGTGCCCCTTGAACAACACAGGTATCCAAATGCCTCGAATTATTGCGACAGCCATGGTAACAACAATACTTTATTATAACCATACTTATTATATTTCTGTGAATATTGAGAGGTTAAAAAATAAAACACTGGAAAGGGTCAGTAGATTATAAACAGGAAACAAATTTGATAATTACCATCGCCAAGGCACTGTAAGCACAAACGCGGCACGCACGATTCACGAGGTGGCACGAGTATCGCAGTATCTCCGTAAAACTTAAGCCTCGGCCGTTATAATGTAAACAAACTTCTCTGATTTTTTTCTCTCTCGGTTGCGCCGATTGCGCATGTGCGCCACGCCCTTAGAGAGCCACTGGCACTGGTAACGTTTATGAAAGGGGGGCTGGCGGAGAATTTGGTCTCTCCGGCTCAATTTTTGTGCTCACTGCTTACAGGATAGGTAACTCCCTATCTTCGACGGCAGCTTATTCGATATAAAATGTGTTCCAGCTTTGGTTCTCAGCACGAGCAAACCCTGGTTCTTTGTTGAAGTGATTTTACGGTAATCTATAACGTCGTTTTAAGGGTGCTGACAACATACGAAAGAAATATTTCGAGACAAAAGACGAATTAAATTCTGATATTTAGGATTTAAAATCTCGACGTTTTAAATCCTGTAAATCAGTAATTCCATTGTCTGTTGTCTGTTGTCTGCACGCACAAAGCTACGTTAATGATCGCCACTAAGGCGCTTCAACATAGAAATCTGGGTTTGCGCGTGCTGACAACCAAAGCTGGAACAGATTATATATCGAATAAGCTGCCGTCGGAGATAGGGAGTTGCCTATCCTCTAAGCGTGAAAACAAATATCCTCACGCTCCTCTTTTATCCCTGATGAAAACATAACTGAATTTTTAAAAAAATTCTACCGTCTCGTGGAACCCTTAATTACCATCATTAAATTTACTATTTAAATTAAATAAAATTACTTAAATAATAAATACATTAGCAAAATATATAATTATTTAACTTTAAATCATCACGATCAATTAATTTAATTTATAATGCTATAAATAGATAGATGGCTGGCTATATAGCTAGATTTGAAAATTTGATCTTGCTGAGGTTGCATAGTTTACAGACTAGGAGGATTGATAACATTTACGCGAGGAGGCCCAGCTTTAAACTCACCCAGTGAGTCAGGCCTCCTTAATTGTGTAAAAGTATGAATCCTACTAGTCTCTAAACTATGTATTCTCCCTAATTATCTTAATGTTCATTTTTTTGAGGAGCTTAAGTTGTAGATTTTTTATTTGATTTATTCATAGTAACGTTACTTTAACCTTCAATACCCTTTTATTTATAGTTGAGTAACTAAGTTTTTAGAATGATAACTTAATTTAAATGTGATGTCAGTTTGTAAATCTAGCTAATTGAATTCCCCCTTTCCCACAGAGAAGGTCTGAAATTTAAATCACTTGGCAGAGACTAGAGGTCGTTAACGTTTAGTTACAGTATTTTTAAAACTTGGACTCATTAAAATTGAAATTACAAATTATAATTAAATACTTTTTGTTTGATACGTTGTGGGGTTGGCAACCAGTCTTGGGTGAGTATGGGGCTAAACTTTACTTTAGCTCGCGCATTTTAAATACAAATTTTTCAATAAATATAATTTATTCAAGGTTAATTATAGGCTAATTTGGTAATTTGTTAAAATTAAGGTGCGGAAACTAATTAAAATATCTAAACTTTACTTTAGCTCGCGCATTGTAAATAGTTTTTTAAATAAATATCATTTATTCAAGGTTAATTATAGGCTAATTTGTTAAAATTAAGGTGCTAAAACTAATTAAATTATATATTTTCCATGTTTTTTAATATTTTACCCTTTACCTTTTGGTTAGATTATTTTAGTTTTGCAAATAATATCACACCTTTTCCATAATATTGTTGTTTATCTTCATTTACTTCCCAAATAATATTACGCCTTTTCCAATATATTGTTTATCTTCATTTACTTACCAAATAATATTATGCATTTTCCAAAATATTGTATTTTGTTATCTTCATTTAAGTTCCGAAATAATATTGCCCCTTTTCCAAAATTTTGATTAGGTTCAGGTTAGGTTAGGTTAAGGTTTGGTTTGGTTAGGTTCAGGTTTGGCCGTCATTTAAGGGTTATATTTTCAGAAATCCTTCTAATAAACTCTGCCAATATGGACGACAAAAGCTATGACAATATTGTTTAAAATAGTTTCCGCAACTTAAGTGTAATTAATTAACATAAAACTGGGTGCTACGGTCCATTACATTCAATTCTGGCCGTGTCTGGGTACTTTGTCAACAGAAAAATTTGACATGCTAATATCACACACATCCTGTGAACGCTGGCCAACATTTCCTATCACTTGTTCATTTACAGCTTCAGAGCAAATCTCTTCTTCTAACAATACATCATCAGCTTCAGATGTAGAGTCTAGATTACGAAATACCAAAGTTTCAAAATAAGCTAATAATATATGACAAAAATCAGTATGGAGTAACTGATCTTACCAATAATATTTATTATGAACCAGTATGGGTGAGTATGGTGAAAAAGTGTTGAATTTTTATTTTAATATGTAACATCATGACCTAAAATATTATTCTAAATAGGTGTTATCATAAAACCATTCTACTTACCCGAGACGAAATGCATTGAACATATTCTAGTATGTTCTCTTAAGGACTCAGGTCCAAGGCCCAACTTTTGTAACCAAAGGTTACGTCGCTTAGCGGATAATTTGTACCATGCTTCTCCTTGGTTTTTTAAAATGCCCGGTATTCGAAAGAAGCGCGTTTTCTGTTTTACTTGAGCAGCTTCTACAACTCTTCAAAGAACAAATTCTAACCGTTTTATTCTTAAAAACTGGGTACGCAACACGTTAAACCGACGACCCTATATCTACCAAAATGGCGTCGGCACAAGACGAAGGGAAACTGGAGCTGGTTCAGTGTTAACGCAAAACCGAACTGAAATAAATTTGGGTTGATACTCTGCAGGGCTCTACATAAGGATATTTTTTTTAGTAGTCAGCCTGACTAGTGAGCCCCCTATCACTATTTTTTTAGTAGTCACTGACTAGTGAGACGCATGGTTTACGAATATTTGGGACATTTTTTACTAGTCAAGTTGACTAGTGAACCCCCAGATTTCGATTTATTCTGCCAAGGCATTTTTTTTTGTAGTCAAATGCCTTGACTAGTGCCTTATGTAGAGCCCTGGTGACAAGTCGCTGAATATTGTGTATTAAAAATCACGTCGTTTAATGTAATTAATATTGATCGAGTGTTCGAAATTGGCAACTTGCAAAGGTATTTACAATTACTTGGTTCTTAATTAACTTTTGTGCCGAAACCTTTTTATAGATGTTTATTTTGTGCTGGAAAACTTGGCGTTTCGGCGGAAATCGAGTCCTTTCTCAAATTCTCATTCGTTTTCTAGAAGGAAATTAGAGCTTGTTTTGGGAGACATCTGGGGCCGAATTTCCTTTAATTTTGGCATTAACTTAAATATTTCAGTTGGTGTACTCGTTTAATTAGTATTTCATCATACTCTTAACGTTTTACTGTGGCTGTTAAATCCATACATGTTTTAAACCATTGTTTGAATCCCTGAAGCTAGACAAATTGAAGATAATTGCAGGTAATTACAATTAACTATGGGTACCATCGTGATACCTTTTAACCATCTATTTATCTATCTTCTTGCAAAATGCATAGAATTGTATTTCATTTTCGAAATCCTTTTTTTTAATGTTTTATTTTGCTCTGGCTGCATGAATTTGTGTTTTATTTTGCAATGACTGCTTTAATGCATGTTTTTTTGGTTTGGCATGGGAGAAATTCCTAATAACATCTAGTTCTTATTTAGGTTTTAGGTCAGTCGCATTTAAACAAAAGGGAGAATTTCTGATGAACGGATTAGAGATTCAAATCGAAAAGAAAAATTTAGTTACCACTATTACTCGCCATTGGAAATTTTGAAGAATCGATATATCAAGTATTTACACATAGGGAATACGCCCATTTATTAAAAGCCGTATTGAACGATTCAAAATGGAGCTTGCCAAACTGCCTATGATTTCTCTACAACGCCAAGCCCTGACTAATTTCGCCTCGTCAGTATGGATTAGTGCAAATAAACAATACTTGCAACTCCCTTTGGAAATCAACCACAAATCAATGAACGACCGAGCAATTGACGAGCTTAAGCACTCCGTCATAGGAAAACATATAAAAGAAATGACCATGATGATATTGAATGATGTAGGATATGAAATAAATGATTGGCTTTACGAAATTAAAGACGACGTCACTGACACTTCGCTGGAACACCAACTCGCCAATTTGAGCTGGACTGTTGAAGGCTCATTAAATCGACCCAAGATGGCCAAGTTAATTCTAGAGAAAGAAACTGACCTCGATTTCAGTTTTTACATGGCATGCACGTACTGTTTAGAGGATAAAGTTAGGGAACTGTGGCCACGAATCAATCAGTTAGAACGGCACTTAAGCGATTTCGATGAAGGAAATTTGATAGTACAATACTGGATTTATAAATGTGGCCTCTTTCTGGACACGCGGGATTTTTTCTTTAACAATCTTTTAGATGGCATGTCAGTTGATGTCAAATTTTTCGTCTGCGTTGTTTATGATATAGCATTTAGAAATTCAACAGTAAAATTTCTGTTTAATAATTTAACTGAAGAAGAAAAAATTCAGGCCTTGGATATTATTAAAGAATCGAATTTTGCAAGTGACTACCATATCCAACATTCACGAGTATCAGGTCCGGCATATTTATTGAGTCAATTAAATTACACGCAAATGTGTGAATTATTATTCGAATTTGAACAACCTGAACACTTATTGATGAACATATCAGACTTCGCGTGGCCAAATACACATATTCTAAAGGCATTGGACCATTACATTGCCAAAATGAATGGCGCTATTGAAGCTACAAACGGCAATGATTTGGTAGAGTTTGCTGATGGAGCCTTCGAGTTTGTCAGACGCTACAACCGTAGTATTTTGTTCAGATATTGTTGGACCAGATTCCCAAGAGAACAATTAAATAAAGTTATGGATTCAAACTTCTTTGAGGACATCGTTTCTAATTTGGCTGAAAACAAAGACGCTGTGTCCATTAAGATGGTAATTGACAGCATTGAGCTCGAGAGTTTTGCCAAGAATTTGTTATCTCATTATCATCTTCCCATTATCGAAATGTTGGCTTATTACGATACGAATCTGTTGAAATATTACCTCGCTCGTACTGTTGTCTGTAAGAACTTGGCCAAAAACCTCCTTAACATATTGAAGAACTCTGAATACTTACAATATATTAAAGAAACCATTACTGGTATTTTAATTCAGCTTTTTCCTGAGTTGGATCCCAATTGTGCAGATTAAGTTGTTACGAGTGTAACGTCACACACATTTGTTTATCTTTTCGTTCAAATTTGTGCGTTTGTTTTCTAAACAAAACAAGTTGCCATTGGATTTTGTGCAGTTGTAGTTATATCCTTACATAAATATTGTTTATTGCCAGTGATTACACAGTGACGGAGGTTTTTTTGCTTTTTTTTTCAGAGCATTATTTTTCATATTAACCCACATGTTTATCATTTTTGTTATCTTCATATTAATTTCGTATTCAATAATTTATTTTCAAATGCTACACAATTTTTCATAAGTAAAATAGAATTACATGACAATTTTTTGTCATATGTAGTTTTCTCTTATCATTTAGCGATTATTTTATAAAGTTACTCGTTTTGTTGGGTTTTTGTTCAAAGCTTTATTCCAAATAAACGAACACATTTTTTTTGCCTTTATTGGCCAAACAAAGTTTTCAACTAATTTCGTGTTCAAGAAATGTTTTTCCAAATCTACGCAGATTTAAGTAAGTCGCTTAAAAATTGCGATTGTACTTGTTATATTTTTTTCAATAATTTTCTTTGTACTCTTTAATTGAGACAATCTTGCGTTTTGAATTTTAATTTCGTGAAATCGAAACGCTGTTACTGATAATGCAACTATATCTTTACAAGTAGCCACATCATATGATGTATATCTACAATGTGGCGATTAGCCCTTTAATCATGGCTTATTTTCGTTCTAATTATTTTACAATAAAACTATAATTCCAGTCACAACATATCCAGCCAGCCGTCCAGCCAACAGAGGTCGGAACAATATGTTTTTCAGCTCTAAAGAGCGGCAAAACTTAATAAACCGTAAGCAAGCTTGCTAAATCTCTTTGTTTTTAATTAATTCCAATCCACGAGAAATTTATTTAAAGTCGCGTCCTTTCTCTTGGCGGCGGTGCACATTGGACAAGAGGTTGCGAGACTTGTGGATCGGGCAAGTAGAAGCACAGTTATTGAAATTTTTCTTCATTTTTGGCACCATTTTCCAACATGGCGAAAATTTCTCCAACGCCAGAATGAGGAAGCCCAGAAGCTTGGCTTACAAGAGTGCGCCACACCCCAAAAATCTTTACCCATTTTCTGCGTAGAGCTTTTTACTCTCCTCAATATCCTCCCTATCATCTCGTGGATAATTTCAAACAGGGTCGCTATTAATTTAGAAATGACCAAAGCGTTGCTTTTGGTTAGAGCGTAAGTTTATAAGATATTTTCCAGAAGTATGACACTATACCTATGCTTCGTAATGCTAGAGACTTAGAGCTCGAGCTAGTTCGAGAACGACAAGCGAGAATTGACTACACTCGGTTTTGCCGTTCATCATCCTATTTACTCTTTACTAAGCCTTTGAAAGCGCCTCACCAATCGTCGCTTTAGGAGAATTTATGACGTTTCATCTACTTCACTTCGTAACAAGCTCTCAGTAACCAGTGGCAAACTTACGGAACACATTTTTTGAACTTATGCTTCGAGAAAATGATTTCTTGTATGTATACTGTATTATTATTAAAATTTTATTTTGCCTTTAATTGACTTAATTTCGATTTTATGATATAGGACGCGCTCCTACCTTGATTACTTATCTTAATACTGGGTCCCCATTTGCCTCGAAGCTCTCAACAGTACAAACTAAATGCGAAAATATGTTCAATTTCATCGATGTTATTGATATCGGTGTATTTTTCTCGGAGATTTAATTGGTAAGATAATTATTCACGTATTGACTTTTGCTGCTATTTTTTCTAGTAAATTTCAGTTGGACCCTAATTTTTTTTTTCGCAGTGGGAATTGACCATGTGCTTTTATTGTCGACTGCAGTCAACGTGCATTCTCAAATACATTTAGCCATGTTGTTTAACCTGGTGTGTAGAAGAAGATCAAGACGACCCATGGGATGGGCTAGTAATAGTAGCTATATCGTACCGTACTAAAAAGGCTTACAGAAAATTAGAGCGAATAGCCCCTCTACCGTTAACTGTTCTAAAATAATTTTTTTTTACGGCCGTCGGCCGTGTAGGGCCGCCACTTTTTTACAGAATTACAGAAAGTGCCTACAAGTGCCCTCGGTAGGAAAACTACTATAGCAGTAGTTTTATAGAAAAAGACTTATAATTAAGTTAATTAACGGTGAAACTGGTTCAAAATAGCATATATATAATAAGTAAGCTATGATCTATATTATAAACCATTTTAAAACTTAATTCCGAACTAATTTACTTAAATTTAAGGGTGACTACAACTTACTATTTTACAGAAAATGCTTATATATAAGTTAATTACCGATAAAATTAATTCAAATTACCTACATCTACTAAGAATATTACGCTCTATAATATAAATGCGTTTAAAAATTAATTTCTATCAAATATACGTAAATTTAAAGGTGCATACAGATTTTGTACTCGGGAAAAGATGACTTACAGGAGGCACTATTTTACAGAAAATGCGATTATTGAAGTTAATTACGGGTCAAATTATTTCAAATTTGCTATAAATAATCAGAAACGTGTTTGGTTTAATATACACTACTTAAATAGTTAATAACTAGCTATTATCTCACTTAAATTCAGGGTGTCTACAACACACTATTTTACACAAATTGCGATTATTTAAGTTAATTACGGGTCAAATTAATTCAAATTTACTATACATAATCAGAAACGTGCTGGGTGTCTACAGCTTTTGAATTTTACATAACCTGCGTGCCTACAAGACACTATTTTACCAAAACGCTTTCATTTCACTTAATTTGGATGGAATTCAATCTAAGTTGGTACATATACATTTATGATTGCGCTGATTAATGTAAACGCGATTTAAAGTTAATTCTGAGCAATTATTCTCAAATATAAGGTGCCTACAACTTTTGAATTTTACATAACCTGGGTGTCTACAACTTTTGAATTTTACATAACCTGGGTGTCTACAACTTTTGAATTTTACATAACCTGGGTGTCTACAACTTTTGAATTTTACATAACCTGGGTGCCTACAACTTTTGAATTTTACATAACCTGGGTGCCTACAAGACACTATTTTACCAAAACGCTTTCATTTAACTTCATTTTGGATGGAATTCAATCTTAGTTGGTACATATACTTTTACGTAATAATTTTTCTGAGTTTGTTAATGGTTTTGATGTTATTTTATCAATTTAAAAGAACAGCACTCTTCCGTTTTGAACCATTAAATTATTAAAGAACAAAAGAATTAACACAACTATTATCTCACTATTTAAGTAGTGAATATTAAACCAAACACGTTTCTGATTATGTATAGTAAATTTGAATTAATTTGACCCGTAATTAACTTAAATAATCGCATTTTCTGTAAAATAGTGTGTTGTAGGCAACCTGAATTTAAGTGAGATAATAGCTAGTTATTCACTATTTAAGTAGTGTATATTAAACCAAACACGTTTTTGATTATTTATAGCAAATTTGAATTAATTTGACCCGTAATTAACTTATATAATCGCATTTTCTGTAAGATAGTGCCTCCTGTAAGTCGTCTTTTCCCGAGTACAAAATCTGTATGCACCCTTAAATCCAAGTATATTTGATAGGAATTAATTTTTAAACTTGTTTATATTATAGAGCGTAATATTCTTAGTAGATGTAGGTAGTTTGAATTAATTTGATCGGTAATTAACTTAAATATAAGCATTTTCTGTAAAATAGTGTGTTGTAGGCGCCTCTACCAATTTTGTAGCGCGGAATATGGGGCTTTGGAGTTTGGGGACGGTTAAGCCGGTCGCGCACAAAATAACTTCAACTTTAGTTAGCATTAGAAAAAGTATAACTTTTTTTACATCATGAAGTTTAATAATGCGAGAAACATCTTTTCATAGAACCTCCTGGTTCCGCGGGTAAAGAGAATCTGCCCTTTCTGGGCTCTTTCTTTTGGGGGCTCAAAAGGGTTTTTATCTTTGAAAGGGGAATCATCCCTTTCATTATGGAAAGTTTTTAGGAGAGGACCGTAGGCATTTTTAACGGGGGGGGGGCTAAAGCTAGAAGCCTCGACCTTTGTCCTCTCTCGTGGCAGGGCGATGTCAGCGATCTTTTACGATAGGAATTTCGTACTATCAAAAGTAAATCATTGAACCATGAAGTACGAAACTTGGGCGTCACAACTGTTATATTTATAATAGTGTGACACGAACGGAAAACGTGAGTGAGTAGCCCCACTACTTCAACAGTGCGGTGAAACGAAATACACGTAAATACCCCTTATAAGAAGTACAGAAAATGCCTCTATGCCCTAACAAAAAAAATATAACCCTAAATCTTTACTTCAATAAATTTACTTACGTTATAATTCTAATATCTGGGGCCCCAAGCTAGAACCATCTTTTAAAACTCTTCTCGATTTATGGAGAAATAGACGTAACTTCTAATAATAAACACTACCTTAAAACCATTCCAAATATAACGTCTGTATATACTTGCTTTTGCTTTTCAAAATATCCCTCGATTTCTTTGAATTTTGAAATAGGGGAGCGGGATTGAAAGCGTGAAACCCTTATTTACTGTCGACGGGTGACAGGAGTCTTAATGGGAGTATTAAACCTTCCATTTAAACTAAGGCACTACCATAATCCACTCTCTCGCTTTAAAGCAAAGCGCGGGTCCGGTGGATCCCCTACAAGTTGACTTTCCTTACGAACTCCAGTTTTGGCTTGGCGAAGGCAGGAGGCATTTGTGGGCGGGATTTATAAGTGCCCATATAAATCCCGCCCACTAGGCTTTGCCAAGCCAAAACGGGAGTACAGGAGGAAAGTCGCCTTGTAGGGGATCCACTGGACCCGCGCTTTGCTTTAAATGTATCGAGCCAACGTAAAAAACAAGCCCTATTTCTTAACCTTACTAGTACAATTAAATGCAATGCTTAAACTTACTATTATAATCCCCGTCCTTTTAAAATAAACGAACGGAAAATATCATCTCACCACAATTTTCTTCCTTCAATGACGAACGAAAAATTTTATACAGCAAAATGCGGTGCTTTTTCACTACTACTACGACGCCGCCGCCAACAACAACAACAACAGCCACAGGGCAGGCTAAACTAAGACCCACATCGTAGATGTTCATCGTAGAGTAATAACAAGCGGTCCATGCTGAGCTGAGTGGGCTCTAGATTATTTGAGGCTCCGAGCGGGTGAGGATTGTTTTGACGCGTTCTATGACGACTATGTCCATAGGTCTATTGGTATCTTTTTAGCTACATTGTATCGATGTGACTAGTCACTTTACCGGAACAGTGGTACCAGAAAGGTTAACAAAACGACCCAAGGGCTCGTAATAGTAGCCACATCGTACGAGTGAATAGCCCCTCTATACCCTACCCTAATGAGTGGATAACCCCTCTATACCTTACCCTAATGAGTGAATAGCGCTATCTTTTGCAATTCTTAAATGATTTACCGTGCATAAAATCAGAGTGAATAGCCCCTCGATGCCCTACCCTAAACAGTGGTAAAATTTTTACCCGTATAAATTTACTTATGCTGAAATTGTAATATTCCGGCGAATCGAAGAATAGATAGTTTTAGTGATTATCCCCTCGATGAGTTTACAACATAGACTTATGCCGATGCACACTTATCGCTTCTTATAAATTTCTAACATTACGTACTTAACGCTCAATTAATACACGTACAAAAAGTTTTAGTTTATGACATAGACCAAAAACGGATTTATGTAAGGAGAACGTTGAAGGTAGCAAATTCACTACCCATCCTCGCATACTTTATTGAGAAACTTCGTCTGCTTATATTTTGACTATACCCACAAATTCTGTATATAGCTACTTCTAGAGATCGAATTTGTGGGTGGAGTCAAAATATAAGCAGACGAACTTTCTCAATAAAGTATGCGAGGATGGTACTAGAGGCTAAAGCTACGATCCGACGTTCTTAGTACATAAATCCGTTTTTGCATAGACTTATGCCGACGCATAATTTTCGCATGTTATAAGTTGCTAACATGAACTTATGGCCAGAAGCGTTTGAAAGAGAAAGAATTCGGTAAAACACAAAATAATTGTAATATCCCTGTGCCTTAAGACCATTAACGTCTAGGTTGTTCTCCGATTTTACCTCTCGCGTATTGTTATTATCCATGGCGGCAGATAGACGACCACTTTTAGACGTTTTAGTTCGTCTCTTTGAAGAACGAAGCAGTAAATTTCCCAAACGACTTTGTTGATAGCTTGATTCACTGCCATTACATTCTAAAATGTTGAAAATAATATATTATTAAATATTGTACATTTTAGGATGAACTTAACTGACCAGAAACCTTGTTTTTCCTCTTTGATCCGGCTGATCTAGTAAGTGTACATGGTTATTAGTTGAAAACAATTATCAGGCAATCGAAATGGCTGAGGTTCAGATATTCTATCATCTTTATATGTTTTCTTCATAACTGGAATGCTCTCTAATGACGCAATTGTTTCTTGATCACGTAAAGTTAATCCCAAAATGGGAAAGTTTAAATTAGCGTGAAATGTCAGTTGATTGGCCGGAATATTTGGATCTCCCTTAAAGTATTTCAAAATCAATCATTTTCAATAAATTTATTTTTATGTTAGTTAAATGATCACTGTTATTTTGGTTGCTGTAGCTCTAGCTCGACTATCTTCGTAGTTAAGCATTATTAATTCAAGTCCGTGAGCGCCATATTCCCCTTTAAATATCCCTGGTTAGATAGGATAGTTTTTTTCACTCATTGGCCAAATAATTCGTTGAAATTCATATGAGAGACTGTCCAAAAATTTGAATTGCAGACCATTGAAATTCAAGCAAAGGCTTAAAGGGACTGGCAAGGCCCTGGGTGCAAAACAAGGCAAACCCAGTGGCGCCATCTGTTAAGACTTACCCATATTTGTAAATTACGTCAAATTTCAATTTGAGTTGACTTTTCAAAGAAGCGTAAATAAAATTTTCAACAGAAAATTCTTGAAATTCGTCAACTAAAAATTGTGCTAAAAGCTAAAATTTTAAGAGCAAAAATTATAAACTATTCTACCATGATCCTACTTTATGTAAATTACATTTTCTTTTGAAATTCCTTCTCTGTGCTTCATTAAATCAGTGCATTTAAAATTAAATCCGTTTTTATCTTTCTAAATGTATAACATTAAATTAATTATGAAAAGTAACTAATTAATAAGTGTGATTACAATTGTAATTAGAGCTTTGTGAAATGGGCAATCACAGTCCAAGCATGTCTTATTTGTTTTGGACTCATTAAAACCAATTTTAAATAAATTTTTGACTCTAAGATTTTTTGAAATGTTTAAAGGGTGTGGTGCATGAAGTTCATCACCATGAAGTGCTCCATTTTCATACTAAAATTAATTAACACATAATTTAAATGAAATCATTTTAATTTACAATTTTCTTTTTATAATTAACCTTAACTTGTAGAAGGCCTCCATAAGGTGTGATTCTATTTTGCCATAAACGTGAAGTGAAGAAATGGCTGCGCTCATTTTGGATTTTCGGGACGTTGTTGCTGGCGTTTGCGTGGTCAGGAAATTTAACTGATACACTTATGACTGGCAAGTCTGAAAAATTTAACACTATCGAAGATTTGATTGCAAATCCAAAAGTTTTGACTCTCATGTCCAAGGATTGTAAAATATACAATTTAATAACGGTATGTAAAGCCCATTTAGTTTCTTCTAGACTATGTTAATCGCTCAGTTTGTAGTTTTTATCATGGATAGATTTAATTTTAGAAGTAGGAATGGAGAACGGTTAGTATTTACTTCAGTCCGACTCATAGCCCAGTATAGAGCCCCTCCCTCCAACACGTAACGAAGATTTTAAATTATCTTATTGGCTCACTTAAACTACGTATTGATGACGTTTCTCATTTGCTGACGGGGACGGGAAAAAACACGTAATTCCTTTTTACTCGCCTCTTCTTCCATACCCCCATCCCGGGGAAGGGGGTCAGGGACTTTGATCGGTAATTTTTTGGTAATTTACCCGATAAATTACCATTTTTAAAAATTACGGTAATTTCACATCTCTAAGGAATGCATACAGCTAATTGGAATCATTGTGCTCCCCATATATCCCTTATTAATTTCTATGCGGGTTTTGTGGGCTGGACTTCAACACTTTCCGTCAAGACTCGTAATTCTGACGTCTTTCTAACTGTCATTTCAATGGTCGGTAGCGACGCGAGTTCTTAGGCTCGCAAGGTGCAACCTCAGACCACCTAACCCATGGACAGGCAAAGCCACGTTAAACCCGCGTTAACAAAAGGCAATGCGTAGAACCTGGTAGCACGCGCCCTCACGCGTCTACCGACCGCAATTTATCGCCAAATGTCTCGTAAAGAAAAATTCCTCTGTAATGGTTCGGGAGATTTTTTAGCCAAGGCTTAATGTTAAACAGACTTTATAAACAATACCAGAGTGATATTTACAAACACTAACTTGATAGATCGTTTATGAATCTTTAGTGAAGCTAAAATTAATAATGAAATTTAACTCACTTTTATAATTTAGTCAGATTTTCTCCCCATATCGGTAACTGGAGACCTCTACTCCTCAAAAAACAAAATGGCGTGAATTTTACTAGGGTTTGGTGAAAAACTTCAGAGAGTAATACGCCAGCAATACCCCCACCACTTTAGTTACTTCCCCCTTTTCGTTCTTCTCCCTAGGTGGTGGCGTGTCAGAGGGGGGCAGCATGGCGGGGGGGTTGATGCCGTCACATATCACATGACGGTGATGGCGCGAAATTTGAATTTATATTTTAGTGTATTGGTATGACGTCACGCCACTTATTGGTGTTGAAGGCATTCAATGTCCTTTTACTCTAGTGGTGTTATTTTGGTATATCTTTAGGATATTGTGTACAATTAGGGTTCTGTAGACTCTTTCTATACCCGCCCTTCCAGTAATGCTATACTGTATATGATTTTGAGGTCTCTCTATATATGTTTATGTTATTTTTATACTGAAGACACAGTGTGGTCATTTAATTGAGATAAGGTTTAGGTAGTTTATTGAAAAAGGTACAAATTAAGCTACGATGCGGTTCTACAGTAAGGTCTACGCAAATATTGCATTGGTTAGTAAACGAGTTCCTGGGTTAGAACAATAGTACATTTTGGTATCATAAAAGTAAATTACGGCAGTTTTTACACAATTTTGTAGCAGATCAATAAGCTATAATTGGTTAAAATGAACAAATATTATTATAAAACATCATTAGAAAATTTGATTTACACTAGCTTTGATACGATTTGAAGTACAATAATTTAAGTTAAAATACAAAATATATACAGAAAAGCGTACTTTTATAAGTGCAATAATAACTGCAACTGTCTGCGAGATGATTAAGCATGATTATTATGCATGTACGTTGATAGAAAGTAAAGCAATATTACATTACTTTTAATATGACTTAAAAGTTACAGTGGTTACGATACGTTTCGGTACAAATATAAGGCTAGTTACTAAACTAAAGATTTGTATAGGATTGACTGAAAAAGATAGTTTTTCGTACGTGCAAAAATACTGATATACAATAACAGTTGAAATACGCAATCATTATTAGAAAATCATTAGAAAATAGGAATAACACTGGTTTTGATAGCAAACTATTTGACTAAAAATGCAAGATTAATACAAATTCAAAAAAGCTTACTTTTAAAGGTATATTACAAGATGATTAAGCACCTATATTAACATGTACCATCATAGGAAATATAGCCCGGGAAATTTAAACATAACAGACGTAATGCTATATAATATTATAAAATGTACAGAAATTGAAACATTAATGCCTAATTTGGGTCCAACTCATGAACTCTACAATACATAATAAGGCAAGATTCACCAAGCCAAAATCCAAATAAATCTTTATCAAATATAATCCATTGCCCTTTTGTGAAAAAAAGGTTCACGATATCCATCTTCCGCCTATTGCAACAAACCATGATATCTTAATTAAAATAAATTTAAATTAATGGCATTACGCAATTAAAAACTAAGTAATTACCTTTCCAAACAAGTATTAGGTACATGGTTATAAGTTGAAAAACAATTATCAGGCAATCGAAATGGCTGAGGTTTAGATATTCTATCATCTTTATATTTTTTCTTCATAACTGGAATGCTCTCTAATGACGCAATTGTTTCTTGATCACGTAAAGTTAATCCCAAAATGGGAAAGTTTAAATTAGCGTGAAATGTCAGTTGATTGGCCGGAATATTTGGATCTCCCTTAAAGTATTTCAAAATCAATCATTTTCAATAAATTTATTTTTATGTTAGTTAAATGATCACTGTTATTTTGGTTGCTGTAGCTCTAGCTCGACTATCTTCGTAGTTAAGCATTATTAATTCAAGTCCGTGAGCGCCATATTCCCCTTTAAATATCCCTGGTTTGATAGGATAGTTTTTTTCACTCATTGGCCAAATAATTCGTTGAAATTCATATGAGAGACTGTCCAAAAATTTGAATTGCAGACCATTGAAATTCAAGCAAAGGCTTAAAGGGACTGGCAAGGCCCTGGGTGCAAAACAAGGCAAACCCAGTGGCGCCATCTGTTAAGACTTACCCATATTTGTAAATTACGTCAAATTTCAATTTGAGTTGACTTTTCAAAGAAGCGTAAATAAAATTTTCAACAGAAAATTCTTGAAATTCGTCAACTAAAAATTGTGCTAAAAGCTAAAATTTTAAGAGCAAAAATTATAAACTATTCTACCATGATCCTACTTTATGTAAATTACATTTTCTTTTGAAATTCCTTCTCTGTGCTTCATTAAATCAGTGCATTTAAAATTAAATCCGTTTTTATCTTTCTAAATGTATAACATTAAATTAATTATGAAAAGTAACTAATTAATAAGTGTGATTACAATTGTAATTAGAGCTTTGTGAAATGGGCAATCACAGTCCAAGCATGTCTTATTTGTTTTGGACTCATTAAAACCAATTTTAAATAAATTTTTGACTCTAAGATTTTTGAAATGTTTAAAGGGTGTGGTGCATGAAGTTCATCACCATGAAGTGCTCCATTTTCATACTAAAATTAATTAACACATAATTTAAATGAAATCATTTTAATTTACAATTTGCTTTTTATAATTAACCTTAACTTGTAGAAGGCCTCCATAAGGCGTGATTCTATTTTGCCATAAACCAATTAAATTTCCATAAGGATGAAATACTACATGTGAAATTAGGTGAAATTTTAAATAGTATATAACTAATGTGTCATTAATTAAATACCCTACATTTAAGATACAATTCTTTTGTAGTGAAGCTATTTTCACTTGAAACGTTAATTTTGAAATCTAAAATGATGTTAAGTGTTTTTTTTGTTTCAAAGCAAGTCTACTATAAGCATGAAAGCTGAATACAGTACCATTTTTACATTTGGACTTCCAAACATCTGGTAAATCACAAATGGTTCTAATTCGCTGACAAGTCAACGACAAATTAATAATATTGTCGGCCGATAAATTGTGCATAATTTTAAGAATGATTTCATTTGGAAGGTCTAATAACCACTTCAGTAACTGACGAACTACAGAAGCGGTATTTATCGAATTTTACGAACAAAACTGTTTACAAATGTTACGTAACAATAAACTAACTTACTTTGGTCCAATGCTAATGGCGAAACCTTTATCTACCATTACACCATTTAAACACTGAAAGAAATCGTGTTTTGAGTCGATGTAGAGAGAAACAACGTAACCGTAATCGGTAACCGCTCCTGAGGAAAAAAAAACCAATTAAACCTAATGAACAATTTAAATAAATAAAAATTATGTAATTACTGTGAATTTTCATTTGAAATAATTGGGTTGTTTCGATAATATTTCTGAAGTATTCAATAGCCTAAAAAAATGTTTTAATTACGAGTTATCGTTTAATTACTTTTATTTAACAGTAACCTTACTTCATCACTCCACTCCCCATGCTCCAATGGAGTAACATCGGCTAAACTACAAGTGTAAGCTTGCATGGGCAATGTTAGGAATTCTCCAGGAATTTTCCTCAATTTGTCATAAACAATGGCGAATTCTTCACCGAAATCGACGTCTTTGACGTAAACCGCGCGATTACCACGAATCTCCTTAACAAGTACACGATGATATTCACCATCATTCAATAAGGCGGCGTAAGGGTGATCTGAAAAGTAATTGATTCATGGAAAATTCCACGAATTTCATTACTGAAAGAACAAAAAAATTCGACAACGGACACGTGACTTACTGACAAGAGGAATGTTAAAATTTTGCTCAATGTCTTCAAAATTCGAGTCAAAAAATGTTTTCATTTCATTTTGAAGTTTCTCTAACTTATAACAACCAACCTGAAATTATCATTTAAACGTTAAATACATTTAGTGAAAACTTTCCCGATTATAATTAAATCTAACAACTTGAATAAAAAATCGATTCGGACTCTCGGCAAACGAGACTTTTACTGGAATCAACGAATCAACTTTAAGAACATCACCCGGAATATAATCGTAAGCGCTCGAACGAAGCTTCGTTAGTTCTGTCGAATCAAATTAATATTACGAATCACTTTAAGATACTTAAAACGCTAAGAAACTATGATTTTAACCTTTGAAGCTTTTAAGGGGTTGATTTATCGGAAAACACGCCAAGCCCAGGAAGATCAAAGATTCCCGAATCGACACTGGACCCTCGTTTGATAGTAAATCAACTTCTAACTTATCCCCCACTTTTTTCAAAACCTGAAACAACACTCATTTCAAAGCCCGATATCGCGATGGTCAATGGCGACTTACCTTCATTGCAAATACTCTATTGTCTACGTAGTTGTGAAAGGCTTCAGTCGCTTCCGGTTCCCAAACGCCCTGTTTTAATAGCGTAATTATTGAAGCGCAATTGTATAATTGTATAAATCAATTAATTGTAATTACATCGTCATTTTTGGGAACAATTTCCCATAGGGAACATTTAACAGCTTGTGGGTGAAGTTTCAAAAATCTTTCTTTGATAGTTCGTAGGCTGTTATTGAAGACACCCCCAAATCTTTTAGTGCAACCTTTAAACCCCTTAAGGTAGCGTAGTACACATACCTTTTAAGCGGAACGATCTCACTGTTCCCAAAATCATAATACAAGACGCGTACGAAAATATTCTCAGTGTCTCTTGGCTTCACGCTATCAACACGCGTATTGTTAACAATGTCAGGCGGAGACAATTTGTCTACACCGTTTTGACCATCGACAGTCAAACCATTCTCGTCTTTCTTGTCATCATTCAAACCATCTTTATCATCATCTATTACCTCGTTTATCTTAGTCTCCCCATTTTTAATAAATTTTGAAACATTAACTTCCAAAACTTTGGCTCGATAAAAATGATTATCGATGGAATATTTCGCCAGAACTTTCTGACCTACAACCATCAAACGGAATAAAGGGGCTCAATTCTAACCGTAAACAAGTAGTATGCCTACATATTTGAATCCTTACAAGAACGCAAGCGCAACTTGAAAATGAATTTACCTTGAATTACCGAAGTCGGGATTGCATTTTGACTATCAGGAGTTTTGCACCAAGATTGAATTTTGGCGTTCAATTGGATAAAGGGCATTTTATCTTGAACCCAATGAATATAAAATAAATGCGGGTTCGCGATATGTTGGACCTCAACATCGCAACTTTCCCCTGGTAATCCAACACGAGTAATTAAACACTCGCGAAAATACACGAAATCAAAATGAATTGTTTATACTTATATCTCTGATAGTTTGTTTTTTGTTCAAATCAGTGTATCTAGCTAAGACTTTTCTGCGTAAATTTGCGTCGGATTGAGCATTTTCTTCTGAAACAGGTTAAATATGAATGCGTGTTGCTGCTTACGTTTACAACTCTCGTTAAAACAACTTACTGTTCGATAAATCGATACTTTCAGGTTCAATAGCGTCAGTTGGTTTTTCAACCTCAACTTCCGCGAACCTACGAGAGTTTCTCTTTAATGACGTTACAAAGAACAATGCAATTTTTATTACGCGTTTAATTACTTTACGTTAATTGAACACTGAATATCTCCGATTTCAGACAATATTTTCTTAATTGAGGGATCCCAACCAATAACTCTTTAAATTCGAAATTTATTTAATAATTAAATATAAAAATTAAAATTAAAATTTAAAAACTAACTCAATTTTATCAGGTGTTCCGTCAAAAATCGGCTCGTAAACAGTAACGGTTTTGTTTAATTCCGAAACTAATTTGGCACCGTTTATTGAAAGGCGATGGTTTTTAATAAGGTTTTGCGCGTCTAATAAAAAAATTAATTTAATACTTACTCAATAAATTTAATAAGTAAAGTTAATGAACTTCAATTACCATTAATTAAACACGAAATTTTAACCTTTTTCTCATTAATATCTTCCTTCTGTTAAAATTTAATTAATTGCAATTAAATTTAAACTACGGGTATTAACTCTTATAACTCACTAATTCGTCTAACTCTTCGTGTGATTTTAGAATCGCGTTTTTGAGTTCCTTAAGCATTTCTTGCTCCCTAAATTAATCCATATTAATTACAGTTTAACTAAACGTAATTAATTAATTTAAAACTTGGCATTTACCTAACAACTAAAATAGAGTGCAGTTCATGGAACATTTCCCTAATTTCAGTTTCTTGTTGACTAACGTTTAATTTGTACTTTTTATAAGATTCCTTTATCACCTGTTGATTAATTATTAAAGATAATTAATCTTTATTAAAACTAAAGTATTCGAGTATTGCCAAGCGCGAAACTCACAGATTCACTTTTTAGCAACTTTGATTGGTCGTTTTTAGCTTTTTTTAGAGCTTGTTTCAAATCATCAATTAACGGAGTGTTCTTAATTATAAAATTAAATTTTTATAAACAATTCGTTTTCAATTCAAAAGTTCATAAGATATTTTTCATAAGTTTGACACTGGCTACAAACTGGATCTTGTCACGAAGTGAGGGAGGTAGGACATGGATTCAAGGTAAAGCGACGCCTGGTGAGGCGCTGTCAAAGGCTTAGTAATGCATACTAAATAGAACTAGAATTTACCTTTCTAAAACATGGACCACAACTATAGGCTTTACAAATTCCACAGCGGTTCGAGGCACAGCCCAAGCAGAATTCGCAAAGGCCTTACAATAATTAATTTAATTGTTAGATTTTGGCCTAACGTTAAAATTTACTCTCAATCTTAGAATGAACCCTATATTTAACGCAATTATTATAGTTCTGTGGGGGTGCATGAGCTTTTACACAGTGTTATCCGTTTCCAATTTCATATTATCTCCATAACAAATGAAATGGAAGTTCGGAGTATGTCTCTAATCATAAGAAAATAATATATAGCTCCCTATAAGCGTGAAGACCGATGGTTCCAAGATTGATTACGGCGCTGGCGCCGGCTATTACTGCCAAACCACAAGGGTCGGCTTTTCTGCTTGCCTGGGCACCTTTGCTAGTGTGTTCCAGGCGGAAATTGCCGCGATCTGTTATTGCGCAGATTACTGCATTAACAAAGGGTATACCGGACGGACTGTGAGAATTTATTCTGACAGTCAGGCCGCCCTGAACGCGCTGAACCAGTGTCAGATTACCTCTCAACTGGTGCGCAGCTGCCTTGATCTGCTAGCGCGACTGGCGTCCTGCAACAGGGTTCTGTTGTACTGGGTGCCAGGGCATAGCGGATATTATGGCAATGAGCAAGCCGATAGATTTGCGAAAAGGGGCGCGGAGGCCAAGCTCTTGGGGCCGGAGCCGGCCGTCCCCATCCCCTACAGGCACGTCAAACGGTGTCTGCATCACAGGTTGACTGCCATACAAAACCAGCTCTGGCATAACATGGAGGGCCAGAGACAGACAAAACTGTTAGTCAATGGTCTCTGCAGGTCTCGTGCTAGAGACCTAATTTCGCTCAGCAGATGGGATATTAGGCTGGCTTCCGGTCTTCTGACCGGACACTGTCGGCTTAATAGGCACCTCCATCTGATCAAAGAGAATATACCAAGAGGAGCAGAAAGTCTAGCCTTTCACAAGGCTTTTGAAAAGCCTGGCCACGGTTTTGGAGTAACTAGATCCGGTTTTTGTTGATTGGCTAAGCAGCGACGCCTTTTATTGGTTAAATTATGTCGACTGCTTATTTTTGGTGGTTGCAAAGCCTGGATTGAACGTTGACGTACAAAGGGTAATTTTTAAGTAGACGACATGGTCACGTGAATAACCGGAACTAGTTTCTCTAAATTCAGAGCCGGTCCCTATTTAAAAAGTTTCTGCTCCTCTTGGTATATTCTCTTTGATCTGATGGGTTTTGCCGACAACCCCCTCTGCAGGTCGTGTCAGGGGAAGGAAGAAACATCCCCTCACGTACTTTGCGAGTGCGACTGCTTCGCCTCGCTTAGACTAGAATATTTTGATTCACACACTTTGGATTTGGAACCCTCGCGGGTCTCCTCTATTATGGCGGAGCGAATTCTTCGCTACGCTGTGGCTACGGGTCTATTCAAGGCCTGAATACGAGGGTGCACAATATGCCTATGGCATCGGTGCTAGGGCGCGAGCCCCCCTACTCATTAAGGGGGAGGACAACTGACCTAAAGTTCGAATCTTTTTCAAACGATGGCGCTCAGATCTGCGGGGAATAACACTATTCTATCCCCCGTGTAGTAGGTATTATAGTGGATATTTAGAAGTTTTCCTTCTATAAACCATCCTTCTACCGGAATTCAGTTAACTATTTATTATTATTCAACGCTATACTAACGCCGATAGAAATATCTGTCATGAAGGCTTTAATGTATTGAACATAAGGTGAGACGAACCTGATCTCGCATCTTTGAAAATGGGGAATTTTTTTTTCAAGCGCGGTTAAGATTACCAGTGAAAGGGAAAGGGCGTGCGTTACTGATAGGGGACAGATAGCGACCTGAACAAGTGGGGATGTTCACCTCGACATTTTTCATTAAGGGGGAAGACCACTGAAGACAACCCAAAAGAGTTCGAGTCCAGTGTTCAAAATAATAGCCCCATACGGATAAAATTTTACTCACTTATAGTTTAAACCCTCTCCTAGAGATTAAAAAAGTTTTCATTATTTTTAACTCAAAATTTAAGTCAGAATATTTTTCCCGCTGGTGAAGTTTTGGCTCTTACAATTCAATACCTAATTTTTTGCCCAAAATGTCATTCGAAAGACAATTTTGAGCTGTATCGATTAAAATAAGTTTCAATTAAATCCGTCCACCAGACCTGCGAACACCTGAGAATGTTACGGGAATTTTATCTTTGTATAGCGCAATTTCTTTCATTGACCACCATTACGCGAGTGGTTTGCCCCTCGCGTGACACCGTTACCCCTTTTTCAATAGAAACGCTTGTAATATCTGTAAAGTTTTTTTTATTGAAACTACAATACCTATAAAACTAGAGCTGTACTTCTCTTCCCTATTGAAATACATTTAGCATAGCTTTGAAGGCACTGAAGTATTCATCTGAAACATGGTGACATTTAAGAGGGTCTGGACTAGGCCTAATGCACAATAAATGTAGCGCTATTCGAAAGAAGGGATAATTTGAGTGTCAGATAAGGTGTGAGTCTTACTCCTAAAATGTACACGCAGTTTACGGTTAGTGAACCTTTGCATCATTTTAATACAGTAATGGCAGTGCGTATGCAAACGTCATACTCTTCTCTCTTAGCTCAGTGTCATGACTGTCATCCCCCTACTGGGCGCGTACAGTATCCCCTCTTACAAGAGCGAGCCCAGATGGAGGGATACACAGTCTACGCCCCTCTCTGCCGCCACTAGTAGTCAATTTTGTTACAACGAGATTAGTTTTTAATTTATTTAGCAAAACTTTTCCTAACCAACTTCGAAATTAAAATGTATATGGCAACAGAGTTAAGTCTTCCTTAATCACCCCTAAGAAAAAAATCAAGTTAATAGAAAACAAAAGACCACCAGGTAAAGTTCTTAGTCGCAATAAGCGCCAACGACATTATAGGAAGAAATATTACGGCAATACCAAGAATCAGACAACGACCACATCTCTTTTCGACGCCAGACCGTTTGTGAGCCAAACAAAATGTAGAAAGGAAGGCTAGCAATTCAGTTTCACTCGCTACTGGACTAACTCGGCTAATTTCAGAGGACCTGACTGCACTGCAGTTAAAGCTGAGAGAGGGGGAGGAAATATCTCTAGCCCTTTTAGTGGAAGCTATCTATATTTAGAATAATAAAATAACATGAAAATTACTTTAATTTAATCTAAATCGATTAAAACTGGTTGTATGACCATTTCTGACTCCCTTTAATTATTAAAAATCTTTTAGTAAAGTAAATTTTATTTGAACACCCGTGAGAGGGTCAGTGAGACCTAATAGGCGATTTTAAAAATGACGTTTCACAGGTGCGCGCGCAGAAATTGGGGAGGGAGAAATGCCTTCCATCTCTGCTTTTTCCCCCGGCTACATATTTTGTATAGGGGACTTTTTGAAAAGGCTTATTTCAAGAAGAATAAACTAGAATTTTGTTGGTGATAAGCGGGAATAGCCCCGAAATCCACGAGCAACAAAATTCTTTGACTAAGCGAATGAAGACTTTGCAAATCGCATTCATAGTCTCCCGTATATACCCCTCCCCTCGGTAGTTCTGTACAACAAAAGAACTTCAAAATCTCGCCGTGGGGGCCAGCCGACCAGTTTTGCCTTTGCCATTCGTTCCGCTAGTCTTTATACCAGCATAGAAGGAAAAATTCTACATAGTATGAGAAGTTCAGAGTTTAGCCCATGGAACTAACTAACGCTAGGGACGGTCCGCACCGATAGAACTTCCAGTAGTCTCTCTGAAAAACATTCGTTGATAAACCCTCCCGCTTTTAACTCCCCCCTCCTGAAATTTGGTGATTCAAAACGGAATTGGGCTAGATTCTTAACGCCACCTATAATTTAGTTTTCGTACTAATATACGGGATCTGCTGTAAAAGTCGTCTGCTATGTTAGGCGTAGTGTAACCTTTGTGTAAATTGTGATACAACGGAACTAACCAACGCTTAGAAATTCATTTTATCCCTAACCTTGAAACATAATTTATTTACGGAACTAAGTATTTAACATTTTATAGGTTGTACCGTTGTTTTTAAAATAATCATAAATATGGCGAGACCTAAGAACATTTGTGTGTATAGTGGTTATAGAAGTGACAATCACCAAGCGCATAAACAGTACATGAAAGATGTAGAGTTTATCGCTTTTCCTAAACCTAAGCGTAATTATGAAATAGCAGACTGCTTTTAAGGCTTTTTGCTACCCCCCTTTTAAAAATTGAATCACTTTTCCGGTTCGCACCAAATGCTCGCTAGGGTGCGTTGTCACCGAACATTTCTCAGATATTCACCCTTGCGGACCGTCCCTAGCGTTAGTTAGTTCCATGTTTAGCCTATACCCAGATAGGTTGCCTCTAGGAATTAAGTATTGAAGCTGTCTAAATTTGAAGTTTTTCTGGTGCAGCTCTTTTATTAGTGGACGGATTTAATTGAAAATTATTTTAATCGATACAGCTCAAAATTGTCTTTCGAATGACATATTGGACAAAACATTAGGTATTGAATTGTAAGAGTTGGACTCGAATAACTACATCCAAAACTTCACCGGCGGGAAAAAATATTCTGACTTAAATATTGAGTTAAAAATAATGAAAAATATTTTAATCGTTAGGAGAAGGTTTGAACTATAAGTCAGTAAAATTTTATCCGTATAGGGCTATTATTTTGGGGACTGGACTCGAACTAAAACGGGCTATTTTGATTAGTCTTCAGTTGTCTTCCCCCTTAATAATAATAATAATAATAATAATAATAATACAAGCGTGAAACGTAGCGCATTTTCATACTACAGCAATTTCTTCCAAATTTGGCACGCTTACGCTTCTACGACCCATGGGAGACGTTTTGGTACTACTAGTAAAAGGGGGGCGAAACCGCTGCCGCCACCTAAGGCGTCCGCGAAAAGCACGATAGGCCATGAAAATATGGTCGCGCTCGTACTAGTGTAGGGGGGGGGCTAGCCTCGGTCGTCCAAATCTCGCGCCATCTATTAATTTATTATGATAATTTTGACATGGACTTAATCAGTTATAATTATCACAATAATAACTTCAAGACCTGTAACGACTTAATTACAATATAAAATTTGAAAATTTTTTAAACAAATATTTCAGCTTTTTAACGCCAAAAGTTTTTAATAGGTGGCATTAGAAACGTTTACAAATTTCAAAGGAAGAGAAGGTCGTTTACATGGCTTAAAAGGAGAGTTTCAAACTTATAGGGAGCTACATATTATTTTCTTACGCTCTAATGCAATAGCAAGCGCAAACAAACTTTTGCCACATTCAACAGCTCATTCTAAGACCAGAACAATTTAAACATTTTTAAATACCCTTGGTATTTGGGTGCGGTTTTTCAACTTGTTTTTGAGGCGAATTAGAGTTCAATATATATCCCTGAGTATTATTATGAGTCATTGTGTACCCGGCAGGGTAGACCAAGGCCTCGATGCTTTAATTACGAAATAATGTTAAATAATAAATTGTTTCCACTGACAGCGGAAAAAACAAAATTATTTTACTCTTTGAAGAATTTGGCTGGTCGAGTTGCGTAGCAACACAATCCAAGTGCAAAGATGTCAGTAATAAATATTTCATCATATTTCTTGTTAACCATTGGGAATGGTGTTACAGCCTAAAGAAGACTTAACGCTTTAACGAGTAGCGAGTGAGGGTACATTCAAAATTGTAACATTGGGAACTGCTACAGAGTGCTGTCAGAAGCGCAGGTGTGACGTCACCCATGCGGTTTTCCCATAAAGAAAAAACGGTAACTGTCATGGCCGCCCATTGCTAAAGGCAGACTCGTGACGTTTAACTTTGGATCTGACGTCCCAACTGACAGCACTCTACTCTTAACTAAAAGTTGAGAGACCTTTCTCTGAGATTTTTCCTGACCATTTTAAACCGAAAGTGTAAATGTTTACAGCAGGTTTTAAGCGCTTATAATTTTGCACCAAAATGAATAACATTTTAACCATAATTAACAGTAAGAGATTTACATTATAAAATCAATTCTAGACATTTTTAAGGATTGCTCTAGAGTTTTCTGTGTTGAGAGAGGATGAGGAGAAACTTTCGTTACTCTTTCAATGAAGACTTATCCCCAGAAATTTTACTCACTAAAATCAAATTCCCTGACTTTCCCTGACCTTTTTGAACCATTTTTAAATTCCCTGACTTTTCCAGGTTTTCCCGTACCCGTGGCAACCCTGATACCATGGATAAAGAATGCGCGTGCGGAAATATGTTTTCACGCTATAGGATCGGCAACTCCCTATCTCGAACGACAGAATATTCTGTATATACTCTGTTACAACATCGGTTGTCAGCACGCGCAAAGCTAGGTCTCTATGTAATCTAGCCTTGCGCGTGCTGACAAGAGACAAAAAACTTCAGGATCTTCAGGATTTAAAATCGTTTAAAATATCCTGAAGTTTTTTTGTCTCTTGTCAGCACGCGCAAGGCTAGATTACATAGAGACCTAGCTTTGCGCGTGCTGACAACCGATGTTGTAACAGAGTATATACAGAATAAGCTGTCGCTCGAGATAGGGAGTTGCCTATCCTGTAGAGTGAAATCAAATTTCCTCACGCGCATTCTTTATCCATGCTGATACCCTAAAACTAATTTTGCGCGTCACCATTTGTGTATTTTATAAAACCGAAACCTCTAAACGTAAAAATTTAATAGGGTCAAAAACTTAACACAGCTTTTGGCTTAATAAAGTTATTTAAATTTTGCAGTTTACTTAATTTAAAATGTTATTTCACAACAACAAGATTAGTCAAATAATCAAATATTTACTTACCGAACATTTTGCACAGGTCACAGCTCTTTTATTGCCAATGCCAGTCATTGTCATGCAAGGACGTAGACAATTGGAACATACAGAGTGTTTACAATTTAAAATATATGGGTACCAAGAGGTATATTCCCCCCTTGAATCTAAAATAACATTTTTATCATTTTAAATAAGACTACTAAGTCCCCCCCCCACCTCCCTCTATGCGCGCTTCCATAAGAGGGGATACGACACTCGCTCTAACCATGGCCAACTTAGATTACCGGTGGTAGAAGGCCTGCCAGCTTTACCCGAGCCCCATGTTAAAAAACGACTAGCAAATTTGCCCCTAGTTCCGACTTTCGCCGTTAGGTGCGCTACCAACCCAGTTTTCCTCATAATGCTTTTTCTATGGGAAATAAATTCGGAAGTGCTCTCTGTTTAAGAGCATTTTTAATATATTTATACGTATTTTTTTCGTGGCTGAGTTTTAAATGAGAGTCAAGTAAGTTCTAATCCGTATTTTGAGACCTATTTCATAATTTTCCGTCCGTTATTTGACGAGTAATCAACATTCAAAGTTGGGGTTGTTTTTAAGGCGGAGAAATGCGCCGTTTAGAGTTAAGCCTCGGTCTTGAAGGAAGTTTACATTAAAATTTAATGGCGCCGTTGGACGAAGGCTAAGGTTTTCCGAGAAATTTTTGCTAGGTAGTCGTTTTTTAACATGGGGCTCGGGTAAAGCTGGCAGGCCTTCTACCACCGGTAATCTAAGTTGGCCATGCTCTAGCTAAGATAAAGAGAGATTTCAGTTGGAGGAGGAGCTGAGTCTCGTGACATAATTTACGCCGCCATATTGGTGGGTTTAAAGCAGGAATGAAGCTGATTCCACCCAATATGGCTACCAAAACAGCGGTAAGACTTGGGAGGGTGTGACGTACTACTATCCCATCTGAAAGCTCTCAATAGAAGGGTACGAAGCTGGTATAGGCAACTGCCATTACTCTATAAAATGAAAGTTAACGGGATGGCTGCTGAGCCTGTCATAACAAAGACAACATAAAAATATTTCCATTTCACGAAACTTTCTAAACACCGATTTGACCCAAAACCTTAATTTTTCGATACTAAAACAACAATAAATACCTAAAAACTTTAAATATTAAGATGACAAAAACTTAAAAATAAATCAAAAATAGTTTAAAATCAGAAAACGTGGACGCTAAGCCTTGGCTTCTTAGCTGATAGCGATAGGACGGAGACCGACACGGGGCTCGACGTACCTTTTCCTGTAAAGACTTGTTGACAATTACCGCAACGAAGCGGCTTCGCGTCCATTTTAATAGTTGTTTAGTTAATATTTCGGTTACAAATTACTTCACTAATGTAGCAATTAATATTCGGAAACCAAATAACATAAACATCGAACACGTGCGTTCTCGCTCTCCAACAAAAACTAAATACTTCGGAATCCGAAACCGAACTTCACACCAACATTTATGACCTATGAAGACAGTGGAGTATAAAAACACAATCATAACGGGAGTAGTAGTTCTTAGTATATCGCACCTTAATTTAGATATTAATGCCTAATTTGGGTCCAAGTCATGAACTCTACAATACATATTAAGCCAGGATTCACCAAGCCATAAAAATCCAAATAAATCTCTATCAAATATAATCCATTGCCCTTTTGTGAAAAAAGGTTCACGATATCCATCTTCCGCCAATTGCAACCAACCATGATATCTTAGTTAAAACATAAGTAACATAATAAACATAAGTATGACTCTTCCTATTGTCATAATGCAAATTTCAAAATGAAACCTATAATCAACACTGACACTTTCACTTACATCAGGCCAGGACTTGCAACCCCGTCGAGTATTTCATGCTGGTCTTTACTCTTTGGCGAATGACATAGTTCTACAATTTTAGCCAATCACAATAAACCATCTCCTTGAACGTATTTGTGTTGGAAATAGCTTGTCTGCTATTTATTGTACAAGCTCGCGCGGTCGCGGTGTTTGTATGTTTGACTTTAAGATTGCCATAAGTCGGATATTTCAGCACCAAAAATGATAAGCCTTTTGAAGTCTAAATATTCGGTAACTAAACCTACCCAGTGCAATTTTCAACTTCGTAATGTGGCCGCGCTAAAGTCAGTAAAAAGTCAATACAAATCAACTATATAACCAAGGCTTAGGACCGTTGACTCAAATCTCAATGGAGTCTGTTTAAATCTCTGAACCGGATTTTCGATATGGGCGGAAGTCGCTTCATTTTCCACCGCTAGGGGTCTCTGTGCTGGGCGCGAACTTATGATGACGTAAAAGGTCCGAAAATGGGTTTATAGTTAGTTTTGGCTAATTGTCATACTTATGGTTATTATGTTACTTATGGTTAAAATAAATTTAAATTAATGGCAACGCAATTAAAAACTAAGTAATTACCTTTCCAAAGAAGTATTAGGTACATGGTTATTAGTTGAAAACAATTATCAGGCAATCGAAATGGCTGAGGTTTAGATATTCTATCATCTTTATATTTTTTCTACATAACTGCAATGCTCTCTAATGACGCAATTGTTTCTTGTTCACGTAAAGTTAATCCCAAAATGGGAAAGTTTAAATTAGCGTGAAATGTCAGTTGATTGGCGGCCGCCATCATCATTGGCCGGAATGGATCTCCCTTAAAGTATTTCAAAATCAATCATTTTCAATAGATTTATTTTTATGTCAGTTAAATGATCACTGTTATTTTGGTTGCTGTAGCTCTAGCTCGACTATCTTCGTAGTTAAGCATTATTAATTCAAGTCCGTGAGTGTTGAATAATGATAAAACTAATACTTTCATATCCTTAATTAACTCTATATAAATGTTTAATTCCATGTTCTAAAGTAAAATTGCATAACATTGTTAATATTAAATAAGAGATGATAATTTTGTATACTTCCTAAGATTAAAATAGATGGCGTGATAAGATTAGAAATCAGTAAGATGAGAATGCAGGAATTGGAAAAACCATGAACAAACAAGAATGATTCGCGCCTCTACCGAGCACAGTTGTGTATAAGAGAAAGTTTTTCAGTTGAATAAAGAACATAGATTATTAATGTAATTCGTCCCAATTTTTATATCACAACAAAACATGGTGTCAGATTAATGTTTCCCGCGTCTTCCCGCCGCATTTGTCAGTTTTTTTTCGCCGTTCCGGTCGGGGATGTTAGGGTCAAAGGCTTAGTGATACAGCGTCAGTGAGAAGAAAATACCACTACAGATTAGTAGTGGAATGGAATCAGCCGCCACTAAAGTTGAATTGATATTGCAAGAGTTTCCTCATCTCTTTGAAGGAATAGGCAAAACCGTCGAACCATATGAGATTGCATTAATGCCTGGCGCTCAACCAACTGCATTAAACACGCCAAGAAGGGTTCTCATTCCACTGACGAAGCAAACCAAAGATGAACTGATCCGCATGGTTTCAGAAGGTATTATAACACCTATAGAAGAACCGACAGACTTCTGCGCTCCGATGGTGATAGTTCCCAAGCCGGATAAAAGCATACGCATTTGCGTGGATTTGACTGATTTGAATAAATTCATTAAGAGAGAAAGATATCCACTTCCCTCGGTGGATCACATCTTGGGTCAATTGGTGGGAGCCACCATATTTTCAAAATTAGATGCTACGAGCGGTTATTGGCAAGTTCCCTTGGCGCCTCAGTCAGGGAAGTTGACAACTTTCATCACGCCTTTCGGGCGATATTATTTTAACAGAATGCCCTTTGGTATTTGTTCTGCGTCAGAGCATTTCCAACGAAAAATAGGACTCTGTCTCGCTGGAATACCAGGAGCTGTTCACCAGCAAGATGATATCTTGGTATGGGGATGTAACGTGCAAGAGCATGACGAGAGATTGAGACAGATATTGAAACGTCTAACAGAAGCTGGAATTACACTTAATAGAGCCAAATGCGAGTTCTCCGTCAGAAGAGTTAAGTTCCTAGGCCACATCATAGATGAAGCAGGAATACATCCAGACGAAGCGAAGATAGCCGCTATCAACAAAATGCCACCGCCAACAAATACAACCGAGTTGAAGCGTTTCCTAGGGATGGTTAACTTTCTAGCAAAGTTTGTACCGGAAGTATCTCATACACTGAGACCGTTACATGAACTCTTAAGCACGAAAAATGAGTGGATGTGGGGAGACCCACAGAACGAGTCGTTTATCAAGATCAAAGCATTATTAACTAATCATCCAGTACTGGCGGTGTATGACCCGAAGATGCCAACAATTATTTCAGCTGATGCGTCATCTTGGGGAATAGGCGCTGTCCTAAGTCAAGTTCATACAGATGGACAACGGTGCGTAGTCGCTTACGCATCTACGACGTTAACAGATGCAGAAAAGAGATACGCGCAAATAGAGAAAGAAGCCACAGCACTGGCGTGGGCATGTAATCGATTCAAGGATTACATAACAGGTATTAGCGTTGATCTTGAAACAGATCATAAACCGTTAGTGACGATCTTGACAACAAAGCAAATAGACGATCTGTCCCCTCGTCTCCAAAGAATACGGTTACGGATGATGCGTTACGTCTATACTATAAAATATGTTCCGGGAAAGGAGTTGCATGCCGCCGACGCACTTTCGCGTGCCCCCCTATCTGGAGAACACGATTCGGTAGAATTGGATGAAGAAGTATCTGCCTACATACAACTCATCACGTCAACCCTTCCCGCTACAGACCTTAGATTGGCCGAAATATGGCAGAACCAAAGAAATGATCCAGTATGCATACAACTGCTACATTACATTCACCACGGGTGGCCACGGAAAAGTCAAGTAACCAAGGAATGTCAAAGCTATTATGCTTATCGCGATGAGCTGTCAGAAACGGACGGCCTGCTCATGAAGAGTTCTCGGCTCGTGATCCCCGAACTATTACGAGACACGGTATTGGAACAGATACACCATGGTCACCAGGGCATTACCAAGAGCGAAATCAGCAGTATGGTGGCCAGGATTATCTCGACCAATCGAAGAAAAGGTTCAACGTTGCCTCGCGTGTATCAAGGAATCCAAAAATATGCACGAACCAATGATACCTACAGAATTTCCTGATCGCCCGTGGCAAGTAGTTGCTATGGATTTATTCCATCTAGAAAAGAAATGGTTCCTGGTGGTCACGGACTATTATTCGCGTTTCTTTGAGATACGACCGCTCAGTGAATTAAACACCGCTGCGGTAATTGATCGCATCAAGTCAATCTTCGCCACCCATGGCATACCTGAGACAGTCAAGTCAGATAACGGTCCTCAATTCAATCCTACATTGACGTCCGAATTCCGACGCTTTGCGGAGAATTACGGATTTACGCATGTAACATCCAGTCCACGTTATCCTCAGAGTAACGGCTTTGCAGAGGCAGCAGTGAAGATCGTAAAACAACAGCTGAAGAAATCTGAAGACGCGTATAAAGCCTTATTGGCTTACCGTTCGACTCCGTTGGCTAACGGTTATAGCCCAGCTGAACTGTTGATGGGTCGCAAGGTACGATCCACACTACCGTTCGCTAGCACTCACTTATATCCGTCCCATTTACCACGAGAACAAGTCGTTGACTTGGAAGAACGTAGAAAGGCCTCACAGAAGAAAAATTATGACACTCGTCATAATGTGAAAACGCTCCGTGAATTGAACAAGGGCGAAACAGTATGGATAACAGACATGAGAACGCAAGGAACAGTAGCCGAACACACACCCGAACCACGTTCCTACATGATCCACACCCCAAAGGGTACCATCCGTCGCAACAGATCTCATCTGATACCCATCAGACAAGACAGAGACGATGCCGCTCCACAGCAACCTGATAGACAACCGTCCAAAGGTCCAGTACAAGAACCAGATAAACAAAACCAAGGAGAGCAGGAAAATTCACCCGTCCCGACATCACTACAATCGCCACCACAACAGGATGAATCACCAGAGCCTTATCGCACCAGGTCGGGTCGCGCGATTATTAAACCAGTAAGACTGGATCTCTGAACTTGAGGGAAGGATGTTGAATAATGATAAAACTAATACTTTCATATCCTTAATTAATTCTATATAAATGTTTAATTCCATGTTCTAAAGTAAAATTGCATAACATTGTTAATATTAAATAAGAGATGATAATTTTGTATACTTCCTAAGATTAAAATAGATGGCGTGATAAGATTAGAAATCAATAAGATGAGAATGCATGAATTGGAAAAACCATGAACAAACAAGAATGATTCGCGCCTCTACCGAGCACAGTTGTGTATAAGAGAAAGTTTTTCAGTTGAATAAAGAACATAGATTATTAATGTAATTCGTCCCAATTTTTATATCACAACAAAACAGTGAGCGCCATATTCCCCTTTAAATATCCCTGGTTTGATAGGATAGTTTTCTTCATTCATTGGCCAAATAATTCGTTGAAATTCATATGAGAGACTGTCCAAAAATTTGAATTGCAGACCATTGAAATTCAAGCAAAGGCTTAAAGGGACTGGCAAGGCCCTGGATGCAAAACAAGGCAAACCCAGTGGCGCCATCTGTTAAGACTTACCCATATTTGTAAATTACGTCAAATTTCAATTTGAGTTGACTTTTCAAAGAAGCGTAAATAAAATTTTCAACTGAAAATTCTTGAAATTCGTCAACTAAAAATTGTGCTAACTATTCTACCATGATCCTACTTAATGTAAATTACATTTTCTTTTGAAATTCCTTCTCTGTGCTTCATTAAATCAGTGCATTTAAAATTAAATCCGTTTTTTATCTTTCTAAGTGTATAACATTAAATTAATTTTGAAAAGTAACTAATTAATTAATAAGTGTGATTACAATTGTAATTAGAGCTTTGTGAAGTGGGCAATCACACTCCAAGCATGTTTTATTCTGAGAGAGCGGTAGCTCTCTTAGATAAGACTTCATACTGTCCTTAATGTATAATGGTGGTTTTTTGATTGGATGTAATTTTTTTTTGTATTAAGTTTGCTATTTTGAAAAAATTCCACAGAACTACAATTCGGGCCCTAATTTTGTGGTTAAAATTTGAAAAAGATCCATCCATTAGTTTTTCTTATAAAAAATAAAGTTGCTAAGGGTGGTTTTCATTTCCATAAAATTCATCCCACCATTTGTTGAAAAACAGGAATTTTTCCCATAGAAATAACATGGGAAATTTTCTGAAAAAAACGATCCGGTTACTCCGAGTTTAGAAAAACTATACGTTTGTTAGTTTTGGCATAGCCCCCTGGATCAAGCGACTCGCGGACGCAGGCTTCTCGCGCTATAGAAGCCCGCCCAAAGAATTATTTTCCTATGTTAAAGCGCGTATCTGGGATTTTTGCTCGAAAAATCAAAGCCGTCAGCTTTTAACATGGTCGTCTATGGGAGGAACACCGTTTTTTAGCCACTTAGCCACATCGTAGTATACGATGAGGCTCTTAGTTTGACCCGAGCCGTAGTAGTAACAGTAGAGGCCGGAGTTGTTTTTTTATTTTTTTGAGGTTTCAATGCGAATTGGGCTCTTACGTCCGCGGCAAGGATGCGATTATTCAGGGTTCATTATGTGGGTAAGCAGGGGAAGGAAATGAGGTTTACTTGGGAGGTGACGGACGGGGTGTGGGGGTCATGTCACCTCCGGCGGACACGGGGCAGTCGGCACCTATAGGTGTCGCCCAGACGCTTGGCTTACAGGAGTGCGCCACACTCCCGGCTGTGGCCGCAGTTTTCGCTATCGTTATCGTTATATTTTAGCTTAAAAGAAACTCGATAGTACCTAAACCCACCAATAGGGGTAGCTGAGCTCTGTTAGAGATTTTATTTTAATTAAAATTTTTCCGCGTCTCACCCGGGAAATGAACCCGGGTCGCTGGCGCAGCAGTAAGGCTCGCTACCGCTGAACCATAGAGACTCGATAGAACAGTCAAGTTTTTATCCTTAAGTTTTTCTCTAAAAGGTCGGGGATGGGGGAGGGTACCTCTCTATCTGTGGGGTCGGACTCTTCTGATTTTGGTTATTTTAGGTTTTTATATTCATGTTCTTTTTTTCTACTCATTAGGGTAGGGTATAGAGGGGCTATTCACTCGTACGATGTGGCTACTATTACGAGCCCTTGGGCCGTCTTGTTGGCCCTAATTTTAGTCGGATGTGTAAATTAAGGTTTGTGATTTTTGTGCAAAGTTTCGTGTAGTTTTTTTTGTAAAAAAATTAAAACTTAGCCGAAAATCAAAGCTGTCAGCTTTTAACATGGACGTCTATGGAAGGAACACCATTTTTTCGCCCTAATTAGGCAAATACTGGCTCAAATTTCTTGAAATTTTAATGAGAGGTGTACTGAAGGATTTTTAATGATCAGGCAAAGTTTTAACGCTCTAAAACCAATAAAGCTTTGTTTGTACATGAGCACAACCAGAAGATCTAGATTGCTTCCGGTGACCTTTGACACCTGTCGGCTTTTTTCAGAGTGTGTTTGGTCAAAAATCAAAATGATAATCATTTCTTCCTAGATGCTATTGAAAAGATAGGAATTAACATACGGAATTCAGTTGTTTGCCAATGAACTGATGTGGTTCAGTTTAATTTTAAGAGGAAAATTCACAGCTGATACAAAGTTATTCTAACTGAAATTTCCCAACTATTTGAAGGGAAAACTAACCTATTTCTAAGATTTAAATGCTTTAACCATACAAATATAAATCTAGGGAACATCTAACTGTGGATACAAATTAGCATTTCAGGAATTATAACAAATTGTATGTGCTTATGAATTTTTTATTATCACTAGAAAATTACAAATTCTCTCTGGAAGGATGGAGGATTGAAGGTGGAAGGAGAGTGGGAGGTAAAGTGAAAACCAGTTTCAACAGCCGAAACCTTACCAGGAAATTAAAAATGAATAATGGTTGTGCTCATGGACAAACAAAATTTATTGAATTTCAGAGAAAAAACTATTAGTTTTAGAGCTTTGAAACTTTTCTCGGTCATTAATATTCCTTCAGTACACCTCTCATTAAATTTTCAAGAAATTTGAGTCAGTATTTTCAATATTAGGGGCAAAAAACCTGGACCCCCATAGACGGCGATGTTAAAAGCTGGCGGCTTTGATTTAGGCTAAGTTTTAATTTTTTTTTACAATAAAACTACTAAATATTATCTTTTGAAACTTCGCACAAAAATAACAAACCTTATTTTACACATCTCATTAAAATTTCAAGGGATTTGAGCCAGTATTTGCCAAATTAGGGCCAAAAAACTTAGTTCCCTCCATAGACGGCCATGTTAAAAGCTGACGGCTTTGATTTTCGGCTTAAAATGCTTGATACGCGTTTTTGGGCCCATTGGGCGGGCTTCTATAGCGCGAGCAGCCTGCGTCCGCGAGTCGCGTGATCCAGGGGGCTATGGTTAAACTGAAGAAAATTTTGACACTGGCAGTTTCCGCTGCTCTCACCAGTGGTGTGCCTTGACGCGCTGTTTTTTTATTGGGTGGTACTTATTAAAATTATTTTACAATGCCAAAATTGGACAATAAATCAAGAAAGAAAGTTCGCTTATCGAAACCAAGGTAGAACTCGAGCGGCCACGTCTTCAGGCTTATCGTTCGAGAATCACTGCTTTCCGGAAGTTTCTTGACAAAATAAGTAGTCGGTGCTTTACACTACAAGTTCTGATTCTGATTCAACAAATAATGAAGCTCAAAAGCGTATGTTGCAATGAGTGTTGACATAATTATTGCAGTGACACGGAAGTTTTGCTGGGCTTAGGTTTTTATCGAATTTAATTAGGACTGTTCACGAGCTCGAGCCAGCTCGGGCTCGTGACGAGCGAGCCGAGTTCGAGCCGAGCCGAGCCGCCACTTTTGCGGCTCGATTAATTAACGAGCGAGCTTTTTTATGGTCGAGCCGAGCCGAGCCGACAGGCATCGAGCCTCTACGACTCGCGAGCTTAGTCACTGATATAGTGCTTTCCTTTTAGTATTTCTCTCCACCAATAGCGTTCCGTTGTATTTTTACATGAAATAAAGCGTGGGAAAAATCTCTCGTCTCTAACCTTGAGCATATTTTAAAGAGCGGGTTTTACTGAACCACTACATTCCTAAACATGGGATGGCATTTATAGTCATTCTCAAGTTTGACGTTGGTAGTAGCAATTTTTTTAAACATGTGTATGTTAATCGAGCCAGCTCGGCTCGGCTCGATCATTTTCGAGCCGAGCCTAGCCGCCGTTTTTTTGACTCGAGCCGAGGCGCAGTGGCGTCGCTAGAATTATTTCACACACAAGCTAAAAAATTATAGGCCCCCAGGGTCGTCCAATTTTATATCCCTCTTTGAAAACAGTTCAGGCCCGGTCTTTAATTTTTTTTTATTTATGCAAGATTCTTTAGTCACATTATACACTTTAGCAAATAATAAAGGAAGGTTACGCGAAAAAGTTCAACCGTCTATTGTTACTTTTCCCGAATACATTTATAACTAAATCAGGATTATCCCTTAATTTGTTTGATAAATCTCTATTCACTGAAATCATAGCTAAATTTGATAACCTGTCCTCAGACATCGCAGTGCGCAGATACGTTTTTAATTTTTTGGGAGTGCTAAAACTTCGTTCACCTGTCGTATTGGCGACCGGAGTTGTCATGACAATTGAAAATACTTAAACAAATCTGGAAACCCAACCTCAAAGATGCTAAATATTTGAAACATTCCTCGATATTTTCGAATTCCTGCGCTTTCAATAAATTCCTAGCAATTTTAATTTGTCCAACAAGCGAATCATGGTCAATCGTGAATCTATCATATTTCTTAGAAAAATCTTGAATATTTCTCACGTTTAAAAAGTTTGGGGAACTTGGGTCAGCAGCTAGACGTCCTTGAAACAAATCGACAATTTTAAGAAGTCTATTTTCCATTTCCGAGACAAATCTATCAATTATTTCGTAAAATGCTGACCTAAGTTCCACCCCTAATGTTTTTGCTTCCGTAAATCGATTTCTAGTAGTCTCAAGGACTATGCTAGCCTTAAATTTTTGGTTTGGCGTTATTTTTCGCTTCCTTACCTTGCTAGGTATTAACGTTAAACTATTTACATTAGGAATAGTCATTAAAACGGTTTCAGCTATTTCTGAAGCACTTTTGGGAAAAAAATTCAAAAACCTAAAGCTCTACGATATACTAGGCCTATAGAAAATTACCGGAAACGAGTGCAAGTGAGAGAACGATGCACAGATAACGAAAACGAGAAAACAGGTAGAACTGTTTGTTCCGATTATAGATTAACCAGCGGAGGGGTTAGTTATAGGCACCAAGGGCTTTACCAATAGGAAAACAAGTCGGTTGACGGACGACGGCCGGGACTCAGGGGCGTCAAACAGTAGTTCAATACCATAGCCATCCCCTTCGCTTTATTAAGGAGGGTTGGGGATGCGAGAGGTAAAATACTAGATATTATGAAAAGTGAAATAGACACGCGCAGCCCGCCTCAGTGTGAATGGGTGATGACATCGTGTTAGTGTCGCCTTCTGGTGTCGTTTTTATATTTGAAGATTATGCCAAAAGATAGTTGGCCTTGCCAGGGACATTTTTTAGGCCCAAAGTTTTAGTAAATGGGTAATTTCGGGCCTTGGCCAAGGACCCATTCGAGTCCGAGGACGGCGAGGACTCTAACTAGAGTACCCGCACAGGCCTACTCTATACTCTAAAGAAACTTCTATTGAATAATATGCCTCTTTTAATTGTTTTGCTTTTCATGGCTGGTTAAATATACTAATGCCTTATTGATCACGGTTTCTAGATTGACACAGTGGGTTGTCGTCCCACGCCAGGATGGTATAAGGAAGGTGGCGAAAAATACACCATGAGTAAATTTGATTCCATCGAAGATGAGGAATCCTTCTTTTTTCAAAAAAGGTAAAACTTTTTTGAGTAAAATTGTGTCTTTCTTATTATAATCAGTTACTTGCACTGGCTGGGCTTTACAAGTCTGGAAATTTTATCGGGTTGAGCTTTTCAAATTTTGGAAATTAAGGGGCCAGGCCAGCTTTCGTTTATGTATATCTATATAAATCAAAGTCCTGACTGACTGATAATCAACGCCCAGCCCAAACCGCTTGCCCTAGAAGGCTGAAAATTTGCAGGCACGTTACTCATAATTAGTAGGCGCGTGCTAAGAAAGATTTTTCCAATCTGCCTCCATCTTAATAAATGGCGCCCAGAAATGTAAAACATCTTCTCTATGCAACAAAGTCCGCGCGTTTCAACATATTCCGCAAATATTTAGTACATTGGTTTCCTTTAACCTATCGACGGGCTGAATGGTCTTTCGGGTTCGATTTGTTGGCATCTTTTTAAATGGCGGCCAGAAATTTAAAAACCCTTCTTTATGGAATAATGTCCGCGTGAAAAGTAATAAAAAATGCATCCCGACGGGCAATGCCAAGTGCCTTCCCTCCTAGTGTGCTACAAAAATATTAGTAATCGGTAAAATCTACAAATTCTTTATAACATTTTGATGGAAGTTCCTATTACACGCGAGCAACGCCGCGGGTAATATCTAGTTTATATAATAAAAAAATTCGGGCCGGGCCAGCTTTCGTTTATTTTTGAAAATTCGGGCCAGGCCGGACTAGGACCTCCTTTAATTCAAATGAAAGATAATTGGCATGAATATAAGCTTTTAAGAACAAATGTGACGGACTGTTATTAATAATACACGACCAACTGCACTACATGCAACGGTTCGGGCCGGGCCAGGTCAACGGGCTGGCTGGGCCAGTAAACCAACTAAATGGCCGGACCATGTTTCGGACGTTTTTAGCCACATCGTTTGATGTACATCTAACGATGAGGCTCTTAGTTTGACCTGCCCTGTTGTCATTCTCGTAGTAGTAGTGTCAATAGTAGAGCCTTTGGCAGTATAAAATTTTTCGTTCGTCATTGAAGGGAGAATGAATGGGAGAGGATTGTGGTGAAGTTATATTTTTTTCATCCTGTATTTTAAAAGGATGGGGGTTATAATAGGAAGTTTAAGTATATCAAATCATTTAACTGTATTGTGAATTGTGTTTTACATTTGCTCGATATATTTAAAACGAGAGAGAGGATTATGGTATTGCCTTAATTTAAATGGAAGGTTTCCTACTCCCTTTAAAATTTATTTCACCCGTCGACAAAAATGATTTCACGCTTTTTAAAAGCAAAAGGTAGTTTTTTTTAAAAACAAAAGGTAGTATTTTTAAAAGCAAAAGGTAGTATTTTTAAAAGCAAAAGGTAGTATTTTTTAAAAGCAAAAGGTAGTATTTACTGTTTTCAGAAGTAAGATGAGACTAGAAGTATCGAGGTAACGAAATTCTTCACTTGGCGAAAGTGAATAGTTTCTTCTGTTGTCATTTTAGAATGGTCTTAAGGCGATGTTTGTTACGCGTCATGGCATCGAGGGCTATTCACTCATTAGGGGTATGGCATCGAGGGGCTATTCACTCATTAGGGGTATGGTATCGAGGGGCTATTCACTCATTAGGGGTATGGCATCGAGGGGCTATTCACTCATTAGGGGTATGGCATCGAGGGGCTATTCACTCATTAGGGGTATGGCATCGAGGGGCTATTCACTCATTAGGGGTATGACATCGAGGGGCTATTCACTAATTAGGGGTAGGCATCAAGGGGCTATTCACTCATTAGGGGTATGGCATCGAGGGCTATTCACTCATTAGGAGTATGGCATCGAGGGGCTATTCACTCATTAGGGTATGGCATCGAGGGGCTATTCACTCATTAGGAGTATGGCATCGAGGGGCTATTCACTCATTAGGGTATGGCATCGAGTATGGCATCGAGTATGGCATCGAGGGGCTATTCACTCATTAGGGTATGGCATCGAGTATGGCATCGAGGGGCTATTGACTCATTAGGGGTATGGCATCGAGGGGCTATTCACTCATTAGGGTATGGCATCGAGGGGCTATTCACTCATTAGGGTATGGCATCGAGGGGCTATTGACTCATTAGGGGTATGGCATCGGGCATTGAGGGCCAATTAAACACATTATAACGTAGGCCCGGATAGCATTTATTGCCACTAAGTTATATTAATCTGCGATGAATTTAACAGTTAAAACTCTTAGAATTAAATAATATTTGTATTCCTAGAGGCAAGTTGTCCGTTCTTAAGAGTAAATAGATAAACAACCCCTCCACTTCAATAGCAGCAAACCTAAATGATGATGAACAAATCGAAAGCGAGGAGGAATCCGACTTGCCCTCGGTTTGGATCCCTTTGAACCAAGGCCACGGTTTTGTACGCAAACGTACACAAGCTAAAATCATTCGTCACCGAAATTACAACATCGAAAAAGATACCTTGGATTTCTACAGGGAGCAGCTTCTCTTGTTCTATCCTTGGCGCGACGAAGCCACTGATATTTTGGATAAGGATTTCAAAGAACTCTACGAAGCAAATTTGGAGTTGATTTCACTGAAGAGAAAAGAATTTGTAAACGAAGCTGGTGAAGCTGACTTTGAAAGAGCGAGGGTGGAATTCCTTGAAAATGAAGCCCAAGTAGATGTTGTTAATGTTCAACCAATATTGGAACATCAAGATGAAAGAGATCGTGAATTCACGATGGATGACCCAGAATTCTCCGTTTTGGCTTTAAGAGATGGTAATGCAGACATTGGACAGGAACTGCCCGATGTCAGTGTTCCAGACTACACAATCGTGCAGACTGTTCGTATCATAGAAGATACTGAGTATGGAAAAATGGTACAGAGTTTAAACGTAAGGCAAAGAGAAGTTTTTGGCCATATTCTTGGACATTTTAAAACGAAGCCCGAACAGTCACTACGCCTCTTTGTCGCTGGAGGAGCCGGAGTAGGTAAAAGCGTCTTGATAAACGCTGTTCACGAGGGCGTCACGAGGTATTTCCACAAACAACCTGGAGCCGACAACTCCAACGTTATTGCCTTAAAGTGCGCCTTCACGGGAAAAGCCGCATTTAACATTGGCGGAACCACTCTGCATACGGCTTTCTCGCTTCCAGTTAGCCAATACGGAGGACCCATGTCGAGACTGGAATCAGATATGTTGAACAAAATGAGGGTTGCCTGGAAGGACCTCAAACTCATCATTATAGACGAGATTTCTATGGCTGGCGTTGGGATTCTTACGAAAGTAAATTTCAGGTGCCAAGAGATTATAGGGTCAAAAGACTTTGGTGGTATATCACTTTTGGTTGTTGGCGATTTTAACCAACTGAAACCAGTAGGCGACAGTTTTGCATTTCAAGTACCCAAAGCGCGTGACACCCCTTATGCTGGATTGCTTGATAATAATCCGACTTGGAAAGAATTTAAGGTTTTTTTCTTGACTGAGATCATGCGTCAAAAGGAAGACAGGGCATTCGCCGTGGCACTAAATCGAATGGCCATTGGAAAAATGGAAATCAGTGACGAATCACTAATACAGAAACAGCAGGTGAATGTTAAAGGTGATCCTCCTCTTGACGCCGTACACCTGCATGCCACGAACAAAGGTGCTGCAGATTTCAATGAGCTGCGTCTAAGCCAGTTCAATACTGAATTCTGCGACTGCTTCGCTTTCGATACCGTCAAAGGAGACTTTCAAGGGGGTGTGCGAAAAAACATCCTGGAAAAAGCGAAACAACTGAAGCCCAGTTCCACTTACGGTTTGAGCGAAAATATTCGCTTGCAAGTTAATGCTCGCTACATGGTTACAAACAACATAGACATTGAAGATGGAATTGTTAATGGGGCCACTGGAAGAATCCGTCAAATTGACTACGGAGTGCGTCCCGACGGAGCTCGTGTTCCTATCAGAGTTTGGATTTCTTTTGACCACGAAAGAGTGGGAAAAGACATTAGAGCAAAAAGTGCAACTTTGATTGCCACTTTTAAGGCCGAACCAAATTGGACACCCCTCGAGAAAACAGCGAAATCGTTCACCCTTCGCCACTCGAATAAAAATGTTTCGGTTTGCAGTAAAAAATTTCCACTGCAACTATTCATAAGAGTCAGGGGGATACCTACAAATGCGTGGTGGTTCACATTAACAAGAACAGGAAAATGCAACGGTCAATGTTAAGCTACGTTTTCATGGTCGCTTGTAGCGTGTAAATGACTAGCTTGCGAGTAAAAAACGGGCGAAACTCGCAAGCATTTTCATTTTCATGGTCGCTCTAAACATACGCTTGTAGCGTGAGCTTCCAAACTTTGATTTTTGAACGCTACACGCCGATATCAAATCGAAACAGATATTTTACGCGCAAGCGGTGGTTACAAGCGGCGTGTGAGTGTCACGTGATCAGAAAGAGCCAATAGGAAATTTATTTGTTCGCTATTTTTAAAGAACCGTTTTTATCCTGGCATTAGTACAGTTGCCAAATGTCAAAACTCAGTAAAAAGTCGGTGGTGGATCAAAAGGAATTGAAAAAAGGGAAATTGAGTTGAAAGTAAAATTTATTGTAGTATCATCGTGGGACCGCGTAGCTTTAAGTTAATAAAGCCATATGTATATAATAATAATAAAAATAATATGACCAAGGCTTAATTCGAAATGAATAGAACTGACCAAAGAGCCGAAAACCCCATCTGTTTTACGGTTTCGCCATATCGGGTGGACCCACGTCACCCACCAACGTTTCGCTTTGTATCGTCGTTTAATATTTTGTTTTCTCTTTATTATTAATAGCGATAATAATAGAATTTTCTTTCGAATCAGCAGATTTCGTAGTTCTTCGTCCGCCATCTTAAAAAGCCTAGTAAACAAGCTCTAGATGTCGCCAGCGGGTATTTTCAATGCTACCATGAAAACATGATTGCTTGTTTCCGAGCGAGTAAACTACACGCGGAACTTTCACGCTAGCAAAAAGTACTCGCACGCTAGTCATTTACACGCTACAAGCGACCATGAAAACGTAGCTTTATATGTCGCTTGCAGTCGAGCAACCTCCGCTCAGGGGCTTTATATTGACGGAAATTTTGTAGCGCCTGATCCTCCAAAGGACGATGATGTCGTTAAAATAGAAATGGAGAGAATGGAAAGAGAAGCTCAACTCTTTGTGCCAACATTACTCTCACGACCAGTTATGTTTTTCCATAACCCCGAGTCTTTAAGGGGTCATTTGGAGGATATTAGACGTGACGATTTCATTGTCAGCGCTGACTTGCTTTTCTTCGTGGAAATAAGAGCGAATGCGCAAGATGATTTAAGCATCCCAGAATTTCAGAATTTTGGAGGAATTTTCTTGCCGGTTGACGCCCCCGAAAGGCGGTCCTATGGATCGACTATTTACGGTAGAAGAAACGTGACTGAACAGTCTTTGGATTGTACAGTCACTCGTGGTAGGCTTCCAAATGGTCAGCCATCGCTCATAGCTCGTCTTGAACGAATTTGGCTTGATTGTAAATTGGAAGGCGTAAAAATTGCTGTAGTGTAGTGTTGTTATACAAGGCGCTGCAAGCCAGCTTACAACTGGTGTTGGACGATTTGGCATTACAATTTTCTGAAAAATACGATCCAACCGTACCGTTGGTGATTTTAATGTTGATTTTTTTTACTAAGAAAACAGGCATTGACAAGGTTCTTTTTGCCTTGGCAAATTGAACTTATGCCAGGATTACAGAGCAAGGTTTCAACCAATAAAGGAAGTCAACTCGACTTGGCCTTTGAAAACCCGTTGCTAATCCAGAAATATACGGCTGATTATAGAGAATCGGCCTATTCGTTTCACAAATCAATTTGCATTTTTAAAAAGGCTTAAGGCAGCCTTTGATAATGCTTGGGAAACCTGTAATTGGTCCAGAAATGACCTTCTATAAACTAGGTCGACATAACTCAGAGGGAGATAATATTCTTGGCGTTTGGAAAGTGTATGTCTATAGAGATCACTCAGAGGGAGATAACATTTCCATTTGAATCAATTCTGTATTTCAACTGAATTTATTCAAATTGACTATGTTTTCTCTGCCTTTTGAGAGTGAATCACTCAGAGGGAGCTAACATGTCGATTCGAATAAATTATTTAAACTGAATTTATTCATATTGACTATGTTTTCTCGGCCTTTAGAGAGTGCATAAGAATCACTCAGAGGGAGATAACATTTCGATTTTAATAAATTAGGGTGACCACAAAAAAATATAAATACTTCTCTAAGAAATCTAGGAAATTTATCCTTCAAGTATATAAAGAAATAGCTGAAAAAATTTAAATAAAAATAGGAAGTTGATATTAAAATAAAAAAATTTAAGCCTGAACCTATAAAAATATTTTTATGAAATTGAGGATAGTGTAGGAAGGACAGAAATATAGAAAAAAAGTAAATATAGGAAAAGTGGTCACTCTTAATCTCCTTAAACTAAAATTATTAAAATTGACTATGTTTTCTCGGCCTTTGGAGAATGATGTTTTTATGGTCATTCAGAGAGAAAAATCGCCATTCCCTCAATTGCCTCTTAAGCTGAGTTTTCAAAGACTTGTGAGAAAGTCACAAAATAGATCGCTACACCCACTCAATCAATAATTTCACGCTGGCATGCTATACACGAAAAATCTTTTAATTTACAATACGGATCCATGAAAACCCAGCTTATAGAGAGCCATTGAATAATAAATCTATAATATCGGGTATTTTCCGTTAAAATGTTTACATACTTTATAAAATTATCAAATATAAGTTTTCGATTACTTTCAAATCTTCCCTAAAATCGCGAATTCAATTATTATTTTTAAAAGTAATTAACCAAATATGTATGTGTTTACACTGTCAATTAAACTTTTAGTTCGACTATTTCTGATGAACCCAGACCAGAATAAAAATATAAAAATTAAACTCATAAATCTCAATTTTTTCAGATATGCAAGTATTTGAACCTTCTTAATGACCATGTCAGTCGATAGTAAAACCAGGGAGGAGAGACTTGAGTCTCAAGTCTCTCCTCCCTGGTAAAACGTAGTATCAAGCTAGTATCCCTTAAAAAGTTCTTGAGGAAGCCTTTTTCTAGAGCTAATATTGGGAGTAAAATATCGCATATGAAATTTTGGTGAAAAAACTAAGATAAGAATTTTTTCAAATAATTGATGTTTTATAATCATGTGTTCAAAAGTGAAAATTGAATATCTGTTACTTCAGGCATTTAATGTTCTACACTTATCTCTTACTTTTTCCCGACTTTGTCTACAAAGACAGTTTTTATTAATATCTGTTACTTCAGTCTTAATATTAATTAAAATAGTTTAGAAAACATAGGAGAGAAAACGCTTTAGAGCGTTGCACTTTCATTAATTAAAGCTTTTGAACTGACCAAGCATCTACTACATAACTTCAATCCTCACTGCTTGAGCTGTAATCGCTAATCTAGCTTAATTAGCTGTAATCGCTAATCTAGCTTAATTAGCTGTAATCGCTAATCTAGCTTAATTAGCTGTAATCGCTAATCTAGCTTAATTAGCTGTAATCGCTAATCTAGCTTAATTAGCTGTAATCGCTAATATAGCTTAATTAGCTGTAATCGCTAATCTAGCTTAATTAGCTGTAATCGCTAATATAGCTTAATTAGCTGTAATCGCTAATCTAGCTTAATTAGCTGTAATCGCTAATATAGCTTAATTAGCTGTAATCGCTAATATAGCTTAATTAGCTGTAATCGCTTATATAGCTTAATTAGCTGTAATCGCTAATATAGCTTAATTAGCTGTAATCGCTAATATAGCTTAATTAGCTGTAATCGCTAATATAGCTTAATTAGCTGTAATCGCTAATATAGCTTAATTAGCTATAATCGCTAATATAGCTTAATTAGCTGTAATCGGTAATATAGCTTAATTAGCTGTAATCGCTAATATAGCTTAATTAGCTGTAATCGCTAATATAGCTTAATTAGCTGTAATCGCTAATATAGCTTAATTAGCTGTAATCGCTAATATAGCTTAATTAGCTGTAATCGCTAATATAGCTTAATTAGCTGTAATCGCTAATATAGCTTAATTAGCTGTAATCGCTAATCTAGCTTAATTAGCTGTAATCGCTAATCTAGCTTAATTAGCTGTAATCGATAATCTAGCTTAATTAGCTGTAATCGATAATCTAGCTTAATTAGCTGTAATCGCTAATCTAGCTTAATTAACTGTAATCGCTAATCTAGCTTAATTAGCTGTAATCGCTAATCTAGCTTAATTAGCTGTAATCGCTAATCTAGCTTAATTAGCTGTAATCGCTAATCTAGCTTAATTAGCTGTAATCGCGAATCTAGCTTAATTAGCTGTAATAGCTAATCTAGCTTAATTAGCTGTAATCGCTAATCTAGCTTAATTACCTGTAATCGCTAATCTAGCATAATTAACTGTAATCGTAAATCTAGCTTAATTACCTGTAATCGTTAATCTAGTTTAATTACGTACGGGATTAAAATGATGAGCGACCCGTCCTCTTACTTAAATCGTGGTAATTTGAAGACTTGGTTATGGTCGGACGGAATATACCAAGCTCCGAATGTCCTAGCGGCACCCAATGTCATAGCGAAGGAATGCCCTCCGAACCTCGTCCAATGGCCCAGCGCCTTTACGGATCCAACGCCACCAACTTCGAGAAAAACATGCGTTAACTTCGTAGCGGCCGACAACTTTTACCGCAAGTTACATTGGCGTCGAGTTCTAAAGACCCTAGGGGCCCAAGCCCCTCCAAAACATTTAGAGGTGGCCAAGGGCCCCTCCAAAACTTTGTCGTCATCATGTGTTTGTTGAAATCATGAAGATAGTGACCTCATGAAAATAATTTTTACGTATAACTGTTGCAAATAATCACTAAAGCGCAGAGGAGTGTTTTCCGAACAGAATAGTTTTATTTGGTTCCGTTAATTCCAAGGTTAACCACGTTGAACCATTAACCTTGAAATTTGAGTGCGAGAGAGAAAACAACGTTGACTCTTCTTGTAGCTATTCATCCAAAACACTTTGCGAGAACGGCGTCCGTGTATACAGGAAATGTTACTGGCTCGAAACTACTGGTTTAGGGCCGATGCGCAATGCGTCAGGAGGAATAGTAAATCTCGCTCAGCTAAAATAAACACGCCGGAGATTCTAAAGGGTCTCAAGAAATTAGTCGGAAAGAAGCGCTATTCCTTTAAGCGTTCTTTTATGGGAGCGAGCGACTTAGACGAGGAAGGTAAGTGGCGATACCTTGACGAATCAGAGGTTACGTCGGATCAATTGGGAAAACTATGGTATAAGGGTAGTTTTAACGGAGGGCGGGCTGAAAATTGCGCGGCAATGCGCAGTGACGGAGAAGTTGAATTGATTGACGCAAATTGCGACACGCCTAATAGTCCCATTCTTTTGCGAAGTACCTGTTAATGAAGATCCGAGGAAACCTTTCATCCACGTAGAATGTAGAGCATCACTATACGAGAAATGACATGCCTTCCGTTTGCGACAAAGGAGTCTATTTAAAGGACACGTGTTACTGGGTTGAATACGAAAAAGTTCAATGGACGGAAGCGCTCTTCCATGTAAGATTCTCGTCTCTTGATTTGAAAATCATATTCCTCAGGTTGCGTTCGTTAATTTATATGAACGAGATAACACTCAGGGTCCAGAGAAACAGTTCTTATTTAGGCCATCTTTCTTGCCAAAATTACCAGCTTTATTCTAAAAATCACACACTTGTTTCGATCAGGGATAGATTTAATTTTAGAAGTAGGAATGGGGAACGGTTAGTATTTACTTCAGTCCGACTCATAGCCCAGTAAAAAGCCCCTCCCTCCAACACGTAACCAAAAGTTTAAATTATCTTATTGGTTCACTTAAACTACGTTTTGAAGACGTTGCTGACGGGGACGGCGAAAAATACGTAATTCTTTATTACCTCTGTCGCTATGACCCGCCTATTCTTTCATACCTGCCCCCCCTGTCCCGTGAGGGGGGTCCGGGACTTTGACGCGTGCCCAGATTACTCTGTTCTCCATTCCAACTTCTAAAATTAAATCTATCCCTGGCTGTACTTTTTCAGTATCGGTTATCTCAATTCCCAAAAATGATGTGTGGCAACACTTCATTTGGAAACCAAAAAAAAAATCAAGTGGGTTCTAGCACATTCTGCTACTCTATGTATCCACTTAAAACCAAAGATGTCATCGATATTACGAGTTAGAGGCGGACCAACTACGATATTAGTCGGATTGCGACGACTTCAAAGAGCAAGCATCTTCATCTCTTTCCTCGTCGAGTATCTAGCTTTGGATCTTGGCAGGAATTTAAAAGGACTGTAAAGTTTGAGATCCCCGCTGCGTTTGCTAGAAGGAAAGACTTTCGATTTGTTTACCCCCCCCCGAGGGGGGAATGTGCGGTCAATAACGACTTTTTCAACCAAAAAAAATCATACAGTCCGTTGGGACCTTTAGAGACCCTTTAAGTCAAACATTTGGGAAGCTGTTTTCCCACGCTTTGTGAAACAAGATATAAACAAAAAAGTTATGTTCATAATTTCTGTGCTTTTAAATTTAAAATTGAAACTTGCGAATTTTTGAATTTGTACCTTCGTTCTTATGAAAATTGAACTTTAATGTTCTAGCAGCGCTCCCAGATCAAAATAATTAACGTGAATCAACCACCGATATATTTATTAATTAAAATTGGCTTTTAGTATCGCTTTAGGGTTCTCTGGTAAAACAACTATGGCCAAAGACAGGTATATTGATTCAGTTGAAACAACATTATTAGTTCAGAATTGTGTGCATTTAAAATGGCCGAGCCAAGTTTGACCTACTTAACTCGGAAAAATAAGAACTATGTCTTTAATCAATATTTTTAATGAACCTACCATATGAAATGCAATGTTAAGTTTCTATTTCATGCGTGATATTCTATAGAATCGTTCATACGGAAAACGAGTCACGAAACCAATACAAGTTTTACTACTTTAATTTGCCTTCGCGTTTTTCTGTAAAAAAACTCAATCAACCCAATAGTAATTATACTCAGCTAATCATGCTATATCATGAATACTAAAAGTAATCAGTATTTAGTCAGTTTGGGAACCGAGGACTTTGAACTGTTCTTATTCATTGTATGATGAATGCTCGCTGCCTTTAGCCGCTATGTTGGAAGAAATTCACCATTTGAAAGCAGTACGGAATGAGAATTAAAATCTGGAAGAAACTTTAATAACAAATTTTTACTCGGTCCTTTTTTTGGTGCTTAAATTAATTGAAAGAAATATTGCTACTAAATTGAGATTATGGTGAAGCTAAAATCATTCTGAAAGTACGTTTAAACCGGGTTCAAAGCACAACATAAAAAACTAAATATTTTTCAACTAATTAAATAACTGGGTATCAGCGTGTTACTCGTTCGTTTTTAAATAACCACACGGAGTAAAAATCCACTATAAAAGTCATCAGAGGTAAGTAAATTACGTAACACCGCAATTTCTACAATAGTTATATAGTCATTACCATCGTTTTCCAATCGTTCATGTCGCAGATTTTTGTAATTTCGGTGCTCAAAACTTTTGCGAACGCTTTAGAATGAAGACACATCTATAATTTTACTTATCTATAAATGTGAATGTTTAATTTCTGTTTAAAACAGTACCCGATTGTTCCAAGACAACCATTTTCCCTCATTAAATATAATCAAGAAGGGATTTACTAAAAGAAGGCATAAGCCGCGAGATTTTACGATTTTAGTCTTACGCCGGTGTCAGTGGACCCCTTTCATGTCCGTCATTGCCCTGCGCTTTCCCATTGGATCCCGTGGAGATAGGTCATACAGACATGAATGACGTATTCCGTTTTATAATTATTTCTAAATCGAATCAAGTGTACTAATGATTTCGTGAGTTCTAAAAACCAAACCAAGGCTTAACGAAAAGGTAAAAGAGATAGATGGTAGAAAACAGAGTAAGATAAAATATTAAGTCCCGCATCCGTTTCCAAAATGAAGGGGGTATTGTCGACTATCACGCGAGCACCGGACGCTAATTTATGCCTTCTTATAGTATATTCCTTCTAGATGTAACTAAGTAGGTGAGAAAAATCTGATTTGTCCGCAAAACATTTGGAGAATGGAAGGTCTGAGCCGACATTGGAAAAAAGCAACATTCATCGGATTATACTTAGGCACAAGTACTTCGGCAAAACTTAAAATTTAAAAGTTTTTCTTTAGCAATATTTCAATTTCAACAGAAAGGAAAAAAACCATGATTTTCAGATATCTTCACTTTAGCTGGTTGATATTTTTATAAAAAAAAGTACCCCATGCTCTTCTTCAGTGTTAAAGCTACATATAAGACAAATTTCATCCAAATCTGTTCCGCACGTTAATCTTGAAAACGTAACAGACAGAAAGAATGACTCCGTTTCTGTTGAATTTCTAATATTTGTATGAATTGACATATTTACATCATGATGATGAACCGAAATCCCTGTCTTTAATGTGGATGCCACGATTATCACGTCGCGCGCGAATATTTGACTATGCAGGCTGGTCTTATAATTAGTAGAAGAATCGATAAAAAATAACTTGATTTTCTACTTTACCCTCCCTTTAAAATGGCATAGTATGTTTACTAACTCAAATACCGCAAAATGCCATTGATTTCGTTTCTTAGATGCTTTTTAGCCCATGTTTTAGATATCGCTTAATGTTATCAATATATATATTTTTGTTTTTGTTTTCAGGAAAGGTTCCTTGAGGAGTCAATTAAAATTTTCCTGCAAAAGATAATGGAAGAATTATATAATCCGAGAAATCCCTACAACTTGACTTTTGCATTTCCACATGAGGTAAAAACCAGTTGGGAAACCAATTTCAACCTGTCCGAGTCGAGACGCAATTGAGAGATTTTTCTTAAATAATTAAATAAATATAATTGATATTAATTATTTTAATCGTCACTTATTTAGCTTAATTCTGGTTAAATCGTTTTAAGAAACTTTATTCCTAAAATCATTTTAAACATAGCTATTGTTGACGTTTGAATTCAAGCATATGCCTCTTTTAACAATTTTTGAAAATTAAGGGTATATAACGCGATTGATTCACAATAAATGATAAGAAAAGCCCCAATTGCGTGAACCTTTTGTGTTAGCCCTGCCATTGGATCGGCTAAACGTTTCTCGTAACATCAAAAAGGAGAGGGAGATAGAAAGGCGTTTTATTAAATCCGCCGAAAAATGTGAAAATAAGGGGGTAGTAAAAATAATTTTCGGTACGTTTAGTTTTAGGACGCACATCCTTTGCGTATGGGGGGATTGACCTCCTCGCCTTATCTCTGTCATCCGGTCCGTGACATTTAGGCGGCGCCACTTAGGCGCCGCCATTTAGCCGCCAAGACAATTAGGCGCCGTTACATTTAGGCGCCGCGACATTTAGGCGCCGTGACATTTAGGCTCCGCGACATTTAGGCGTCGAGACATTTTCGTGCCAATAATTTTTCCACTATTTCTTCTAAAAATCCGTAATGACCTCTCAATTTGGCAACCCGTGTATTGTCCCTGTGCGTCACTGCATGACTATGTTCGCAATCCCCATTAAAGGACACGAAACCTTACCTGTTTTTACAAAACAATCCTAAAATAATAAAAAAAAACATAACCTAACATAACCTAAGTTGGGAAGTCAATGAAAATAAACAACACTATTTTGGAAAAGGCATATTATTTTGGGCAGTCAACGAACATGAACAACAATATTTTGGAAAAGGCATATTATTTTAGGTAGTCAAAGAACATAAACAACAATAATTTGGAAAAGGCATATTATTTTGGGAAGTCAATGAAGATAAAAACAATATTTAGGAAAAGGCATATTATTTTGGGAAGTCAAAGAAGATAAACAACAAAATATTTTGGAAAAGGCATATTATTTTGGGAAGTCAAAGAAGATAAACAGCAATATTTAGGAAAACGCATATTATTCTGGGGAGTCAAAGAAGATAAACAATAATTTGGAAAAGGCATATTATTTTGGGAAGTCAATGAAGATAAACTACAATATTTTGGAAAGTCAATGAAGATAAACAACAATATTTTGGAAAAGGCATATTATTCTGGGAAGTCAATGACGATAAACAACAATATCTTGGAAAAGGCATATTATTTTGGGAAGTCAACGAACATGAACAAATATATTTTGGAAAAGGCATATTATTTTAGGAAGTCAAAGAACATAAACAACAATAATTTGGAAAAGGTATATTATTTTGGGGAATCAATGAAGATAAACAACAATATTTGGAAAAGGCATATTATTTTGGGAAGTCAATGAAGATAAAAACCATATTTAGGAAAAGGCATATTATTTTGGGAAGTCAATGATGATAAACAAAAATATCATGGAAAAGGCATATTATTTTGGGAAGTCAATGAAGATAAACAACAACATGGTTGAACTCTGATGTCAGTTGAATAAAAAGAATATAAGCCTAAGTACTTGTCTTAATCCTTTATTAAATATCTCAAATCATTCACGAAAATTTTACGTCAATGTCGCGGCGCCTAATTGTCTCGGCGCCTAAATGTCTCGGTGCCAAATTGTCGCGGAGCCTAAATGTCTAGGTGTCAAATTGTCGCGGAACCTAAGTGTCGCGGCCCATAACTGTCCCGGCGCCTAAGTGGCGGTGCCTAAATGACCGGCGCCTAAATGTCAGCGCCCAAATGTCCCGTTCCGCTGTCATCCCCTATGTCAACCGTGCGTGAGAAAGCAGCGCTCAGGCGCCGCGGTGTACCGTAGATTTACCCCCGTTTTCACCACGCATGGATCACGGCTGCCAATACTGATTCTCTCTCCCTCTTTCTCTCCTCTTTGGTAACACTAGCTGATCGCCACGTGCTTCTTAATCCTAACTATGGGATTAAAAATTGCTTCCTGCGAACACGTTTGCTCCTATTTGCAAACTGCGAACGCGATGACAGACACACACTCACACACAGACACGTTCAGTGTAACGCCCTTCCGTGGTGTCATAGTCACTCGGAGAGGAAATAATTATTCACATTGATTGAAATGTAGTTGTGTAGCATCTGGTAGCATCTATAGTCTGTCAAACGAAAGAAGAGCCCTGAGAAATTTGTCCAAATTGGTGTCGCCACCATCGACCCCATAGTACTTTATCAACTTGTTTTGTTCTGCCAATAGTCGTCTGTAATATAGTCTGCTATAAGCAGATAGGCTTAATCGCAATAGAACCAATACATTTTGCAATATATATATTAATATTTATATATTAATAATTATATATTATATTAAATATATATTGCAAAATGTATATTAATAGATATATATTATATATTATATTAAATATATATTGCAAAATGTATTGGTTCTATTGCGATTAAGCCTATCTGCTTATAGCAGACTATATTACAGACGACTATTGACAAAACAAAACAAGTTGATAAAGTACTATGGGGTCGATGGTGGCGACACCAATGTGGACAAATTTCTCAGGGCTCTTCTTTCGTTTGACAGACTATAGTATGAAATTTAGCTTTTCCGGTTTTCAAACGTGCTTTAATATTCTCAAAATTTCCCAGGTTTTTCATGACCAATGACAACCAGGAAGTCAACCTTGCCTACCTTTTCTTAGTAAGAATAAGGTGAGGCGGGCCTACAGAAAGTTCAAAAATCGTGGCACGATTACGGTTTTGAAGTTCAGAATAAAGCTCGGGTTCTAAAAGGAGTTGTGAAATGTTTCTTGTAGAAGTCTGGAATCATTGTTAACCTCGTCCTAGAAACGAAGACTTTCGCATTGTTTGCTAGTCCCGTATGAGTTTATATTGTCCCAGGCCACCCAGGTTTTCGACTTCAGAACCAGATTTTGTATACATATATAGACAGCCTCGCCTCACTGCGAGAAGATTAGAAATGGTGGGGTTGGCTTCGAACTTTCTAAGATTGACCAGTATGTTGACGGATTTAGTGTTTTGGCAAACTAAATTGTGCAATTTCTTACTGTAAGGGTTAGGGTTTGTTTCTGATTGTGTTGATTTTCTACGATTTACGGAAAGATAAAAAAATGTATATGAAATGGCACCTTATAGTGTCGTGGTTACTGTATTTCGCGTATATCGAAGTGGGCAGGCATTTCTCAAGTTTATGCGGCACTCTTCGTAACTTTATAGTGTATGCGAGCCACTGTATAGCCTTAGATCATAAGAAAATAATATATAGCTCCCTATATATTATTTTCTTATGCTTAGATTGATGTTGGGTGCTGTAACACTTTAGCAAATATGCACATTGTAAACCACACGGAATAATTTAAAATGATTTTTGGCCTTGTTTTAATTTGAACTGATAAAGCACGAGAGCTTAATGTTAGTGAATGTATTTTTCAGTGGCTGGATCCTAAAGTGAATTTGTTCATGACGACGCCGTATAATCCGTTTCACGAAATGGGGTTTTCGTTCGCTCGTTATGTGCTTTTCAGTCTTAAAAATGTGAAGTAGGACTGACCTTTTCTTATTTTTCTCCAGAAAAGATAATTGCAAAATGTGTAACATTTTAAATTTACATTGCAGACTTGTATTTTTGAGCAATAAATACATCGAATTTCGTTTGAAGGAGATCAATGTCACGCAGTGGACATCAAGTCACTTAAAACATAGCTTAGCCATCTCAAACGGTGTAAGTATGCAGCGTATTCTCCGAGGAGTCGGTCATTCACGAAATTCCGTACGTTACCCGCGAAATCCAAATTAAGAAATCCGAAATCAATAACAAAATCAGAAATCCGGAAAGAAATCAAAAGTATTTTTGCTGATTTCGAAATCCCATAAAAAATCGGAAATCAGTAACGAAATCACAAATTCAGTGAAGAAATCACAAAATCAGTTAAGAAATAACAAAATCAGTAAAGAAAGCACAAATTCAGTAAAGAAATCACAAAATCAGAAGCGAAATCACAAAATTAGAAACGAAATCACAAAATCAGATACGAAGTCAGTATAGAAATCGCGAAATCCATTACAAAATTTACGAAATCCAAAATAAAGAAAACAACAAAATCCGATGAAATCGCGGGAATAATCTCAAAATCCTAGGAAATCACGGGAAAAATCTCAAAATCCTAGGAAATCACGTGAAATACCTCAAATTCCAACGAAATTAATTGAAATATCGCAAAATTCTTAGAAATCACGGGAAAAATCAAACAAAATCCGAAGAAATCAAATTGAATTCGAAATCCCGTAAACTTTTTCCAAAACATCCGACCCCTCGATCGATATATTCTCATTACCATAATGCACCGCCAACATATTAACAGGATATTAACCTTTCTTTTTTTCGGAAGGTTCTGATAATTTTACGAAATCTAGATTAGATTACGAATTTGAGAAAGGAGTTATACCCTTAAGTAGAATCCCCTTAAAGGGAGGGTGAAGTGGAAAATCAAGTGATTTTTTATCGATTCTTCCACTTATTATAAGACCAGTCTGCATAGTGACAAATACAGAAAATACAGTCTCAGAATGATTTTAAGATTCAAATTAGGTTCAGGTTTTAAGGATAATTTGAAATAAGGACTTCTGACCAATCGCGTAACGCCCTGTCTTCTTATTAACAAAATCCTCGTGGCACGCTCCATACCAAATGATATTTATCGCGAGATTTGAATTAAATTTGCGCGCGATGTGACAATCCTGGCGTGAGATTTACAGCGTGCAACAGGAATTTTGTTGATTAATAAAATTGTCTTGTTTTACGTGTCCATTATGGAGCGAATTTAACGGTTCAAAGTGAGCCTAAGTTTAAATACACATTAAAATAAATATATTTAGGTTGATTTAAATTATACTATGTGATGACGCGATTGTTGAAGGTCTGATAGTAATCGTTTTCAGCGTCGAAGTTTCCATCTTTTTGAGCACATTCTGATTTAGTGATGAACCGATACCGATATGGTATCGGTACCGGTTCATCTAAACCAAGAAGTGATATCTAGTAGAGTACCACCAGAAGTTTATTTTCATACATGAACATTTGAGCTCCCCTTTTTTCCAAAACCCGCATTTATACCAAAAATAAATAGGGGAAAGTGTCGGACTGCCATATTTTCCTGCCTTTGCCTTAGCTTGACATGCATTTCGAGACGCTCAAGCGCGCGAGAGGTGTTTAGCCAATCAAATTTGAAGTTGATGATGTCATTCTTCCCGAAAATAACGCTCGTACACCACCAAACGGGACAATTTGGCATAGGCGTATCTCAAGGAAGAGTCACAACCTCGGACCTCAGCGCTCTGTTCTATTTTCTTTAGTGTTATTTTTGCGTTGGAACGAGGATAAAATTTGTTTAAAACGTTAGCACGCCGAAAATAAATAAAAAATGCCGCAAATCATCATTTATTTCAAAAAACTCATGGGTAAAATCCTTCAGAATTTCGTTCAAACTGAGGCCCTGGGTTGTCATTATAAGCTAAATGGTTTTAATATTAGTAAATAACATCAATATTAGCAGGAGTTCATAATAACCCCCCTTCGGGGGGGGAAGTACGAAACTTGCCATAGAGCTAATGGTAAAAATCGCGAACAACAAGATTTTGTCGTTGCGCATATAAAGGACTAGCCTGTTGATGGACATACCACTTTACAATATTGTAGTAGTATCTATACTCCTTGGTTTTCGTTCCAAAACTTGGCTGGGAGCCTGGGATCTCCGTCGTTAAGAAAAATGGCGAGTATGTGGACGTAGAAACACGATGGAATTCTTATATTAAAGATACTGGGAATCAATTTGTCCATATCACAAGAAAACAATAATGACTATCGTTTAAATGTTTTGTAGAAAACTAGAAACCATCGCAAAGCCAACTTCTTAGCCAAGGCTTAATGTACACCGCGGCTGACCGCGCGGCGCGCCGATAGACGCGACTCGCGAGCCATTTTCGCTCCCAAAATCACAAGATAAAAATAGTGCTAACCCGGAATATGGGAAATTAATGCGCGTGGGGTAACTATTTCTTTGGGAGTTAAGCGGTGTATAAATCCGCTGAGCTTTACGGCGAAACTTTGTTGTTACGGGCTTTTTAACTAGTTTCGTACTTCCCCCCCGAAGGGGGGTTATTATGAACTCCTGATATTAGCAAACTAAATTAATACAATCATGTACATCATCAATTTAAATTGTGGCCACGGTTAGCCTCAGTCAAAAGCAACTAATGTAAAATAAGACCGCACTATTTCTTCACGCGCAATATCACAAATTATCTTAGGTACATGGTGAATAGGCGAGGGGGATGAAACAGATTTCGCGAGTATGCATTCACCCCTCCAAATGCATGTCACAGACGAAGGAGAGAGTCCGACACTTTCCCCTATTTATTTTTGTTTATACCCGTTTTGTGTAAAATCCGAATTTCTCATATCGTTTATTTTTAATTTCAAATTGCAATACTTATATTAACTTGAAATTTTTGGCCTTTTCTGGGTTGAAAAAGCGTCCTTGTTTCGCCAAGGATTGTGTATAAATGCAATTTTTTATAATACTTGTTTTTGTATAATATATTTATAATCTTTGAAACTGATGCATTCAACAAAACAATAGCGCAAACCTTAAATCCAAAATTTCATATTTTTGCTTGTTAAATTTTAGTTCACAATATATATATTTTTAAAGATTCTAGACACGGTTGTACTGCAATATTACGCGGGTGAAATGGACACGATGTTACATCATGTATCTCCGATTAGTTACTTCGATTCATTCTCCATATTTTCAAGCATGCCCATTAAGAACGAGCGTTCACAAAAGAATCTCACCATCAAAGGACACGATAACACAGTTTGGACGTTGAACGCTTTCTCCCTGATATTAGTGTCGCTAGTGACACTTCTAGCTACCTGTAAACAAATGAAATTATGGAAAAAGAATGGTTGGACTTTTTCAAAGTGCATCTGGATATACTTTGCTGATTTATTGCAAAATCGTAAGTAAATTAGACCGATTTAATTAAATAGCTAAACCATAGCAAGAAGGAATATACAATAAGAATAATTCGCTAGATTTTGCGCCGGTATCAGTTGACAAGTAAGCCCCACCCCTTTCATGTCCGTCATTGCTCTGCGTTTTCCTATTGGATCCCGTGGGGATAGGTCATACAGACGCGAATAATAATGTAATAATAATAATCTAGGCTTTGTCTATGAAGGGATTTCCACACTAAACCTGTGGCTAGTTTACAGGTGGGTCCCTTTACAATGCATAGAGGGGTGGTGGCTAGCCCCTATGCCACAGCTAACCTACAGCGCCCTATACTAACTATTACCGCTAACCTCTGCAAGTGTTGATGGAAAGGAGAAACCGGGTTAGACCGCGGAGGTAAACTCCTTTTATCAAGCGGGGAGAGAACTTGCAAACTCTACGCGAAAGGATTTGTTCCCGGATTTTCACCCGGTGCCACAGTCCGGGATCGAACCCGGGATCCTCTTGCTGCGAGGCGAACGCGCTAACCGCTTCGCCACCCCACTCCAGAATGACGTAATCCGACTAGAAAAAACATAACTAGAGCAAATTAAACAGAAAATGGTGGCTGCCCGCGGTGCTGAATAGGTACGCCAGTTGTTTTCAATTGCCATTAACTAGCTAGTTAAAGGTTTTGAACCTAAATTGGTGGAGTTGAATATGTAACTCTACGTGAAAATTGTTCTACAATTATTTCTAAATCGAATCAAGTGTACTAATGATTTCGTGAGTTCCAAAAACCAAACCGAGGCTTAACGCAAAGGTAAAAGAGATAGATAGTGAAAAACATAAAGTAAGATAAAATATTAAGCCCCCACCTCCGTTTACAATCCTCCCCCCCCCCACCAATGAAGGGGAATTGTCGACTATAACGCGAGCACCGGACGCCTTTTTATGCCTTCAAATATAAATCACTTCCTGGTTTAACCAAGAAGCGATATATAGTTTATCAGGAAGAAGTTATAAGATGCCTAGGACTGTTCACGAGCTCGAGCCAGCTTGCCGAGCTTTTAAAAAGCTCGCTCAGCTCGGCTCGTGAACAGTCCTAATTTAGATGCCTAAGTATTCGCGCGCCATAGTCCCAGTCCCTCTTCAAAAATACAAAGAGGGGACGTAAAAGGAGGCCGAAGTATTTCGCCTCTCCTTAGTCGGAGAATACGTAATTTTCGTTTTTCGCGTCGCGCTAACGTCAGTTTTCTAGAACCAATGAGATGCTGGTTGTAATTTAGAGGCGGAGATTAACTCCGGACCTACGTTTGAACTGGAGATAAAGCTGGAAATGCGGCGAATTTACACCTTCTCCCTAATAAAGTAGATATCACTTCTTAGTTTAACTAAAGAAAAAATAATTGAAACTTGATGTTGCTAAAATTACGTTTAGGAAATAATTTGAGGGGCGAAGTTACAAAATGTGTAGCTACACAATTGCGCGTCTAGAATTTTCGTTTGAAATATCAGTAATTTGTTTTTCAGAAACCATATAATGATGTATATTTAATGCTTTTAGCTGTAGCATCATTGGAGGAACGTGGAGTGAAGAAATGGTTGCGCGCTATTTGGATTTTCGGAACTTTGGTGCTGGCGTATGCGTGGTCGGGAAATTTAACTGGCACACTAATGACTGGCAAGTCCCAAAAATTTGACACTATCGAAGATTTGATTGCAAATCCAAAAGTTTTGACTCTCATGTCCAAGAATTGTAAAATATACAATTTAATAACGGTATGTTCCATATATTATAAACTTATGTTAAAACCTATTTAGTTTCTTCTGGAGTATGTTAATCTCTCAGTTTGAAGTTTTTTATCGACTAGTGATCACAAAGCTGCTCGAAACCCATAAGATGTTCCAGAAAATTTTATAATAAGAATTAGATTAAAACATTCGTTCTTGATTAAAGCAATATGAGGTGCGTGCTTTTTTGATAGTCTTTTTTAGTTTCCCCCCCTTTTTTCCCAATTATTTTGTGACCAATTTGGCCGCCCAAAACTGTAATATTTCCCAAGGCCATCTTTTTATTATTAAATGTCATTTAAAAAATCGGTCTGTGCAGGAACCAGTAATGCTTTTAAAATTACCGGTTATTTACAAAATACGCGAAAACTACCGAATTATATCTTACCTTAAGTTTAGAGTGGTAGTTTTATCGGTAAATTAAATCTGTACTTTACCCGATAAATTACCATCTTTAAAAATTAAATTGCGGTAATTTCACATCTCTAAGGAATGCATACAGCCCCATATCCGTCATTAATTTCTATGAGGGATTTGTGGGCTGAGCTTGAACACTTCCCGTCACGATTAACTAACTGTCATTTCAATGGTCGATGCAACAGCTAGGCAGCGAGATGGATTATTCGCATCATAAATTTCGTCATACATAATGATGAGTCTAGATATTCCCACAAAATCTCCCTTTTGATGACGTTGCTGACGGAGACGGCGAAAAATACGTTATCCTTTTTACCTCTGTCGCTATGACCCGTCTCTTCTTTCATGCCCCCCCCCGGGAAGGGGGTCGTGGACTTTGACGTGCGCCCAATACACCCTGTTCTCTATTCCTGCTTCTAAAATTACATGAATCCCCGGTAACAGTAAATAAATCTAAGTCGACAAAAACACTTGTCTCGGGGCTAATTCGTGATACTGTTGCACGCGTTAATTTTTCAGCAAAACGAAATTGCGTATCCCGGTTTGAGGAAAAAAGGGGGGATACTATTTCATTTCCTCAATGATCCAAATGTAACGGACCAATTGGCGAATGGCAAATCGGTTATCATTGATCAAACGCAAATGTTCTGGGATCCTGGTCGCGGACATTTGTTTAACCTGTGGAATCAATTGGATGAGAAGAAAAGACGGATTTATGTCGGAAAGAAAACTTACGAGCCCATATTCGCTCATATGTTTTTCAACAAAAGAATTCATCGAGAAATCCTTGAAAATGTCAACTATCTGTAAGTATTTTGGACAAAAATTAGAGATGACCGATACCCGGCTTAACCCGATACCGATCGTTGCCGGTGCAAATTGGAACCGATACCGATATTTACTCACTATGATCCAAAAACTCGATTCTTCGACCGATGCCAATGTTTTTAGTAGGACAGTGCCATTTACGGATCAAGGAAATAATTTAATTTAAAGTGTAATTTCATGAATTATACTTCTAACTACACTGTTTAGAGGTATTTCCAAAATAATATTATTTTTTTATATAAATGAGAAATCATCACGATTGACATTCATAGCAATGAAATATTATCAATACATTACTGAAAGACCTAAAAATGTCACGTAGCGCCATTTAAAATATTTTAAACGAGTATTGGTTCAGTATCATATTAAACCAACCGATCCGATACTATCGGGAAACCCTGAGTATCGGTGCCTAGTTTTAAAATCATTCAGAAGAATTTCCTGGATGTTTCACTATGCAGACTGTTCTTATATTAACTAGAAGAATCGATAAAAAGCACTTGATTTTCCACTTCACCCTCCCTTCAAGGAATTTGAAATGTTCATTTTCGCGCGCTTGGAACTTTAAAATATTAGATTTTGCGCGCAATGCCATCTCGCGGTAAAATAGAGGAAAAATAAGAAGTGGCGTTTCTTAAAAGTCGCCCCCTTCGAAAGTACCGCGCACAGGCCTTGATTAACGTAGGCAGCGGTATAACTAAGTTCCTGGATAATTCTCGAGGTTTTACGTTAAACTACAGTCGATGTGTTATTCTATAATTAATTATTATTATTTTTTTTAAACAGTTGCCAACGAATATTTGAAACTAGTCTACTGTCTACCCACAGATTTTCTGCAAATTTTTACGCTCAAAAATACCTAGTGGAGTCTGGCGCTTTGATATTGGGGGAGCCAATGAACTTGATCTTTCTCACTTCCGTTTTCCGAGTCTGGATTGTAGGAAACATTATGGCTGCATTCATTTTCGTCTTTGAAGTGATACTGTCGTTAGTGATACTTTCTTACGGGGGATCATAAATTATTTTTCCGTATCAAATTTCAATAGAAATTCTATACATAATTGGCACATCAATTTTAAACATACTTCGAAATTACTATTTTTATAAGATCAACTCAGACTCATAAGGATCTTATGATATTTACCTCATTTCACCTAAACAGATTTTAAATTAAATAGTTTTTTTAATAGAATTGTAATGAAATTCAGCAAAGTGCTAAAAATTATACAGTTTATGTATTTTTATGAATTAGAAGACGCAGTGGTCACAAAATGTGCCGGTTGGCTATTTGGACGTTTCAAGGCCACGTATAACTTCGTAACCAATAAGGTCATAAGACCTTAAGTAATTCCTTTTTACCTCTGTCGCTATGACCCCGCCTCTTCTTTCATACTCCTCCGTCTTGGGGAAGGGGTCCGGGACTTTGACGCGCGCCCACAATACTCTGTTCTCCATTCCTGCTTCTAAAATTACATCTATTCCTGGTGAAACTAATTTATTCATACAAAATACCCTTGAACAATTTAATCAAATACTTTTATACGTTTAGAAAGTGATCCACTTTCCTTCTATTTATCTATACCCATGAAAAGAGTTTTACAAATTTCCTCTTGAGAATAAAAACAGCAATCGGAACGAGAAGAGCAATCTGCACTAAAATCAAATGGCTTGATTCTGCAGCTTAAAAATTCAACTATAAAACAATTTTCTTTTTAAATCCAACAATTTACTGTAAAATGTCTATTTACCCTGTTTTAAATATAAATTAAAAGCATTATTTACAATAATATAGAAAGAAAAGTTACGGATTATGATAAGCCTTCAAATCGTTTGAAAATGTAACTTTTTAATCCATAGTTCAAATGAAAGATAATTTAAATGAGTATAAGCTTCTAAGAACAAATGTAACGAACAATTATCAAAAGAAGTGAATAATACACGACGCTAAAGCAAATATGAATTCAAATCATTGATTTTATGTAAAAAAAAATAAAAATTACAACTGAAATACGTGTAACGGGCCGGGCCTGTTCAATTCATGCAATGTGTAGGGCCGGGCTTGGTTAATGCATGAAACGGGCCGGGCCGGACCGGGCCGAAAAACCAACTATGTACTCGGGCTCGGGCCGGGTTTCGGGCTTATTCAAAATGCTAAAACCGGGCCGGGCTTGGGTCGGGCCTGAAAAACTCGGCCGTGCAGGTCTCTTCGGGCCTGTGGACCCCTTTTTCAACGCACTGCCAATCAGTCGTGATTCCGTGGAGAACTACGCGCTGCTTGCGCCCAGTGAGGTATTGGGAAAGGCAGTTGAGAGCACCGCCCACGACACCAGCATCGTAGAGGGCCGATAGGAGGGCGATATGGGGAATAGAATCGAAAGCTTTGCTGGAATATAAGTAAAGAACGTCGACTGAGTGGCCCGCATCGAGCCATTGTGTCCAATCGTTAGTGGCGTATAACCTAATTTATGACATAATCCCTTTAAAAAAATACTAGTGATTTAAATTTCTAATACATTTTCTGAAATCTTAAGTCGTTTTCCATTGCCACTTTTAATGGAGTAATTTTTCGGAGCAAAAATGAATGTTCCTTTAGTAACGCTTTAATTTCAAATAAGTATACACTAATACACTCCTTGGTGGTAGTTTCTAGCAGACAACGGAACTCCAGCTCCATCTCTCATGTCTTATTCCAGGATAAGTATCCCTGAGTTAACGGCTATAGCTTATGATCTCCCGGCGTCCACCCACCCTGGGCCACCCACCGTCACAAGGAAACAAGTTTAGAGCGGTTTTTAGGCGGGAAATTGGGTAGAAGAGGACAAGTTTGTGCGTGTGTGCCGGCTGTTTTCTGGTGATGGTGAGTGAATATTGTTTAACTTTAAGAATAATAAACTAGCTATTTATCCAAATAATTGGTTAAAAAATTTGAAGTTCACCGACTTAAGAATAAATAACTAAATAAGCTATTTGTCCAAATTATTTATTAAATAATTTAAACTTCACCACTACCTGTTGGTCTTCTTCAGTGTCCAAACCATGTTTAGTGGAAATTTAGGCGGGAAAACTTCAGCATTTGGCCGGCTCAGGCTGTAAGCAAAATCCTGTTACCTAGGTAGGAACCGTAGGGCTGGGAGTGGAAGTACTCAAGAAGAAGAAAGGATACGGTGGCATAGCTTACTTTCCCGGTGAGTCGGTGTCTGATATAATTGATCTTCAATCATAATAAACAATCTATTTCACCATACAATTTATTTAAAAACTCAGACCTACAAAGAAGTTTTCTTTCTTTCAACGCCCCATGAAAGTAAATTAGCAATAAACAAGCCTATTTGGAAAAGGTAGCAAAACTTTACAGTTCAATCCTATCCAATTTAGTTGAATTTAGTAATATTTTGTAAAAGCGGTTAATGCTTTCCGTTGATCATAACAAAATCATGGACACATTTATATTATGGTTTAACTGTGTTAAAGCTTTAGGAAAAACACAAGGTACCCAAATCCAGCGATTTATTGTTTTGCAGTCTACCTGTGAACTCTCATAACAGAAATTCTCTCGTTACCTATGAGATTTTCTGATCTGATTCTCTTGTGCCTAGATTCGGGAAAAATTAAACTTAACTAGATGATTAGGTTTCACTTCTAATGTGTTTAATTTTAATTAAGGGCTGCTAGATTTAATTCACTTGTATCCGAGAGTGGAGATGGTTTCTTAATGTAACGTAGATACAATGTTGTTCGGCAGAATACCAATTTCTCAGCAACTTGAAATTGCAGGGTTTGTAGGGAACCTAGAATAGAGCAAAAACGGATTTATGTAAGAAGAATGTTGAAGGTAGCAAATTCGCTACCCGTCCTCGCATACTTTATTGAGAAACTTCGTCTGCTTATATTTTGACTCCACCCACAAATTCTGTATATAGCAATTTCGAAAAAAAAAATTAACCATGAAAATAGAGATAAGAATGACATTTTCGATCTCTAGAAGTCGCTATATACAGAATTTGTGGGTGGAGTCAAAATATAAGCAGACGAAGTTTCTCAATAAAGTATGCGTTGATGGTACAAGAGGCTAAAGCTACGATCCGACGTTCTTAGTACATAAATCCGTTTTTGAATAGAGTAATATCGGTTACGGGGAGGGTGACATTAAACTCCGCCCATTCGCCATTTTGGCGGCAGAATTTAACATGAGCTCTATAGCCACCAGAAGGTGACTCCATCTGTTGGCTTGTTAATTTCATTGGCTGAAAAACCATTGACGTCTCACCCCCCTCAGCAAATATTACTCTATAGGGATTTTTAAAAATGGGAAATAAATTGTCTGGGATATTTTAAAATGGGGGAATAAATTGTCTGGGATTTTTTAAAATGGGGGAATAAATTGTCAGGGAATTTTTAAAATGGGGGGAATAAATCGTCAGGAATTTTTTAAAATGGGGGGAATAAAATTGGATAATGTGCTCCCTGGTACCATAATAATAAATGTCTTTATTTCAAAATCTAGTTTCCAATATGCATCGCTAATTTTTGTTTACAGAAAATACAACGGTAACCGTTCAAGTGTTTTATGGGGATGAAGCTATTCGCGCAAGAGGGCGCGCTCGGGGCCGCCGAGGTCCTAATAGGGCCGTGAGGCTGCGATAGGTCGACGACCTGGAAGGCGACATGGAAGGCCCCGAGGCCGTGGTATCGGCCGTGCTAGAGGATGTCGGTACGGCCAATCTGTACAATGGAACGGAAGACGAGTCCGTGGTATAAAAATTCATTTATTGCTTAAAGGTTAAAATTTACAATTATATTATACAATTCCGATAAAAGGGGGATCGTTGGAGGCTGCGCAATCTCAAGGCGATGAAATTGAAGGAGAACGAGCTCCAAATTAAAGTAATATTTCCAAATAGAGTGGTAAGACCGAAGTACAATGGTTGTGTTTATGGGGAATTTTTCAGTCATAAATGTTCTTTGACATTTTGCCATCCAGGTCAGAATAAAAGTCGTTGACGGATGACCCCTTAAATAAATAAATAAATGAATAAATAGGCGTAAATAAATACAGTGGCAAAACTTTGTAGCGGAACGCTACATTTGGGCCTTCACAAACAACATCCACACATTTAGACTTACCCATTCAGGCACCAAATTAGATCTCACTGAACCCTAAGCCTACATCCATCCTAATCCGATGGAGTCTCTAGCTAGAGGGGAGCACTATTGCACTACTTGAGCGCCCCCTAGTCTAGATAGGCCTAACTATAGATAAGGAAAAAGTATATATAGCCTGAACAGCCATGGGAGCAGTGGTTAGTTAGTAGGTTAGTTCATCCGTGGTACTTCGGTTAGAAAGTTAGTCAGTAGGATCTCCTATTTAACACCCGAGTGATTGACATCTATCACCGGCAGCAATCGACGGTCGCGTTTCCGACCCTCTAACGGTTTTGCAATTTAGTGAATCCCGCGCGCTTCTCAGTCCAGCCGCCTACCGTTTAAACAAGACCAACAGACACCGTTCACATGGCTCTTATAATTACTGTAAGTGTAATGTTTATTTAACGGACATTCCCTACTGGCGCTTCCCCGATTTAGTACTACATTGTATATAGCCATTTTTCATAATTACTAAAATTAAACTAACCCATATCATTTATTATTTCAATGAAAATTACTAACCTAACCTGAATCTGGTAAATAAACGAGATCGAATTTTGTCAACTAATTTTGGTCTCATTATTTCTGACTCTGTATACCTTCGCTTTCATAGAACATTTTCCACTCACGCACATAGCCCACTGTACTTTGGTTCTACCACCCTTTGGATGGGAGGGGGAAGAAATACTGTAAGTTTCTTAGCGAGTTATCGTGATTGATAACTATGGGCTTAAGGGTTTGTGTCCATCTCGTGTGTTAAATAACTTTATATTCATCTATGTACAGGGTGTTTTTGAAAAGTCTGGCCAAATTTAGGTAGCGTGTTCTTGGAGTCACTCCGAGTGAAAAATTGCAAAGAACCATGTACCTCAATTACGCCATTTCAGAGTTATGAGCTTTCAAAAGTAGCCCAAAAATCAACAAAATTGTGAAACTTGTATTATGGCTTGCTCATCTTGTTTTCGATTAAACGCTCAATTGCATAAGCCAACCGAAAGAAATGAGAGACTAAAGGTTTGGAAACAGAAGGGGGCGATTGTGTGTAGAAGTGTGCTGTCGCTAAGAATCATATTTACATTTCATTAACACAGGTTGTTTTAATGGTCATTAACACAGGTACTTTTAATTGTTATTAACACAGTACAAGTTAAAAGTCATAATCAATATTTAGCACACCGAAAATAATTTCACCACAAAACAAATCAGTTGTTGTAGCATTCAATCATATACTGGGTACTGAAGATATTTATCCATAGTTTTTTATGTCTTGGCTGGTTAAGTCACGCTATAGGATAGGCAACTCCCTATTTCATGGGTTTTGGAACACGCTACCTAAATTTGGCCAGACTTTTCTAAAACGCCCTGCATATCTCTCGCTGCCATAACATCGTGTGTTAACATCTGCAAGAACTAGCTAAAAGTTACAGAATTTCCCGCAGGTCATGATTCTAATTTTAAATCATTTCCTTACAGGAGCGCCATTTAGATTTGATCCTTTTAATTGTTCTTTATTTAAATATTTATTTAATTTATAGGCAATTTTTTTTTCAATGATAAATTTCTTTTTTTTTCAAATATTATAAATTGTTTTTAAATATAAAATCTCTCTTATTATCAAAATGTGTCAGACCTTTTCATTCACCCTTTACTGAAACGTGTATCTATTTTACATCATGACTTAATAGGAAACACCCAAACTTTCAACATCACATCTACAAGAAGTCTGGGAATGTCAAAAGGGATATTTCTTCAGGATATTATTGAGCTATAACAAGTCAACTCTTCGTTTGAACCATTATCTTTTAAACACAAATTTATCGCGCAATTTTGCATTTTTCGTAAACCCAAGAACTGTTGTTTCCCACTGAAATCAAATTTCCTCGCTAAAATTTTTCAAATTTCGAGGTATTTTTTGGAGTTCAATAACAAAACTCAATGCGTATTCCAGGGATTCAATGATACGCGGCAGTCTAATACGCGCACCATGAAACAACCATGAGTCTTCAGCCTCTCTAAACTCCGTCAAAGTCAATTTCCAGGTAATTTCACATCTCTAAGGAATGCATACAGCCCCATATCCGTCATTAATTTCTATGAGGGATTTGTGGGCTGGGCTTGATGAACACTTCCCGTCACGATTAACTAACTGTCATTTCAATGGTCGATGCAACAGCTAGGCAGCGAGATGGATTATTCGCATCATAAAATTCGTCATACATAATGATGAGTCTAGCTATTCCCACAAAATCTCCCTTTTGATGACGTTGCTGACGGAGACGGCGAAAAATACGTTAATCCTTTTTACCTCTGTCGCTATGACCGTCTCTTCTTTCATGCCCCCCCCGGGAAGGGGGTCGTGGACTTTGACGTGCGCCCAATACACCCTGTTCTCTATTCCTGCTTTGAGCGTCGAAAGTTTTGCACGCGCATCCTTCATCCATCCATCATTTGATAAAGACAAAAGGACACGGTGGCATAACTTACTTTCCGGTGAGTCGTCGGTGACGGATATAATTGATCTTCAATCATAATAAACATTCTATTTCACCATATAATATATTTAAAAACTCAGACCTACAAAGAAGTTTTCTTTCTTTCAAAGCGTTAGTTCTGCTACGTTTAGCTCAAGTTGTAGCACTTGGCAAAAGAGCCCCATGAAAGTAAATCAGCTAAATTGTTTAAAGGTGGCAATAAACAAGCTTATTTGAAAAGGTAGCAAAACTTTACAGTTCAAACCTATCCAATTTAGTTGAATTTAGTAATATTTTGTAAAAGCGGTTAATGTTTTCCGTTGATAATAACAAAATCGTGGTGATACTATGGGACTAACTAACGCTTAGAAATTCATTTATCCCTAACCTGGATACATAATTTATTTAAGAACTAAGTATTTAACACTTTAAAGGTTGTACCGT
>JAEQBA010003085.1:0-34260 GCA_019434445.1 Phalangium opilio | reverse complement strand
TATTCTTAACAGTTAACATGGACGTTACAGGTATTGTTTCAAAATGTCCACCAACGGCGTTAAGACAAACATGACCCGTCTTTCGAAAGATTCTTGGACATGTTGGAAGATCCTGGCATGTTCCTGATTGTTTGACAACCTTCAATATTCGTCTTCGCAGTCTTCCTCATCACGGACGTCATTCTTGTACACGATGTCTTTGAGATGACCCCAAAGATAGAAATCGCACGGATTTAAATCCGGAGATCTGGCTGGCCACGCAACTGGTCCTCCACGCCCAATCCACCTCAAATTAAACGTAGCATTAAGATGATCTCTAACTGCACGGCTGAAATGTGGGTGCCCCGTCGTGCATAAACCACATGTCACGAAGTAATGCTAACGGTATGTCCTCGAGTAGTTTCAGGTAAAGTGTCTCTTAAGAACGTGAGATATGCTTCACCATTTAGTCTGGATGGAAGAAAATGCGGACCTAGTAAATGATTACCGACAATGCCGCACCATACGTTTAAAGAAAATTGCTGTTGGTGACTTCTAACACTAGTTGCGTGTGGGTTTAATTGGCGCCATTCGTGGTGGTTGTGATAGTTCAGAATTCCATCCCGGGAAAAATGTGCCTCGTCGGTTACTAAAAGGACCCGTGGAAATTGATTGTCCTCTACTCTGGCCAAAAACCACTCGCAAAAGTCGATGCGTCTTGGATAATCTGCCGGGTTAAGAGCTTGCACCTTTTGAATATGATACGGGTGAAACTGATGTCCGCGGAGAATTTGCCAGACCAAAACGTGACTAACATGTAATTGTCGTCCAACTTGTCTGGTACTTGTCGAGGAGTCCTCATCGAACATGGCAAGGACGTCTTCCTCGATTTCCTCCATGTCTTCTGGAATGTCTCGCTCTCGAACGTTGTTGGGTTGTACTTGTCCGATGTCCCTCAAGCGCCTGTCAACAGCCTCGAACGTACGACGATTTGGTATGCGTCGTTGCGGAAATTGTTCCTGGTATCGCCGCTGTGCTTCCACTGAATTGCCCTGCGCCAGTCCATACATGAGATGCATGTCTGCATATTCTGCATTGGTATACGCCATACTGTACTACCACACGTTCGTTCGAAGTGATACTGTGACGTTATCAACAACATCGCGTTACTTTATAGCAAACCACCGTTTAGTTTTTACGTTTGCGTCATGACTGTCAGCATTGTTTTTTATTCACACACGTAAACAATAAACGGTGGTTTGCTAAAAAGTCTTTGGGGTCATCTCAAAGATTTTTTTGACATCGTGTACAAGAATGAAGTCCGTGAATAAAAAACAATGCTGACAGTCATGACGCAAACGTAAAAACTAAACGGTGGTTTGCTATAAAGTAACGCGATGTTGTTGATAACGTCACAGTATCACTTCGAACGAACGTGTGGTAGTACAGTATGGCGTATACCAATGCAGAATATGCAGACATGCATCTCATGTATGGACTGGCGCAGGGCAATTCAGTGGAAGCACAGCGGCGATACCAGGAACAATTTCCGCAACGACGCATACCAAATCGTCGTACGTTCGAGGCTGTTGACAGGCGCTTGAGGGACATCGGACAAGTACAACCCAACAACGTTCGAGAGCGAGACATTCCAGAAGACATGGAGAAAATCGAGGAAGACGTCCTTGCCATGTTCGATGAGGACCCCTCGACAAGTACCAGACAAGTTGGACGACAATTACATGTTAATCACGTTTTGGTCTGGCGAATTCTCAGCGGACATCAGTTTCACCCGTATCATATTCAAAAGGTGCAAGCTTTAACCCGGCAGATTATCCAAGACGCATCGACTTTTGCGAGTGGTTTTTGGCCAGAGTAGAGGACAATCAATTTCCACGGGTCCTTTTAGTAACCGACGAGGCACATTTTTCCCGGGATGGAATTCTGAACTATCACAACCACCACGAATGGCGCCAATTAAACCCACACGCAACTAGTGTTAGAAGTCACCAACAGCAATTTTCTTTAAACGTATGGTGCGGCATTGTCGGTAATCATTTACTAGGTCCGCATTTTCTTCCACCCAGACTAAATGGTGAAGCATATCTCACGTTCTTAAGAGACACTTTACCTGAACTACTCGAGGACATACCGTTAGCATTACTTCGTGACATGTGGTTTATGCACGACGGGGCACCCCCACATTTCAGCCGTGCAGTTAGAGATCATCTTAATGCTACGTTTAATTTGAGGTGGATTGGGCGTGGAGGACCAGTTGCGTGGCCAGCCAGATCTCCGGATTTAAATCCGTGCGATTTCTATCTTTGGGATCATCTCAAAGACATCGTGTACAAGAATGAAGTCCGTGATGAGGAAGACTTGCGAAGACGAATTATTGAAGGTTGTCAAACAATCAGGAACATGACAGGAATCTTCCAACATGTCCAAGAATCTTTCGAAAGACGGGTTCATGTTTGTCTTAACGCCGTTGGTGGACATTTTGAACAATACCTGTAACGTCCATGTTAACTTGTTAAGAATAAAAGTAATACCAACCGAAAGGTACCATGATACTTTGAATTTACTTTACTAGAGTAGGCATACTTCTACTCATTTAATACACTTCTGCCAGGTGAAAGTTCAATAACGATGTTAGAGGGAAACTATTGAAATTGTCTCATATTTCTAAACAAGTTGATAAGGCTGAATTTGTTTTAGTCTACATTTTCGAATATTTTCTTGTTTTAGGGGCCAATGTTTGGGGGGCCATATCTTCGTTGCAAATTCTTGTACACCCCATGTTCTTTGACACTTTCCACTCAGTTTGACCCAAAGAACACGCCCCTTGATTTATGGCAGACTTATCAGAAACACCCTGTATATTAATATAAAAAATGATATATATTAATATAAATAAAATGATATATATTAATATAAATAAAATGATATATATTAGTATAAATAAAATTATATAAGAGAGTATAGCAGCCAGTATACGGACAAGCCGTCCGTATAAAGGCGGCATATATGGAGCCCTCATTAGGCGTTTACCCCCACCCATTTGGTGCCCCCCCCCCTCTTTTCTATCTCTTTCCTCTGGATGGTCCCGTGACCGAAGGGGGAAAATAGGGTTAGGGGGGGTTGATGACGTCACGTATCACGTGATGTTGTTGGCGGGAAATTTGAATTTATAGGGTTTTTTTCGTGTATTGGTATGACGTCACGTAATTTACTGGTGTTGAATGTATTCGGTGTCACTTAACTCTAGGGGTATTGTAGGATATTGTGTACATTTAGGGGATGATTTATATAGGTTCAGTAGACCCTTTCTACACAGTCCTGTAATGCTATTCTCTGTATGATTTAAGGTATCTCCATGTCTGCTTATGTCATACTAAAGAACTAGTTTTAATTGAGATATGGTTTACATTGCAAAATACATTTACAGATTTAGCTACGACGCGGTTCTACAGCAAGGGTGTTTTGCATTGGTTATTAAGGTACTGAGTTAAAACAATAGTACATTTTAATACCATAAACGAGGTATTACAACAGTTTTTTTGCACAGTTTGGTAGCTGGTAATTAGTTAAAATGAAGCAGTACTACTAAAGCATCATAAAATGCTGATCCTAACATTTCCGCGTAAAGTATACACGAATATAGCTTGACTGTTTCATATATTTTCTATTTAGCACATATTTTAAGTGATATTGTTACGAAAAAAGAATTACATATTACGTAAGGTGCATCGGAGGAAACACGTGATTTCTTACTAATCTTGTCAATAACCTTTCTCTCCAGAGTTCGGAAGTGAAATGACTCTACAGTTTACAAAATTCCCTTTTGGCCACCCAACAGGTATATATTATATGACATTAAGGGGGAGGAAGAGGTCGAACTTGGGACATAACAAAAGAATTTATCCCCATCTGTTTTTATTTATACGTAAACACTTTCAGACGTGTCTAGATTTTTTGAGATAGGGTGGGGGGCAGGGCCATTTGATTCCAGGCATTGTTATCAATAGAATTTATTTTTCTTTAAGTGGACCTCCAACCAGGTGGTTTAGCACCTTAAAAGGGGGCTTGGTCGACCCTGTTGTATTGTTAACAATGGAATCTGAGTGATTTATGACTCACACCAACGTGTTAAGACATTCCATCGGCTTTTTACGTAACCACGTTCAGACGGGTCTATGGCCATAAAAAGGGGCGGAACTTGAACAAAAGAATTTATTTGGTCAATTCTTTAATTGGACCACCCACCAGGTGGTTTATTACCTTAAAGGGGGAACCAGTTGTATTGTTAGGAATATAATTTATTTTCGGATTTATTGCTTTAATTGGTGGCTCACTCTACCACCAAACATTTGATTCTAGGTGTTTGCCCCCCCCCCAAGGGCATTATCTGGACAAGTCTCAACAAGTTATGTCTTTGTCGCGTTAACAGAAACGCAATATATCATTAAACCGAAGCATTGACTATACTATATTTATCAAAATTATCGGCAACGTAATCAAAAATTTGTGGAAAATGTAAAACGGTATTGAAAGAAGCATCATTCACAACGCATTTCGTGTTAGAAGTAAAAAAACCGAAACGTTTTTGATCATTTGTGTTACTTTTTAGCGAAACAAAATTGATCATTTGAATTTCCTAAAATCCCATAGGAATACATGTAAAAATGAATAGACCATCGAATCGAAATCAGTCATGTACGTGGCAATTTAGCAACACGAAACGAGTCATTTGAAAAACATTTAAATGATTAAAAACGTTTCGTTAAATTTTAGCTAAATTTATCAAAATTACTCTGTTTCACCAAAAACACATTTGATTTAGCAAAATTCCACAAATTTTTTTCTATTTAAATAAAAATTTATCACCTATTGAATCCGCCCCCCCCTCTTCGCAGAAAATAGTATAGCAATGTTTTACTATAACAAAGACTAAGCTAATTAAGTATTTCTTAGGAAACGTCAATCAATTCGAGCACGAGACCAAAGTATATGTTTACAATGCCGAATCATTTACATAGTTTCACACTAGAATTTCACTGCTATTTACACTGTTCTAGGGAAAAACACAGATTTTTAACTAACACCTTTAGAAAAGACATACAGCCCTATATACTAAAACAGAATATAGCACCAGCGAAAAGTTCAAAGTACAGCACAGAGTGTCATTTAGCTAATGTCAGTGCATGAATCGAGGATTTCTAGCAATAGAAGGAAATATTGTACGCAACATTTTTCTATAAAAATGCTTATTTGGGTTTCCTAAATTCCCCAAAGAATTAAAGCTAAAGCTAGCTCGCTAATTGGGCCAAGTCATCTTGCGACTTATTGCCACTTATCTAACGCCTTTACAATGCATAGAGGGGTGGTGGCTAGCCCCTATGCCACAGCTAACCGACAGCGCCCTATACTAACTACTGACTTCAGTTAATCCAACTCACTTTGTTTCATTAGTTGCCTTAAAATGACGAAACGAGTCATTTGAAAAACAGTTCACATGACTAAAAACGTTGCGATGATTTTCGCAATATTTATCAAAATGATTCGATGAAAGCATATTTTCATTTAGTTCAGAATCATTAATTTCAATACATAACTAGATGGTGTTGCAGACTTAAGGAATTTAATTTTCTATACCTCAAAACTAACTTTACTCTTATCGTTGCAATTTATTTGTTTATTTATTTATTTAATAAGGCTCGAGGGATAGGGTCGTGAAGCCGGCAGGGCTTGGGTACGACCCTCCTCCATGGCACAAGAGTCTAGATACAATACGAGAGTATATACGAACGGGGGAATATTCCAAACAGAAACGTACAAACGAACTAACAAAAGAGAGAAATCTTACGAAATGGTTAAGTTTAAACAGTCAGTTACGTCATTAAAATGTTCCTTACTAATAAATTTGAATATCATGAAAAATACGGGTTTTTACACCAATAGTTACAAAATTTGACGCCATCTTTGATTAAATTTAATATAACACTATTATTAGGGTCGCTTATTATTGAGATGCTCAGACTTTAGGGTGGTGCTTCCCTCGATTGTTGTCTGATGCTCATAGATTTTTTTAGTTACATTGGAATTTATTGTCCTTTCTTTAATTTAACCACCCACTTGGTTTTACGAGGGTTAGGGGGAAGAGGTCGAACTTGATCCATAACAAAAGGATTTATCCCCATCCGTTTTTAGTTTTGCCGCTCTTTAGAGCTGGAAAACTATTGTTCCGCCCTCTGTTGGCTGGACGGCTGGTCGGCAGGTCGGCAGGTCGGTAGGTCGGCATGTCGGCTGGCTGGATTTTGGTGTGACCTGATGAGATTCGTCATAAATAAACTTTTTAAATTTCAAATTTCCCGCGAATTTTCGACTCGAAATTCATCCGTAGTTCACGCTACACCTCATAGGTGGCGTAACGTATTTAATTTCAATTGAAATTATTTTTCCCGTCGGTGCCGGGGTTTGAACCTGCCATGTCCTAATCCATACGAGACGTCAGTGAAGACGGCCGAGCGAGCGCGTTACCACGAAGCCACGCTTGCTTAGTACAAAACCCGAGTTAAGTTAGACTGTAGAGTAGAGAGAGGTAGAAGTTTGTGGATCCCCACCCACCCTCCCCTTCCCGACGCGCGGCAACCAGCTGCGGCTGGATTTTGTAAGTGGGAGAGGAGAGAGAGTAGAGAGAATGACTGCCTAGCGCCCGCCAATAATTTTTAGCAATGCGATTTAAATCAATGAAACATACTCATTTAAAGTTAAATAATTATAATTAGCTAATATGATTATTATATTTAAAAAAAATTATATTATTTAAGTAATAAATTTAACGATAGTTGTTGAGAGATTCAATAGAGGGCAACATGAGATGTCATAAATAAGTTTGCGAACTCCGTCTAGTTTGTTGTCTGCCTATTGCAAGGTGGATGATCGATGATTAGTTTAATCAGGTGTTTAAATGTAACTTGATTCCGGCGATACCATTAATGACAAACGCAATCAACATACTCATGGTTTAATTAAAGTTAATTAAATTGAATTGCTCAAAGATAATTATAAAATTAAATCAACAACTCAACTATCTGCTCAACGATAATTTGGCTAGTTTTTGTCAGATTTGCTGTTTATTTAAACGTAATTAAACAATGGTTAAATACTGCAGCGTGTATGGGTGTAAAAATAATGAGTGGTGTCCGCGACGTTAAATTGTCGAAACAATGGGATATAGCTTTAAAAATGGGTAAACCACACACCAAGTCCATGGTTGTCTGCTCCCTTCATTCCGAAATATGAACATTCAGGTATGTTTTAAGCGTATAATATTAATTTAAAACCAATTATAATTAGAGTTATTATTGTAGATAAGTTAAGTTACCCTCCCAGACTTGGACCTTTGGCTGTTCCTTCCAAAAAACTCCCGTTAAGGAAACATGATCAACAATAGTTCAAGGCTAATGGGAGATTGGAAAGACTGAAAAAAAAGGAATCAGCTCTCACAATCTCCAACTTTGCATGCAAGTGAAACAGCTGAAATAAATGGACCAGCAGACGCAGAAATTCTAGCTGAAAGATTGGGGATTGATGCGGTTCAACAAACTACCGAGGAAACTACGACCGACAAATGCACCACTCCAAACCCCAATGATAAATCAGGGTTGCCACGGGTCAGGGAATTTGAAAATGGGCCAAAAAGGTCAGGGAAAAGTCAGGGAATTTTATTTTAGTAGGTAAAATTTCTGGGGATAAGTCTTTATTGAAAGAGTAATGAAAGTTTCTTCTCATCCTCTCTTAACACAGAGTGAACTCTAGAGCAATCCTTAAAAATGCTGTCTAGAATTGTTTTTGTAAAGTTAATGCTCTCTAAAGAAATCTCTCAGACTGTTATTTATATCCTAGTTAAAATTTTTCTTAATCATTTAGGTGAAAATGTTTCTTAATCTTTTTGGTGTGAAAAATACATTGGAAAACTTAAATGTAGAGACTTTATTTAATTATAAGCACCACTTAAAACGTGCTGTAAACATTTACACTTTCGGCCGAAAAGGTCAGGGAAAATCTCAGAAAAAGGTCAGGGAAAACCTGGAAAAGTCAGGGAATTTGGTTTTGAATATTCCGTGGCAACCCTGTAAATGCATTATGGTCAACACCTTGGAAAATCATACATGTTATGTTAATGCTTCTAATGGAATATTGAATGCCCCCTCTATAATTTCATTAACAGGATTAAAGAGTACTGGTCTATTTGATGCAATCATTAAAAATATTAACAGTAAATTCATACCCCTTTTCATGGACAAATAAGGTAGAGAGGGCCAAGAATGGGGGAAACTACGAGTCTCGAGATAGGGTATTTTTGACACTCATGAAACTAAAACTTGGCATTTCATTCACCGCTCTATCAGCTTTGTTTGGAATAAGTAAAGTTCAGACCTCAAATCATTTTAAATTAACTCTTACGCAGTTCCCAAGCTTGTTAAAACCCGTGAAAAAAAATGCAAATGAATAATGCACCCAAGACTCGTGAAATTTTGTAAAACAATTTTATTTAATAAATTTGTAAGATTCTATCACATTTTAAGGAACTTAAAAATATCACTTCAGCCTTATTTGCTCCATTATTTTTCCATTTCAAATAATTTGGAATGTAGTAATTAAAATAAGCAAAAAAACCTTTTGAAATAAGTAATTTGTAATCTTGGTTAATTGATTGTTAATAAATTTTTGGTCTTTAGGCACATATAACAAAACAATCATCTTCCAGTTTGAATAAATTACATAATGACAACTTTGAAGTCCTAAAAGGGCCAAACTAAGTTGCACTTGCCCATAATACATTTGTTTGGGTTTCAAAGAAAATGTTCTGTCCTTCTTGATTACGTAAGGAGTTTTCTTGAGGACTGTTTCTAAGTTTCCTTTTTCACCAATGACTGGACACTTCATTTCGACCAAATTATCGTTGACTAGACCGTCAGGGGAACACCCCAAGAATCGATAAGAAGGGTTGACTTCAAACCAATCTTCGTTACTTTTAAATTAGACTCTTTTTTAAAGCAACAAGTGTTGTTTTTTCGTTTATAATTCCATACTGTGTGAATTCATTTCCCTTAAAGTTTGACTGAAGAGCTTTTCGAATTTTTTCAGTAGGATCTTTTGGAAAATATGTGTAATACTCGTAGCAATTTTCACAAGAGAGAGAGCAACAGGTACTAAACAAAACAAAACAGTATGACCAATTTTATACTCGTGTTATGACCAAGGCTTAAGAGTTTACATAACTAATCTGGTTAATATTAGGGTGATTAGGTTTTCAACACTTACCATTTTTGAAAATATTCTCTTCTGAAAATTGTGGTTCATTCATTGCAAAAAATTTCGAGTACTAATTTTCATTTGGCACTTAATTATAAGTTTAAACGTCACATACACTGCAGTTGATGCTACAGGTCTCAGGCCTGCCATTTTTGTTTCACCTAGATCAAGCTTCGCGTTTTCTCCGGACGATGGCACTAGTGAAACTTTTCGTTCTAGGCGCGGAATCTGAGAAAAATTTCCTCACTAAGTTTTTACTTTCGCGAGTTTTAGAGGTTCGGAAAAGTATTGGTCCGACCCTGCCTGGCAGGCTGGGCGTACCTTCAACCACATTTTTATTTATAAATTATTTCCTTACTAAGTTTTTAGTTGCGCGCGTTTTAGAGGTTCGGAAAAGTATTGGTCCGACCCTGGCTGGCAGGCTGGGCGTCCCGTCAACCCCATTTTTAGTTCTAAAATTGTTTTATACTAAATTAAAATATATAAAATTGTTTTTAAATTAACTTTTTTGGCACAAATATTATGAGATTTTTGTAAGTTTTTTCGGTTCCAGCTTCTCAGATTAATTAACGCTTAGTACATCATAAACAAAAAGGATCTTTATCTCCACCATCCGTTTCCGTGTCCCGTCTGGGGTTGTTCTTTAGGGCTTATGCAAATTACTTCATTTCTATTGACTCGGGGCTAATTCTAAGCGCTTGTTGCATATTGCATATTGCATAAGCGTGCAATCAATGAATAATTTTAGTACCCAAACGCATCAATTATCCCACAAATATTAGGTTTGCAACAAAAATATCAAGAAAATTGTTCCATTTCATAGGACAGAAGTTGGTTATTTACTTGTTTCATAATCTATAACCCAAAATCAAGCTAGATTATTTTTATTCATAATTGGAATGATATTTGATATTTAAAAGAAAAAAATAACCGTAAAGTATATAGGCCGGGGTCACCTTACAATAAATTTAGCTAGCCAAGGCAAAACGTTAATATGGCCGGGGCCATCTTGTTATTTTTACTATAAAGACGTGTCTTAATGGGTTTAGGGGCATGGCCAAACCATTTGTATTGTTATGAATGGAATTTATTTTGTGATTTATTGCTTTTTTAGTTGGTGACTCTTCCTACCACGAAACATTTAATTCTAGGTGTTTGCCTTGAAGGCCTTATCCTGACAAGTCTCAACATGTTATGTCTTTGTTGGGTTAACCGAAACCATGAAAATATATGAGTATTTTTCCAGAACTATAGACTAGGAGACTAATTTCGTTCTTTTTTAAAGGAAATAACGCTCTTTTATCATCTTTAACGTAGCAAATAATGTAACAAAGCTATCCTAAATACCCCATTCTACCTTCAATCTGTCAGTTAAATCAAAAACTTTCAGTGCTTACATCTCAAGTAAACGCTGTATCAATCTAGGATTAATCAAAACACTTGTTAAAAAACAGTACATTTTTTAACCTTTTTATCGCAAACAATACAATATATTGTGATTTTCCCGCTCGATGAAGTCTCTTAAGCCGATCTTATATACTGGTTGGGGGTTCAACATTGTTAACAAGTTGGGTAGAGTAAAACAGTCCTTGCCAGATATTTACGCCTATACAGAACTTAGCGAGATTAAGAATACTTTGGTAGAAAAATCATGCTCAATCCTTGTTTGTTTCAGTCATTCTCACAAAGTCTCTGATTTTTTAGTGAGGTTAACAGGTTTATTTAATTAGGGTTTACAAATAAACGTTAGAAGACGAAACGTTGTGTGCCTTTTTTATTACTGAATGATAAGAGAAATCCCTTGACTCTATCGTCCCCATGATACGAGTTAACATTTTTAAAATTAAGTGCTTCAAAGTCTTAATCCCTCGTTAGACGGACAGTGACGTTTTTCAGACAAAACCATAATTTTATTTTGGAATACTGGAATTATTTGTCCATATAGGACCAAATTACTCTGGGTTTAGCTTTCTTTATTTACAAACCTTTCACAATCAATTGTGTCCTTTTTAAAGGTATTACAGTTCTATCACTATACTAGCCAGTAGCGAAAATTATCATTGTACTATGAAATTAACCCAATCAATAGCATTTCGGAGTTATCCGCCTTTTGTTATGCGAGTTTTGTATACACATCGGTGCAGAAAGGATTTAATATTCTAATCCCGCGAAAGACGCCTAATGTTTGCTATTCGACTTGTTTTGAGAATTTCATTCCGTTGATAAACCTTTGCATAACGAATACTAGCTCAGTTGGCACTGTCTCTTCTTCAAAAGTTTAGAAATTTAGCCTCTTAAGGAATTAAATACGTTATATTTAAATGTTTAGTTGCTACCGGGCTGATGAAATATTTTATTACCTATTACGTTCAGGCAAGGGCTTTAGGAGGTGGTTGACCAGTGCTATTGCATTGTTATCATTGGAATTTATTTTGTGATTTATTTTTTAATTGAGTAGGCCTACTTCTAGCCTACACAATCATACTGTGATTCATGACCGTAAGAAACTATCTGGTCATAGGTTAGCATTTTTTTTTTTGAAAAGTGTACAATGTGAAGATAACAAAGGATATTTTCGCAATTGAGAATCACTAGAAACGTTTTACGCACCATGTTTTTTTATTTATTGTCCCAATAAAATTGTCCCTTATTTGCGGTGTTTGTAACAAAAATCTATTTATAGGCCACTCTCTTGTTGACAAGTTATTTGGCATAAAGCAAAGCCAGCGTTCTTTTGTTATAAAAATCGGTAAACTTTTAACAGACATGGGTCTGAAATGCATTGTGAGATAAAATCTGGTGACTGTTAAGCAATAAATCAGGACATTGTTAAATGATTGGGGGATGTGGGCGTGTCTATTAAGAAATTTCGTTAGCTTAAGGTAGCATTTTTTTGAAAAATGTACAATGATTTTATGACCCATTAGAGAAATTCGGAACAAAAGATACTTTTAACAGACTTTAAGATATCTAAGGATATTGTCACAATCGAGAATCACTAAAAACGTTTTACACCCTGTTTTTTATTTATTATCCCAATAAAATTAAGTATTTACAGTGTTTATAACAAAATTCTATTTATAGGTTACTCTTTTGTTGACAATTTATTTGACAAAAAGCAAATCCAACGTTCTTTAGTTTGTAAACTGCTAACAGGCATGGGTCCGAAATGCATTGTGAGATAAAATCTGGTGACTGTTAAGCAATAAATCAGGTTATTGTTAAATTATTGAGGAATGTGGGCGTGTTTATTAAGAAATTTAGTATAAAAGCGGCTTAGGAAATGATCAAAATACACAGTCGATCTTCAAACACCGAAAGCTAAACATGGATCCTGAAACTCTCCGTACAACTTTGAACGAACTGAATATAAATAGACCTTGGCCGTTACGTTTGATATACGAGTTTTATTTCTTCCTATGCGACTATCTGCGAATCGATCCGTTGTACGGACCTCAGACTCTACCACATTTCGTAGTACGTGGTGGCTTAAATGCTATTCGAGCTTGCCTCGACTTACTCGATTATATGCAAACAGTTGCACGAGTACCAGAGGACTGTACCACCATAGAAGAATTGGAAAACTTAAGGAATCTAATTCCGAGTCCTTTAAGAACTGAATACGTAGATCGCCTAGCGAGACGACAAGAGGAAATTGAGCTGGGTATACACGAAGAAGCTCAAATCGCCGACTTCAAGAGCTCACAATATGACAAAGAGATAGCCGCATTTTTAGACGGAAAAGATCAAGGACCACCCGTAGAAGAGACACTATTGAACGATACCTTAGAGAGGGAGCACGGTTCTGCAGCGGCGCTTTCTGACGAAGAAATTGATGTACAATGGGGAGGAGGAGAAACGGACCAGCCCACACCTATGCAGTTGCATCAATGACAACATACCTTCTTGCGAGATACTAGGTCAAAGTGAGAGATTTTACGAACATTTTAACATGTATGGTCGAGAGTTAGTTCTTAGAATTACTGAAGATCCTGTCGCTAGTGTATGTACCGTAACCAAATGTGTCCTTAGTAAGTACAGACCTACAGACCATGTCCAAATTACTTTAAAGAGTGTCACAAATATTTGCAGATCCGAACTAGAATTATCTTTTAGAAGAGCAGATCAAGTTGACCCTAATATTCTTTTTGACCAGCTTAGTGTTATGCTCTATGATGACGAAATGGAAGCATTTTTCCTTGGTCCCGTTAAAATTATTTTTAGCATTGTAAGAATACCGGAGGGCCAAGGGCGTTCTGTAACCCGAGGGATTAAACCTTTTAATCTATTCTGTAAAGATAGACGAGGTATTGTACGCATAGTCAATTCAGATAACCTGTGTTTAGCTCAAGCGTTATGTGTAGCTATGACTCATAGAGCTTACGCTGATGATACAACCGAAGACAAGACTATAAAGACCCATTACGAATATATCTAAATCTAGAGATGAGAACAAAATGCAGAAAGAAGCTGCTTTAGAACTATGTCTTAAGGCAGGAGTAAGGGTTAGTGAGTGTGGAACTGCCGAATCGTTTCAAAAGTTCAAAATTTATTTAAGTCAATATTCGATTTTCGTATACAAATTCGAAAATAGCGTCCCTGTTTTGATTTTCGGCGAAAACGATCCCGATGATACTAGGCCCCGCCTCTTTTTATTGAGTGAAAATAACCATTATAACGTTATTACAAATTTAAAACCCCTCTTCAACCACGACCTATTCTGCGAAAAATGTCTCGTACCCTATTGGCGAATACAGTCCCATAAATGTAATGACTTTTGTTTTAGTTGTATGAGACCCACTATCTGCCAAGGTCCCATGATATCTTGTGAGTCTTGTTTACGAAAATTCTTAGGAGCTGATTGTTATCAAAGCCACTTAGCATCTTCCAGCAGTAAAAAGTCCCTATGTGAGCGTCTTTTTCACTGTAAAGACTGTTTAAATATTATTGATTTTTCCCGAAGAACGGAGATGCATAAGTGTGGTGAGATTTATTGTCAGGTCTGTAAGGAATATCAGCCTAGCAATCACTTGTGTCAGAAGTAAATGAACCGAAGTTACCGGAGAGGGCAAAATTTGTATAATGCGTTTTCCATAACGTGGGGGTAGTAAAAATCAAGGTAGCTGTACCTCTACCTGAATCGTCTCGAAATTTAACGCTGGCACCAAAGACCATAGTTACAGCTTAGTTACAAATCCGCGCAATATCGTTAGTATGAATAAATAGTCGTTGTTTCAGAAATAGGTGTCTGCTTCTATCTTAGGAGCCTAGGCCCTAGGCTTACGTTCGATAATGGATGAAAACATATGGGATGATCTTTTGAAATACCTTTCAAATGTTAATCGACCATTTGTGACTTCAAGTCGGGAAAGATTTATTGAAATTCTAAAGTCAGACATTGGACAAAAGTATGTTAAAAGTCTTCTTATCCTACTCGAAAAGTTTTTCAAAGAGTGTGAACCTCTCCCCAAAAGAATCTTCCAAGGGAAAAAGTCGCCATTTTTAAAAACTCTAACTAATTCCCGGAAAATCCGGTTACTCGAACATTGGCCGCTTGGTGGCGTTTTCAAAATTGTTGTGACTCGAAAGAGTAGAGGAGCGAGACTATCGTCGGGGTTGAAATATGGGGGTTTGTGAGGAACTTGTGCTTAATGAATAAACAATAGGACTCCGGTAACTTCGGTTCATTTACTTCTGCTTGTGTTATATCCAGGTTATCGCAGACAAACCTCTGAAAGTGCCATCCGTTAAAAAGCCTAGACCTAATCTGCCCAACCTTATGTATATTTTCTTTGACGTAGAATGTATACAAACGAAGGTATGTCATGAAAAGGAGGGAGCCTACGAACACCAGGCTATCTTGTTAGTTAGCATAACAGTCTGTGAGCATTGCGTAGATGAGACATCCCTAAATTTTAACTGTATTATGTGTAGTCAGTTTGGTGAGCGTAAACAACAATTTTCAGGCGGTAATCCTATATCATTATTTTTAGATTATTTAATGCAATTGCATGCCGTTAAGAACGTCATCATACTATCTCACTACGGCAGTAATTATGATAATCAATTACTAATTCGAGAAATCATTAATCGAGATGAAAAATTCGTTCCATCTTTGAAAATTAACGGAACTCGAATTTTAGAAATGAAATTGTTTAACTTGCTATTTCTGGATTCTTATAATTTCATTCCTGTAGCTTTAGCAAAGTTTCCCGCTACTTTCGGTATATCAGACGCAGTCAAAGGGTATTTCCCACATTTTTTATTCAATGTAATAGAGCATAATTTTGATGTAAATAGACAGGATGAAACCAACTATGTTATAGAAACTAATCTCCCCCCTATCGAAGCTTATGGTTGTCAATATTTTACAAGGAAAAATTTAGATGCCTTCTTAAAATGGCATAGCTCCGAAGATAGTAAAGGTAAAGGTTTCGACTTCTTGAAGGAACTCAATTATTATTGTGAGAACGACACAATTTTACTATTCCTAGGTTGTTTAACTTTTCGTACACTACTCTTTAAAGTAACGGGTGTAGATCCATTTAATTGTGGCGCAATTACTCTTCCTGGCGTTTGCTCTTATGTATTTCGGCGAAATTATCTTAAACCTGATACTATAGGTATCATACCGGCTAATTATTATAGGCTTAGTGAAAATCAGTCAATAGGGGCTATAGAATGGTTAGAGTGGACCGCGCACAAACGAAATATATCTATCCAATCCTCCTTTAGAGGAAAAGAAACCAGAATCCAAAAACTTAGAGTAGATGGTTTTTGTGAGCTTAACCTTGAAATATTCGAATACTGGGGGTGTTTCTATCATGGGTGTAAAATACACTTTCCCTTAAACAGAAACAAGGCTCTGCACGGAGACCCTGCTCAGACTTTGAACTCTAGATATTTTAGTAGCATGAACGAGTTGACCAAGCTAGAATCACTCAACTATAAAGTAAATGTCAAATGGGAGTGTGACTGGCAGGAAGAAAAAGCAAATAAACCAGAAATAATAGAGTTTTTAAAATGTAATGATATTAAGCCTAAAATAGTAAAAAGATTAGACCCCCGTGATGCATTCTTCGGGGGTAGATGTTGCGCAACAAAACTATACCATAAAACAACAGGATCAGAGCGAATTCATTACGTGGATTTCACAAGTTTATACCCATTCATTAACAAAACCACCAAGATACCTATAGGACATCCTGAAATCATATTAGACGATTTTCCTGACATATTTTCGTTTAATGGTCTTCTTAAATGCGACGTATTACCGGCCCAAAACCTAATTCATCCCGTTCTGCCCGCTCGTATTAATGGAAAATTAACATTTCCATTATGCTACACCTGTTGTAAAACCCAGTTTCAAGGTGCTTGCGAACATACTCCTGAAAAAAGAGAATTGAGAGGTACATGGGTAGTCGACGAGTTACGTCATGCAGTAGAGAATGGTTACACAATCACACGAATGTATGAGGCTTGGTCATACAAAGTGACACAGTACGATTCCGAAACAAACCAGGGAGGACTGTTTAAAGATTATGTTAATACCTTTTTAGAGTATAAAACCCTAGCTAGCGGCTTTCCAGCAGATTGCCAGACTCAAGAAGATAAGGAGAACTATGTCAAAAGTTTCAAAGACGTAGAGGGTGTAGAACTGGATATCACCAAAGTAGAGAAAAACGAAGGTCTCAGATGCCTTAGCAAACTTATGCTCAACTCTTTTTGGGGTAAATTTGGCCAGAAAACAAGACATACCTCTACAGAACTAATCAAAGATGCCAACAAATTGTACGGAATAATATTAAATCCAGACTTGGAGGTTAAAAGTTTACTAACAATCAACGAAAACACCGTATTAGTAAAGTACGAACACATTCTAGAAAACGAGATTGTGCACAAACACACAAACGTAGTTATCGCTTGTTTCACAACATCTATGGCGCGATTACATTTACTAAAACATCTTGAAAAGGTCGGTGACCTTTGTTTTTATTATGACACGGACAGTTTAGTGTACCTCTCGCCAGACGGCGCTCATTTGCTACCCACAGGCGATTATTTGGGGCAACTTAAAAATGAATTAGAATCCTATGGACCAGATGCCTATATTTGTGAATGGGGGAGTGCTGGACCAAAGAACTATTCTATGGACATTCTAGACCCTAAAACCGGCGCTAAAACTAACATTATCAAAGTTAAAGGATTTTATTTAAACGCCTCTACAGAAAATTATATAAATTTCGAAACAATGAAGAACCTACTGGGGGTAAACAATGAAGGTGAACCTCTAATGAACTCGATTCAAGTCCCTATTGGCCCTCAAATCAGACGTCTGCAAGATCACACTCTGATCACGATCAACCAGACCAAAACATATCAGGTCGTAGTGGATAAAGTTAGAGTTCTACCTGATTATAAAACTACCCCATACGGTTATATTAAATAGAATCTTTGACATTTTCCACATAAGTTACTTGTATATATTTTAGATACCCAGTATCAGTATTTTAATAGGTATCTCAAGTATTATTTATAGTAATATTAACGTATTTTAACTATTAACATGTAACAATATTTTAACGAATATACAGTGTTTTTTGTTACTGTTTTTGCATCTAGTAAGCTTTTTTTAATTAGTATACATTAGCACTTTAGTTTAAAAATTAGTATTGAATTGTTTTGTATAAGTGTAATTTTTATTTTTTGATGATAATTATAGTAACGTTTTTTTAGTAATATTTCGATATTTTTATCCGTAATCGTATATCAGTATTTTAGCGTGTATAGCGCGTCAGGAAAAATATATTTTTTCGTCAATCCTGTGAACATTTTAGTTTAATAATTAGCCTCATATTTGTACTAAAATCGTATAATAACCATTGTAGCTTTTAAACCATATTAAAAGTAGTATTGCTATATTTTCTATGAAGGTATATATGTACTTAATAATCTCGCATGCCGTAATATTGTTCTATTTTTATGTAACCCGTATTTTCTGATGTTTTTTTAGTAATATTTTGCATTTTAGTCTATTAGTATAAAAAATTAGTATTGTATCTGTATTAGTTTTCCATTTTAGTCTATTGTTTTGCTATCAAAACCATTGTAATTCGTATTTTCTAATGATGTTTTTTAGTAACGAGTGCCCATTTTAACTGTATATCAATATTTTAGCGTGTAGTAAAATATATATTGTTCAGTCAATCCTATAAGGCTTTTTAGTTTAATAACTACCTAATTGTGCTTATTCGCCAAATCGTATCAAAACTAATGTGAATCAAATTTTATTTATGATGTTTTAGCAGTACTGCTTCATTTTAGCTTCTAATCAACTACTAAGTTGTGTAAAAAATGCCGTAATACCACTTTTATGATACAAAAATGTACTATTGTTCTAACCCTGTATTTCGTTTACTAACTATAACACCCTACAGTAGTACAGCGTCGTAACTTAATTGCTAACTATAATAAACGACGTAAACCATATCACAATTAAAACTAGTTCTTTAGTATGACATAAGCAGACATGGAGATACCTTAAAATCATACAGAGAATAGCATTACAGGACGGTGTAGAAAGGGTCTACTGAACCTATATAAATCATCCACTAAATGTATACAATATCCTACAATACCACTATGGGCACTACACACCTTTACCATCGCCAAGTCACGTCAGATCAATACACGAAAAAAAACCCTATAAATTCAAATTTCCCGCCAACAACATCACGTGATACGTGACGTCATCAACCCCCCCTAACCCTATTTTCCCCCTTCGGTCACGGGACCATCCAGAGGAAAGAGATAGAAAAGAGGGGGGGGCACCAAATGGGTGGGGGTAAACGCCTAATGAGGGCTCCATATATGCCGCCTTTATACGGACAGCTTGTCCGTATACTGGCTGCTATACTCTCTTATATATATTAGTATAAATAAAATGTTATATATTAATATAAATAAAATGATATATATTAATATAAATAAAATGATATATATTAGTATAAATAAAATGATATATATTAATATAAATTAAATGATATACATTAATATAAATAAAATTATATATATAAATTTAAATAAAATGATATATATTAATTTAAATATTAATATAATATAGAATAGAATCAAAGTTTATGTTCACAAAAAAGCGTATGAGAGCTTAGGAGAATTTGCACAGGCGAACATAGAGGCTCATGTAGTTGAGGAGTAGACACTTGAATTCGAGAATATGTCGCTTAAATTTAAGCTGGTCATATCCTCTTTTATCCTACTGCCTGCCTGCCTTCTGTACAAGACATATACTTAATTGGTGGAAGAATGTTGTCTGTTTAATAAATATCTTCAAAGTTTTTTAATGCTTTCATAATTTATTAATTGTAGCTTCTTTAATCGTTTATTAATGAAGAGCAATAATTGCAAATTTGGTAAATAAGTTTTAAGTATAGCTATCCTCTCGGCTCGGAGAAGTAATATTTTGATTTTCCCAACTGGGATTGCGTCTGTAGGAGGGAGTCTTTAAATATGAGAGTCTGGTAAGATTATTGCAGGGGCTGCTGGCTTGTTGATAGTGTTCTTTGCTTGCCTCGGAAGCTATTTTTAGTAAGGTCTCCCACAGTTCAGTTCAAACAGTTCAGTTTTCGGTTCAGTTCAGTTATTTTCGTTTTCAGTTTAGGGACTAAAATGATTTGATTGCTTCAGTTCAGTTTCAGTTTGCACATCTCCAAACTGATCAGTTTTCAGTTCGGTTCGGTTTATTTCTTAAACTGAACTTATAAAAACTGAACTGAAGAGATAGTTCAGTACTCTTTCGATCTATCGCGATAAACGATATCATTACGTTCCCGCAAACATTAGTAGAACAATAGAAAATTGACATCGTTTAGTATTGCATGCTGTATGATATTTTGGGGGATGTGTCGCGTAAAGTTACCTTATTAGTGTCTCGTATCATCATTTATGTCGTGTAGATTTTATTATGCATAGAAAAAGTCCCGTGATTAGCTGGGACCCTCTGCAGAGAGACACAGGCTAAAAGAATACCAATAATTAGTAACTAAAAAGGGTATCATAATTAGTTAATTAGTCAAAGTTAAATTGATCAATGTTAATAATTAGTAATTAGTAATTATGAAATAAACATGCCTCTTAATCTTAAGGTATGGCACTTCACGATTCCAAAATACTTAGTAGTAGTAGAAAATGTTAGCGGTTAATAGTTACAATCTGGGTATCTTGGGCCTCTGACACCGTATTTTTCTTCTTGATAATCTCTGAAGGGGTTTTCGGTTCAGTTCATTTATAACTGAAAACTGAACTGATCAATTGGGTTTCCTGGCTGATCCGAACTGATAATTTCAGTTCAGTTTCAGTTCTTGAAAATCTTAACCGAAAAGTTTCAGTTCAGTTTCAGTTTTAATCCAAAACCGATTTGAACCGAACTGTGGGAAACCTTAATTTTTAGGTTCAGCGTATTTGTTTTTCATTAATTGTAATGGCTTGTTTGATGGTACTATTAATCCAATTGTGTAAACTTCTCTCAAAACACGTCAATTGTGGATAAGCATTCGTTTTATATATAGGTTATGTTTCCATGAAATGCGTGAAATTAGTATCAAGTGTCTGCAAAATTTATCAAATCCCAATTTAATTGGGCCAGCTCAGTTAGAAAGTTCAATGTATTGCGCTTTTACTTTATTTTTCTTATGCAAGGATAACTGGAACACGAGGAGAGGATAGTGATCAGACCCTTCGTAGTCACTTAGAACGCTAATAACAACTGCCAGGGTAGAATCACAGTCATAGAACAGCGTCTCGAAGCTAGTAAATAGCTAGTAATAGTAATAGCTAGCTAGAGTGGGGTGGCGTAGCGGTTAGCGCTCTCACCTCGCAGCAAGAGGATCCTGGGTTCGATTCCGGTCTGTGGCACCGGGTGAAAATCTGGGAACAAATCCTTCTGCGTAGAGTTTGCAAGTTCTCTCCCCGCTTGGGAAAAGGAGTTTTCCTCCGCGGTCTAACCCGGTTTCTCCTTTCCATCAAAACTTGCAGAGGTACTCGGCTCGAGGCTCGATCGAGCTTTCGAGTCCTATCGAGTACTCGCACAGGCCTAGCATCAACAGACAGATACACAGACCGTCAAGTCGAGAACAGAGCCTCTCCGTGACATACGTTACTCGATGACGTCGATGACGTAAAAAGGCTCTTTTTTGCTCATAAATAAACCAGTTAAGAAAACCAAAATAATATAAACTTATTTACCAGGATATGGAATTATTTCTCTCTTCTTTTTTTGATAAAAATAGATGGTTTTATAAAATAGGAGGAGCTTATAGAGAAAATGTTGCCCTCGACGTCATTTACTAAGTAATCTCGCCAGAACGAATGAAAGACTACGATTTCTTTAATGCATAGTCTAATCGATCACGTTGGCTGCTCGAGTAACAAGCATGAGCGAGTGGACTATTCTCATTTCCGGTTCAGAACTGATGCTAGAAGATTCTCTGCTTTTCGTGATCGTAAGACGGTACAAAACCGTGAAGCCTTGTCAAGCAAAGTTTATACACTGTTATGTTATAATACTTAGATTGAACGTAATAGTTTTAAAAGCAATGTTTATTAAGAGAATCCAGCAGAGCAAGAGCAACTAGTTTAAAATGTGTTTGTTTTACGAAATGGCTTTCTTTATATAGCGCACGTTATCGTCCTTATCTAAATATCTAGTTTTTTATACAAAAGCTATCGTTAGTAGGTAAATAGTTTTTTGTTATACAACAAGTTTTTTTTTCTTTCGTGGTTCCAGGTATACTTGTAGTTGTTTATGCAGGGGAGTACCATGCTGGTTTCATTAGTCGTCTGCCGAAGGATGACACGCGGGTTATGGGGGCCATGTCCTTTGAAATCGATGTTGAGGTTTAGGTGGCTCCTGGAGAGAAGTTTTCTTGAGTAGGCTCTTGGTCGGATGTTGATTGGGCAAAACTTGTTGGTGTGTGACTTGGTTGAATGGTGGAGCCGGTCTCAGTTTGCGACCAACGGGGAAGTGATGCGAGCTCTGATGGTATGCATCGTATAGTGAATCCGGAATGCTGAACCATTCCGGAGTTATCGTCACACTGTTGTACTGGTGGCTGCCATTTGAGAGTGTGTCTTGTTCCCACATAATTGTACTGCCGTTCCTGATGTTGCTTTCGACCACAGTTTCGAGGTCGAAGTTGAACTCGTGTCCGTCTGAATATTTGGTGTTGTTCCGTTTGAATTACGTAGGAGTCCGGCGTCGTAGCATTCTGGAGGATTACAGCTGGTTTCCATAGTCGAGGACCCGCAATGTACCACACTGGTACTCCAATCCGTAACGGCCGTAGAGTTTTTTGTGGCTTTCTGCTGTGTTGGTGAACCATATTTTGTTGCCTCTCCCTCAGGCCTGCCTGTATTTTATGCGTCGGAATGTTAGGTCTGAGACTAGTGTTGCTCGTTGTCAGTGGGCTGCGTAATTTTCTTCCCATTAACATTTCCGAAGGAGTGAGCAGGTTGTCCAACGGTGTGGTTCTGTATTCTAGTAGGATTTGATTCAGATCTTTCCCTTCCGGCTCGGCTTTGGCGAGAAGGTTCTTTAGTGTTTGCACCATGCGCTCTGCCAGACCGTTGCTCTGAGGGTGGTAGGGGCTTGACGTAAGGTGCTGGACGCCCCAATTTTGCAGGAACTTCGTGAAAGTGTAGGATGAAAAGGGTGAACCGTTGTCGTATAGAAACCTTCTTGGTATGCCGTGGCGTGAGAAGTGCGGAGTCATGAACTTTATAACAGCTTCAGCGGTGGTTGAGGTCAGTTGTTGGGCTTCAACATACTTGGAGTAATGATCGATGATCAAAATGTAGTCCTTTGCTTTGAATTTGAATAAATCCGACGAAATGGTGTACCAAGGATGAGGCGGAATTTCCAGTGGTCGAAGCGGCTGGTGGGTATTGGCACGTGCTCTTTGATTGCAAGTGGTGCAGTTTCGGACGAAATTTGTGATGTCCGTGGTCATTGAAGGCCAATATACATTAAGTTTCGCTCTCGCTAGGCAGGCTGTTACTCCTTGATGGACGTTGTGTATTTGCCTTATTGTCTCATGTTGTAGAGTCATTGGCACTACCAGTCGTTCCCCTCTGTATAAAAAAGCATCTTGGGTGTGCAGTTCTTCTTTAATTGACCAGAATGCACGGACTCCGTTGTTCCTTATTGAGTTTAAGTTCGTGGGCCAGGCCTTTCCAATTTATTGATGGACTTGTTGAAGAACCTCGTCATGATTGGTGGCATCTTGGAATTTTTGTAGGCGGTCTTCCGATAGCGTTGTGAGTGCATGTTGTGCTGCAGATGGGCCCTCTAGGAATTCCGTGGACATCTTGCATTCCGGATGAGGAGCTCGTGACAATGTGTCTGCAATGTATAGCCTTGTTCCGGGGACGTATACTAAAGCAGGGTCGAACCTGGCGAGTCGCAGAGTCAGGCGTTGCAAGCGAGGAGAAAGCAAATGGAAGGGCTTCTTCACGATGGAGAGTAGCGGTTTGTGGTCCGTTTGTACGGGTAGCGGTGGAAATTATGTAGGCGGTCTTCCGATAGCGTTGTGAGTGCATGTAGTGCTGAGCTGGCCCTCTAGGAATTCCGTGGACATCTTGCTTTCCGGATGAGGAGCTCGTGACAATGTGTCTGCAATGTGCATAACGACTTTGTGCAGAGGTGAAGGTCATCGACGCATACTCGATTGGTTTTCCTTCTTGTAACTAGACGGCCCCAATGCCGTGCTGGCTGGCATCAACTGATATTGTGTTGGGAAGTTTGGAGTTGTAGTACGAGAGTACGGGTGACGATGATATGGCTTGTTTCAAGTCTTCAAATGCTTGTTAATGCGTCTCGTCCCATTGAAATATGGCGTCTTGTTTCAGTAGGGGTCATAATGGTGCACTTCTCTCGGAATATCCTGGTATGAATTTCGCGAGGAAGTTGATCATGCCAAGGAATCGCAGTAATGTCGATTTGTCTGCGGGTGGTGAGAGATTCCTTATGATTTTCACCTTCTCCGGATCAATTTCTATTCCGTCAGACGTGATTATGTGACCCAGATAAGCGATGCGAGGTACAGCCAATTGAATTTTCTTGGAATTGAATTTGAGGCCTGTTTGTCGTGCTCGTTCCAGAACCTTGTATAGAGTGATGTTGTGAGATAGCTCATCTGGTCCATGTAGCAGAAAGTCATCAGTGGCGATGCTGGCTCGTGGGATGTCACCAAAGATGGAGTTCATAGTTCTTTGGCACTGCTCTAATGCTGTGGCGATACCGTATGGTAGACGTGTATAACGGAAATTGACAAATGGGGTGGGGAACGTGCATAGAAATGAGCACTCTTCTGTAAGTTCGATCTGCCAGAACGCAGATTTGGCATCCAGGACTGTGAAGATTTTCGCATCGGATAGCTCGGAAAATATCTGCTGGAATGTTGGCATTGGATAGTGTTCTCGGAGGAGTGCTTTGTTAAGGTGTCGAGGGTCGAGGCAGATTCGAATGTCGTTGTCCACCTTGGGTGCCACTACCATAGGGTGTACCCAGTCCGTGTGCTCTGTTACGGGAATTATGACACCAGCGGCCACCATTCGTTTTAGTTCCGCTTCCACTCGCGGTAAGAGCTTGATGGGTAATTTCCTTGCTAGGGCTCTCGTTGGCACTGCATCAGGTCGAATTCGCATATGGTACTGACCGGGGGGGGCTTCCCCATGGTGTCGAAAACGTCGGGGTATCGTGCAAGAATGGCTTGCGGTGTGCAGGTCCTTATTTCCGGTGGTACAGAGGTTCCATCTGAAGTGGTTGCTTCGTGAGTTTCCTTGATGTCACTGATGATTTCGTTCAGTGTGATATTGTGGTTGGAGAGATTCTGGGGCAAGCGTGCGGTTAGTCCAAGCATACGTGAGGCCTTGGGACTGAGGATGGAAGTCCGGTATTGCGATGTTACGTGAACATCGAGGTTCAGTGAGGCTACTGAAGAAGAGCACGTGACTTGTATCATACCCAACACATTGACTGTGTGCCCGGAGTATGACTTGATAGTATGTTCAGCAGGTACCAGTGCAGGTCTTGGATAGATTTTGTTGTAGACCGTTTCCGGAATTACATTCACCTGTGAACCAGTGTCGATCTTAAAGATGTTGTGGATGTTTGCAATTTCTATCTCGGCACACCATATCTGATCATCTTCTGTAGGGTTGACATTAGGCAGTGTTGCGTGCAGTGTTAATGAGTGTGGATAGAGATAGTCGTCGTCCCGTGGCTCTTGATTGGTGGTATAGCTCAATTCATCAGCTTGCAGAAATTGTGATTCTATGGGGCGAACCATCCTGTGCTCGTTCACAGATGAAGAAGTCTCTAGGGTGTGTGTTGTCCGACACACCGATGCCCAATGGTTAGGCCCTCCAACGGCACGACAAGAGGATCCGATGGCAGGACATTGTTGGTTCGGATGTCGAAGTGCGCATCTGGTGCATGTCGAAGTGGAACGGGAAGATGCAGATGCGTTGTTATTTTGCCGCGTCCTGTGTCTATTAGACCATTGTTGCGAACGTGGCTGCATGTCGCTTCGCTGCGATGAGTGTTGGGACTCTGGTCTGTACGTTCGTGTTTGTTGGAATTGCGAAGGCTGGCGGTGCCATAGCTTTGATTGTTGGAGTCGTCTAAGGGCATGCAAAACTGTGGATTCGTCGTCGCGTTGAACTCTGTGACCCGCTTTCGCTGGGTGAATGGCTTGAGCACGGTGCAGGGCGGTTTCTTCGGCTTGCGCAATTGCAATGGCGTCGCTGAGTGTAATAGGCTCGAGCGTCAAGTGGCGTTTTCGAAAGTCGGGGCTTGTCGTGCCAATCGCAATCAATGTGGCGACCAGAGAGTCGGTTAAGTTGGGCTTGTCGAGGTCGCATCCAAACGCTAGGGTCTTTAGTTTGGTGAGATACGAGTCAAAGGGCTCACCAGGTTCTTGTTTCGTGGTGAGAAGGTTATATCGGGCATACGTGATATTCTGATAAGGTTTATAGTACGTATCAAAGGCACTGTAGATGTCGTCTAATGTGCGTTCCCCTTGTTGCGCGGGAAACGGTAGCGTCTTGTAGATTCGAAGGCCTTCGAGACCGATGACGTGAAGAAAGACATTGCGCTGAAGTTCATGTTCTTCTTTATCAAGCTTGCATGTGATGGCGTAAATCTTGAACCGCTCCTTGTAAGAGGCCCATGCATCAGCAGGGTTCGCACCGGGAACGAAAGGTTCAGGGCTTTTGAAGGAAGCCATGGGTGCACGATTAAAAGACGAGAGAGATGACCACTTCTGATACCATGTTATGTTATAATACTTAGATTCAATGTAATAGTTTTAAAAGCAATGTTTATTAAGAGAATCCAGCAGAGCAAGAGCAACTAGTTTACAATGTGTTTGTTTTACGAAATGGCTTTCCTTATATAGCGCACGTTATCGTCGTTATCTAAATATCTAGTTTTTCATACAAAAGCTATCGTTAGTAGGTAAATAGTTTTTTGTTATACAACAAGTTTTTTTTTCTTTCGTAGTTCCAGGTATACTTGTACACATTCAATTTAAAATTAAAATAAGACAATTAATGTAAATCAGTGCTCAATTTAATATTAAAATTAATTTATAAAAGACTAGATTTTTGCTTGCTGTGGCAAACTCCAAAGCTTGGACTGATCTAAGCTACTGGGCCCTAAATATTTTTTGGAAACGGAAATTCTACCCTACAATACATCTAGGTCACCTGACTTAGAGACATAGCAACATTCCAACAACATGGCCAAGACCACAAGTGCTATTTTTTAAAACCAACTATTGCAGAAGTTAAAATTTATGAATTATTAAAGCAGTATTCGAATCTTCGCGACTAAACAGACGTCATTTTACATCCAATGAGGATAAGTCTTGTACACATGGAAATCAGTCAATAGGGAAAACAAGAAATGAAGATCATAAATTTTTGGAAAGATATTACCCATATGTGTTTGTAAAGGCCCAATTGTTCGCGCCTCAACTGTATACTATCTATGATCCAAACTACATTTCCAACTGGGTTTCCGTGTAAAAACTTTCCTCTCGTTTCACCTCAACGATATTCTTAGTTCACCATCATGACTGTTAACGTTCCATAACACCAAAGTTGATTTGTGCTGACGCTTTTAAAGTGAATGCACACCATAATGTAATGAATGAAAACTCCGAGCCTATGACCCAATTACGAGCAGACGTTTCACTGATCTGATTGCCACCATGACGCTTACTCCTGTTTTAAATCTAAACTTGATAATTTAAATGTGTCTTTAACCTTCGGCTCATTCTGAACCGTTAATATGTCTTCATTACGGTCACGAAAAACAAAACCATATTCTTATTTTACTTTAGTGCCTCAATTGTTTTTTTTTTGGTTCACTAGGCCTATTAACAATTAAAACCTGGTTTGAACGACTGAATCTAAGCCTTGGCGACTTTGCAATCTCTAGAGCATGGTTTATACTATATACTGATGTATTATGGATTAAGTAATATATAAGCAGCCGGTACAAATAATGATAGAAAAATTTCTTGGAATGTTAAAATGAAACAGAGGTTTATAACTACTAATGGCATCGAAATGACGAAAATAATTTTCATATATTCTTTTTATATCATGAAAAATAACAAGGTTTTGTAGGATGTATTTCCATATGCTTCAGTCGCATTTGCGCCGAATCCCTATCAACTGAACCCAATCCCATTCGAGCGAAAAACCCTCACTTTGGCGGATTTACGATTCTGTCCAATGGGACAATCCCATTGCATCGAAAAACCCGCACTTTTTTCCTAATGGACTTTAAATAAATTAAATTAAACTAAATCAATTTAAGGCCTACATAAAATGAACACTAGATCCAAACATTTTCTGACTTATAAGAACAAAATAATAATATATCAGCAAAATATGACATAATAAAACCAATTGCTAATATTTATTTATTTTTTATGCTAAATTCATCATGAAAAATTTTTAAGCCAGCCCTTTTACTGTACTAGAAGTGTGTAACTGCTCCAAAGAGGAACAGACGTCCTCTTAACAAACCAAACCTAACGTAACCTAACCTAACCAGTCGTCAAATAGTGGCGTTTCCAAAGCAGTAAAAATGTATTTAAAACGCTTTCATTAAAAAAACTAAATTAATAGAAATTAAACTACATTACATTTTTGGGTTGACTTAATTCAACAAATAGCGTCGTTTGAATGGTAAATACCAAACCCTCGTTTGGGCTAAATTCATTAAAACATTGGCGGGATTCGGTCTAATGGAATTCTGCGCTATGGGAATATACCTTTACGCATCACTAATTCACTAGGCGAACTGCTATCGCGGTGCACTAGTATAACAACGGACGCACATACATAGACAAGCACATAGTGATCGTACGGGGAACCCGAACCAGTCGGGGATCCCCGGTATTTTCCAACCCGACCCGGCCATCCCATTTTGAAGTCGGGTTTAAACAAAATCGGGGTGGGCCCGTAGTAGAGGGTAAGTTAATATTGACGGTCGTGCTTTGTGATAGAGTAGATAGGAACTCGAATCTGATTAGGGCGAGTTTGAATATTTATTTTTTTTTCTTTCTCGAGGCTTCTAATGCCAGTAGAACACTGATATATTTTGGCAATTTCATGGTCGTCCGCCGAGGGGTTAGTCATTCTCCAAAATTTTGTACACCTGATTTCTGATTTCTGAATTTTTATGTGAATTCCGTTGATTACTGACTGAATTTCTTGATTTCCGTGATTACGATTATTTTAGGTGATTTCCATAATCTTTACAATGATTTCCCGTTATTGCCGCAGATTACTCGAGATTACTACTTGAATTCCACTGATTACTCGTGATTACTATTTGAATTCCACTGATTACTCGTGATTACTATTTGAATTCCACTGATTACTCGTGATTACTATTTGAATTCCACTGATTACTCGTGATTACTATTTGAATTCCACTGATTACTCGTGATTACTATTTGAATTCCACTGATTACTCGTGATTACTATTTGAATTCCACTGATTACTCGTGATTACTATTTGAATTCCACTGATTACTCGTGATTACTATTTGAATTCCACTGATTACTCGTGATTACTATTTGAATTCCACTGATTACTCGTGATTACTATTTGAATTCCACTGATTACTCGTGATTACTATTTGAATTCCACTGATTACTCCATTTCAACTGATTATGATTTTTATTTTGGATTTTCGAATTCCTCGATTGATTATGCGTGATTATTTGACGAAATATGTGATTACCGAGATGATTACAAAAGATTACTAGGAAATCGTGTGATTATTTCTGATTCTCTCAATATTCGATGTGATTTCCAGTGATTATCGGAGTTTTCTGATTACTCACAAAATTGATTATGATTACTTATGATATTCTTAGAATTCTAGAAATCAAGTAATCGATTTCGGCGGTTTTGTACACCTGATTACTCAAGTGACTAGCCCCTCGTCGTCCGCCAAACGCCAATGTATAAATTGTGCGTTAAGTAACGAGCAATTGATTTCCAAATTTAAAAAGTGGTAGAAGAGTTTCACGAGTACCAGAAACCCCATTCAACCACTGCCCAAGACATAGGACAAGGACAATTTGGAAACTTTACAGATGAAATTAATTTGCGTCTGTTCTGGGACAATTAGTTACCCCAATCGCTTCCACGACGACAGATAGCAATGATATTGCGGATTCGCCGACTATTGGATTCACTAAAGCAGTGATATCTTGGAACTAAATTACTGAAAATATATTTCTTACATTACATAGCACTTAGCTGCTATGTATAATTTTTTAGAATATGTTAATTACACTTATATTATTATTATTTCGCAACCCGACCCGGAGCCCGACAAGACAAAAATCTCACCTCGTATGATCACTACAAGCACAGACTGCTTTTTAACTCTTTTTGTATTAACTTTGAGATAAGAAACAAGATTATCTTAATAAATATAATTAATATTATTTATTTTCTTTAATATGATTTATACGCCACTCGCAGAGGATAAAAGGCTCTGTCTAGTACATGAAAGAATAAAACTATGATATGACCGCAGATAAAACTATAACAAGAAATAAATTAAGATTGTTAGATTGGCCGTTATGAGAAATAAATGTATATACTGCAAAGGTGCTATGTACTAAAATACGACTAATTTCGTAACGTATTCAATAGCCTCTCCCCACCCCATGTATAATTTAGAAACACATACTTAAACCCCTCTCCCCGGGATCCGCGTTACGTAATTTGTGAACAGACCCTTTAAATGCTTAAAATTCTCCTTTAAAGCTTCGAAAGCAACCACTAGTTTTAAGAATTCTACTAATGAAAAATTTAACCAAATTCTCCATATCGCCAGCCAACATTTTACGCTTTTTGAACATATTATTGACCAATAAATGGTTCTGATTTTATTCCCAAAAACTTATCAATAATGATGAAATCCAACCTGATAAATTACAACGTTGAGAGTATCGTTGCTCATATTTCACAGAATTGAAATTGTGGTGCGTAGTAAGGCAAGTGTTTAATGAATTGTTTAATTTTATTTACAAAATACGAAAAATCGATATAGCTCGTTTTTCACCTTATTGAACTTCCAATGTCTACAAACGTTTCGGCAGCTGGACTGTTGTTAATTTACCTTTAAGAAACAGACGACTTAGTGTATATTTTTAACCTTATTTATGTATTTGTTATTTTCCATAGTTTCTCAAAGATCATTCACAAAAAACATTTCAAAATTCATAAAAGGTATAAAAAATGTATTTCAGAAATGGCTGTTCCTTGAATCAGCATTTCCCTGTAAAGCACTTCCCGAAATAGCAACCGCAATTGCAAAAAAAGCGGCGTTGTTCAGAACTGTTGTTTTAGAAATAGCGACAGGAGTTTTGGGAAATAGCAGTTTGACTTGAGTCTTGTTCAATTCTTAACCCTTAAATTGACCTTACCTTTACAACTCTATCATCATACGCTAACCTAACCTAACCTAACCTGACCTGACCTAATATTATTGGAGTTCAAGCAAAAAACCCTAATATAATTTTATACTATTGGGGTTCAAATAACAATAGCTAAGCTGACGATTAGTATTAACCTCGCCTGATCTAGTACTATTTGAGTTAAAATAACACAGCCTACACCATCATAAACGACTACCGTTTTATACAACGCGTTTGTACACGTTTCTGTATATTTTCATGCGGCTGCCATTTTTTCCTACTAGAACTAGAGTAACAAAATAGGACTTCTTAGATAGTATGACTTCACAAAATTATTCTAAAATTAAAAAGGACACGATTTCGCTTACCATAACGGAAATAGAAAATACCCCCGGTAATGACGTCACAAAATATTACCTCAAATAGGTCGACAATGCTCTCATTGCACGCATCTTGTTACGCAGAATCGAAAACCATTTTCAAATTGTAAATCGTTTCAGAAAATCAAAAGTTATGAAAAAACTATGACGTTCAAAACATTGGCAAATAAGCTGAACGATTTATTTTATTTTATCTATATTAACTTAGCTCCGTAGTAAGCATCACGAACAGAAAAACAAAATGTTCACACCAGAGAAACTTTAGTTTCACGCTGAAATATGGGAAATGAGAACTTGCGAATTATATTCTGATTTGGGGTGTTGTATATGTTGATTGCCAGTTGCACGAAGATTGTGAAATACCGATTTGGGACGATAATGATTTAAAGTTGGTCTTGTTAATGAAGCTTTTGGTGGCGGTTTTTAAACGTCTAAATATTTAGGTAGAGACTTGGATTTGTTTATGGCTAGCATTCAGAGAATAAATTTATTGTAATTGGTTTCTTTCAATTACAGCATCAGTGGGTGGATGTTTGGGGATAATATGACGGCAATTTTAGGGAAGATAACGTTTTGCGTGAAATTTGATTACAAATTGAACGAACCACGGTATTGAATGATGGGTAGTGTTTCAAGGATATACATTGAGAAAAACTGGGGAGCAAAATAAGTGGCATGACAAAAATAAAGGTGTAACAGAACTTATTTGACGATCGGTAATTATACTTTGGACGCTTGAGAATTGGATGTTGAGAAGTGCTCCGAAATTAATATTGTGGGAATAGTAGTTTGACGGCAAATTCATGAGGAAGGTTGAGAAGGCATGTTACTCATTTCAAAGTGGATGTTTATGTCCGATGAGAATGGTTTGAATTATATAATATTTCTAAAGCTTAGATTATTTTCAAGGTCTTATTACATGAAAATATTTTATGAATCGCATAATTTAAACATACTTTCCGGTTTTTGGGCTTCACTCTGCAAGTTTCATATTTCCAGCACATTTTAAAGGTGATAACTATATCTTTAAACTTTAATTAAGATTTTTTTTAAACTAAGGCTGGTTTTAGAAAATTGTACTTAAACAGAGAGGCCCTCCAAACGATAAACAGAGCATCGTTTGTAATTGTGTTATTTTTCAGCGTAAATATTGTTTCGCTTGGATAAGACCAGTTTCAATGTCCATCACTTTTCCACAGTGAGAATTTAATATATATATTTTCCTATCGGCAATTTGGAACTAACTAAGATCCCCACCGACTGTAGCAAAAAACCAAAGATAGTTTGCTTCCATTAATAACCTTGAAATAATTTGATGTTATTCTATTAAAGGTTAAAGTTTACATTACATATTCTATTTAGTTAGCAGGACATTTAGATTTACACAGTAATCTAAGGCGCGTTGAATTTCTTACTTGTAATGAGAATTTTAATGGGCGCCAATGTAGAGTTAAATACCCTTTACTTGACCTCCCATAGGTTTGGTAAGGAGGTTTTCGGGGGGAAATGTTCATTTTATTTATATATTAATTTCGCATATGAAGTTTTACAGAAATCATATTATGAATGTTTAGTAAAAAATACATCTTGAATATTTAGAGAAAACGCCACCTTGAATATTTAGAATAAAATCGTTTTCAGTATTTACAGAGTCGCAAAAAAGGCACGCGGTGTCGAGATATTTTATTACATTTCAGGCCGCCATTTTTTACAAAGGCTCCAAGAGGCATAAAGTCAGTCTTCAGGATATTGAGAACCAGTAATAAATATTATGATTCGGTTGAAACGGGTGGACGTAATTCCATGAAGAAGATTTTTACTTTTCGGGCTGCCATTTATTTCAAGATAGTGAGGTGTGGAAAAATATCTTTCTAACTGTTCGCCTACTACTTAAGCAAAATTTAAAATCTCTCGGTAAAGCAATAGTAGATTGTCAGACAAATTGTAAATAATGTTACTGTAGATGTTAAGCCTACTAGCTACCGAGCTTTTCGTAGGCATCCTTACGATTTAAATTGAAATTCCCTATTTATAATACAACTTGATGTCTTACATTATTGGTGTCTTGGAAATTTGAGTACGAAGTGGTATATAGAGCTTTGTAGAACAGTGTTTCATTTGTTAGTTTTCGGGTATTATTTCCTGTTGTAATATACTTACGACGGTTTATTTACTTATGCAAGAAACGCGGCAGAGGTTTCCGTGGGGCTCAAGGTTGCCATTTCGCATATTGGAACACATAAAACTATATTTATTACGTAATCCTGACAGCATAGTAAGGTCTTTCAAAGAAATTAGGTTTTCAATATAACGTTGGACATTTTATGTGTAATGCAGTTTTTACAAACGGAATTAAAGAATGCGTCTTTTTTTAACAAAAAACTCTTTGTCTATCATTAAAATTCCTATATAAATATTGTTGCTGCAATTGTCAAATTATCCACACTCTAGGTCTTATCTTACCTGTATAATAATATAATTTTATGAATCCAGTCGTATTAAAAATGCACTAAAAGAGTTGGTACCCTGACTTACGGACAACTAT
>JAEQBA010003084.1:0-38375 GCA_019434445.1 Phalangium opilio | reverse complement strand
TTCAAAAATCGAATTCGAATTTTAAGAAGCAATATATTACCCAACGTTTTTACCGGATCATTTTGATCCCTTTAAAAAATGCGGTAAAAATACATCTTTTCAAGTATACAAAGCTATACCTTAATTTAAAGGATGAAAAACCATTCCTTTTACTGCAATATCGACTTGAAACGCGATATATAGGAGTTAGTACACATTTCCACAGGAAATTCAGTATTTTTACTGGTATTTCCGCCCTTTAACAAGGAAATTCAACGTATATACCTGGGAATTTATAGTAGACAAGAAAAAAAATGCGAAAGAAAAAAACCAGTAGTTTCACCATCCAAGAAAAGGGAAAAAACCTGTTATGAGAGAGAGAGAGATTGTCGATATTTGAAATTCAGATTTTTTCCCAGGCTAGTCAAAACGTACATATATGAAAAATAGTAAAAGAGTTTTTAGCCCTAGTTTTCCCAAAGCGTAGAATAGACAGGATAAGTACTTTCCTCTCTCTCTCTAAAAAAAACCCAGAGATTCGTTTCGAAATTTGGAAACAAAATTTTACCGCGTTATTCCAAATTTTATTCAGTTTTCAATTTTTAAAAGAGGGATGGATGGTTTAGGCCTCGCTTAACTTCTCTAAAATCGTTATAGACGCGAGAGAAGCCGCCTTAAAGGGTGGTTTAAATTGATAAGGGGATGCAATGGCGAAAAAGAAAAAAAAGAATACATTTTTTCTTGGTGTTTTATATGGGCATCTCGTTTCTATTTCAAAATATTTTAAAATGATTAGAATTTAAAGAAGAAACTGGGATGTTTGTATATATATACATACATATCCAAGACCGTATGGTATTTTAGGACAAAAATTTTTAAGAAATTCCAAATTTTCGCGGATTATTTTTGCGAAATTCTCAAAGGAGATTTCTTAAAAAAATTTTCGCGCAATTTTGAGAAAGAGAAAAAATAAAGAAATGTGTAATGTAATGTAATATATATAGAGTTCCCACAAACATATATATGGTCCAAAACCCAATATTTTTACATAAATAATAATCTGAATTACGGATGAACATTATTAAGTTATTGGGTTAATAACGAAAGCGTGCGTATTGAACGTTGCAGTTCAATTTTTGGAGATTTACACGAATTACTTTGAAGAAAATTACATTCAAAAATATGAGTAAGCAGCCTATACAGGGTGTCTCTAATAAGTCTACCATGTTTCGAAGCCAATAAGTAATTGGGAGCACATATCTCCCTAACAAATGTTGTAGACCTCACGTTCATTGACACCATTTCCACTCAGACTTATCAGAAACACCCTGTACGCGTAGCACCAAATTTAAATTATGCAAATAAAACTGAACCAAACTTCAACAAAGGTCTAAAATTATTCACAGAATATAATCCCCTTGAATTCAAAGAGAGGTATACGGTAATATGCGCCCATTTAAAATTGGAAACTCAATATTTACCGATACGGATAGATAGATATACATGCCTGTGTATAGTTTAAAATTATCTCGAAACGTTCGGTAATTAACGTACGCCCCGACAAAGTACGAAAGTGTTTTAAGAATATGTAGACGTATATTTCGCAAATTCAAATACCTTCCCAAGATGCCTCGCAATATAACGCTATAAGTTTAATTCTTACCCTATATGATATTTAAATTGAAGTTATCAAATAATCTCCCTTTACATAAATTTAATTTAATTTGAAATGAAATTATATAAAAGTTGTATATAATTATATTAAAATATTTACTTTAGATTAATCTACTTTTAATCAAAGGAACGGTTCGCCACTTTACGCTTCGCGAATATAAGGTAATAATCACGAATTCCTCCTTAAAGCGACTATAGTAATTCAAGGAATTGAAAAATAAAAAGAAAAGTGTGGAAGCCGTTCTATTACAACTCCCGAGACATACTCCCGAAGTTCAGTTTCAAAACGAAAAGGGAGTGTGAAATATTTATATTTGTGATTTTAAAGGGAGGGTGAAGTAGAAAATCAAGTGAATTTTTATCGTTTCTTCTACTAATAAAAGACCAGTCTGCATAATGAAACATTCAGGAAATACTTCCGAATGATTTTAAAATTCAAATTAGGTTCAGATTTTAAGGATGATTTTGAAAAAGGACCTCCGACCAATCGCGTATTGCCCTGCCTTTTTATTAACAAAATTCTCGTGGCACGTTCCGTGTCGAATGAAATTTATCACGAGATTTGATAAAATTTGCGCGCGACGTGACAATCGTGGCGCGAGACATAGAGCGTGCCACGAGAATTTTGTTTACAAAAAAGGCAAGGCGTTACGTGATTGGTCGGAGGTTCTTCTTTAAAATTATCCTTAAAATCTGAACCTATTTTGAATTTTAAAATCATTCGGAAGTATTTCCTGAATGTTTGACTATGCAGACTGGTCTTATAATTAGTAGAAGAATCGATAAAAAATCACTTGATTTTCTACTTCACCCTCCCTTTAACAAAGTCTAACATCCGAGTTTTTTTTCATAATAATAATAAAATTTAAAGATACGTATACATATCTTTCAATAAGCTTCATTTTCCCTCCCTTTAGTTGTCAACAAGTCTTACGAAAAGAGCGAAATAACCGGGCCAAAAGAGGTTTATAAGCCTATATGGTTCAATCCCCAAAAGAACTAATAGCATTTTAAATTAGCTATTAGACTTAGGAAATGGAGAAAATCGACAGTATAGCACTAATTTACACGACTAAAACACACTAATCAAAGTCTTAGAACATTCCAAACAATTATTCAACCTAACACAATTTGAATTTTTATCAAAGAGGTTCGTTTGTTCAGGACCTTAATGTATGCACCAACCTCCTCAAATAAGTAAGGTAAAAACAAAGGGTTTTATATAGCCTATGTTAAATTATAAATTAGGTATAGCATCAATAAAACACTCAGGTTAAAGTTTCATTACCAAGAATAATAAATTGTCTTGAACTTGCGGTAATTCTTCTATATTATAAATAAAATATTTGATTTAAATTGTAAGTATTTGCGTATTAAAAATTTAAGTTGTTAAATAGTATAAAACGATTTTAACGAAGAACTGATACATTGTCGTTTAAGTATCTAAAAGTTCTATCAGAATTCGCTCGATTAATCATCAAGGGAAGGCGCTAATTACAAATTTATAACTATTTTCCCTATTAGGAATAATAATTATTACGATAAACTTACGTTTAATTCAAACGCCCCGATAAAATAGGTGGAAATAGGTCAAATTCAAAGCGATTCGCGCTCTAATATAATTTCCCAAACAGCTTAGCCTATTAGTCTTAGAGCAACCAAATTTAAATATTTAAATGTAAACTACGTTCCCCCTAATAATACACTATAATTTAAACTTGAAACCCAATTACAGACAGAGTAAATAATTTAAAAAGAGTCCAGCGACTTAGATGCCCAAAATTCACCAAAACCATAACTTAATATTACAAGCCCCTTAAATGCCAGCCACTTCCCATCCTGACTCTAAATTGACTAGTTTAACCTTAACATACCGAAGCAGCTAGGCAGTCTTAACTCTAATAAAAGACGGAATAATTCAATTACTCCCTTAACTTAACTGAACTAACCCAATAACACGTCCTTCGTAAAACGCATCTAAAAATGGATAAGTATCAAGAATATTCCTTAATCGCTATGGGAATTGCAATTAAAACCACGCAAAAATTGGGTTAAGTTACAAATTTTCGCGCGATGTTGCTGCTTCAACCACCACCATCGTCAAATATTAACTATAACCAGTCTTAATCAAATTACGCACGGTTGTTAAATAAAAGGACAATAAAGCCCCCAAAATACACGTCATTCAACAAAAAATTCATTCAAACTCCGCGGCCACGCGAATATACCGAAGAAGAATTAACATTTACTCATCTTTCAAGCATTCATTAACAAACGACACAAGTAACTTAAAAGTGTATCGACTCACCAGATTCCGGTTCTTCACCATTAACCACCGATGTACAATTGAATATGGTAGTTAATAGAGATACGTAGATGACCAAGGTCCATCCTGTTGACCACGACATCTCGAATTTCTTCTTGGTCTTCCGAAGAAGAAGAAGCAGCAAGAAAAGTTTTCTTCCAGAGCTGACCTTTCGTTTGTTTGGAAGAAAGCGGGGAGTAGAGAAACGCTCACGTGTAGGCCGGTCACTCAGGACCGACTGAATCCAGTCGTCTTCTCGCGCTGGGAGGCGAGCACTTCATAAACTGGCAGCGTTGACGGTTGCACCCTCTACTCTTCTCTCGCAAACTAGCCCGCACCCTACTTGCAGCGTTGCCTTGCTTCCACAACCTCCCATTTGAAGATCTATTTGGGAAGAGAGAAACGGAGAGAGTTGAGAGAGAGAAAGAGAGAACTCGGTACGCGCCAGGGGCAAAGGGTGGGCGAGAGACCCATTAGGGTTCCCTGTTCTCCTCTCCACGGATTCCCCGGTTCCCAACCCAACTACACGGGATTTTATCGAGTGTGGCGACATCAAGCGACACACCAATGAACTTTCAAAGTTCCCCCATGCAGTACACCCAAATCCAAATTTGGTCGTAAATTTTTTAACACCGACTGAAAGGTACTGTACCTATATAGTGTTATGGGTCATGGCTAAACTAAAACTACACTAAAAGGTGTTCCTTAGGTACTTACTAAGTCATTAAATTGTTGAACTAAACTGTTTTAAGAGAGTTTTCTGTTATATAAGGGTAAATTTTTAACGCTGGGTCAGATTTTTAACGCTAGGAGAGTCTATCGGGGGGAGGGGGTATATATGTTTATATGAATTATATTTACCTTATGGTGTAGACTTCTACTGTTGCTAGCCATTGTCAAAGATAAAGAGCAATGTTGAAGGGTCTCCATGGGCAAGATTAAAAGTTAGCACATATTAGAAATATTTATGGAATACAGTTATTTCATTGCTCACTTTAAAAGTTTTAAGATGATAAGGTGACCTGCGGATTTGAAGGTTAGGAGAGGGACTATGGTATTCAAAATTGTTATCAAATGGCTAAGCCTTAATCAAAATTGTTATCAAAATGCTAAGCCTTAATCAAAATTGTTATCAAAATGCTAAGCCTTGATCAAAATTGTTATCTAAATGCTAAGCCTTAATCAAAATTGTTCTCTAAATGCTAAGCCTTAATCAAAATTGTTATCAAAATGCTAAACCTTAATCAAAACGTTCATCTAAATGCTAAGCCTTAATCAAAATTGTTATCTAAATGCTAAGCCTTAGTCAAAATGTTTATCTAAATGCTAAGCCTTATTCAAAACTGTTATCAAAATGCTAAGCCTTAATCAAAATTGTTAGTAAAATGCTAAGCCTTATTCAAAATATTTTTAAAAATTATAAGCCTTATTCAAAATATTTATCAAAATTCTAAGCCTTAATCAAAATTGTTGTCAAAATGCTAAGCCTTAATCAAAACTGTTATCAAAATGCTAAGCCTTAATCAAAATTGTTATCTAAATCCTAAGCCTTAGTCAAAATGTTTATCTAAATGCTAAGCCTTATTCAAAACTGTTATCAAAATGCTAAGCCTTAATCAAAATTGTTAGTAAAATGCTAAGCCTTATTCAAAATATTTTTAAAAATTATAAGCCTTATTCAAAATATTTATCAAAATGCTAAGCCTTAATAAAAATTGTTGTCAAAATGCTAAGCCTTAATCAAAACTGTTATCAAAATGTTAAGCCTTAATCAAAAAATTTATAAAAAAATTAAGCCTTATTCAAAATCTTTATCAAAATTATAAGCCTTATTCAAAATATTTATCAAAATTCTAAGCCTTATTCAAAATTTTTATCAAAATTCTAAGCCTTATTCAAAATATTTATCAAAATTCTAAGCCTTATTCAAAATATTAATCAAAATTCTAAGCCTTATTCAAAATATTTATCAAAATTCTTAACATTATGTAACCTTACTAAGAAAAAATTCAAAAAAAACCTCAGCCCAATTCAAAGATTTTATCTAAAAACCTAACCCTAATTCAAACCCGTTACCATGGAGACGCATGAAGTAAGTTCTTCAATCGGCTCGTTACCATGGAGACGTATGAAGATTTTCAGTCGGCTCGTTACCAAGATGCTAACCCTAACTCGGGCCTAATTCAAAGTTTCAAACATCCCGTCAAGTGGCCGAGGCTTAGCGATAGAGAGACTCGCTAAAAAAAGAAAAATTCTAAAAAATTAAAGTACAAATGAATATTTCGTCCTAAAAGTTTAGATTTCTTATCGCCATCATATTGGCACACTTTCTAAAAAATATTTCGCGACTTAAATCCATTTTAATTAACTTTAAATCAATTAAAAAAATGAAAACATTGATTTACGGCTTCACTCGTCGAAAGCGGCGATCAAACTGGCCGCCGACGGAGGGGAGAGAGGGGAGAAGGAAATACATAGACTAAAGACTAGCCTAGAGTGGAAGGTTTTACGGTACCAAAGTTTCTACCGTATTTTGAATTTTTAGTTCTGACAGCGGTACAGATTACCCGGAAAGAGAGTTCATAAGATAAAGATCAAATAATGAGCACCTTTTTTCCATTAGAAAGAACGTATTATCTTTCTCACACGAAGGTAGGTTTGACTCTTACCCACACTTACTTTCCAGTTTATAACTATGCATTATTCTATGAGATGACTTTTCAATTTTGAAGATTTTTCATTTCGCGCCAATTCTAAAATAGGCAAAATAATTGTATTTTTTACCAAAATTTTTACTTTTGAAGCGAGAAATTTATAGGAATAATGCACATACGTGTAATACATGTAAAAAAATTAAAATTATGTTATTTAAATAAAATTTTAGAGTTAAAAGATTGAAAATGTTATAATTTCCGATTTCACTGACTTTGGATGGGCAATGTAGTAGCATTCCTAAATATTTTTTCGTGCAACGTAGCAAATTTAACACGGTACTATTTTTAGACACGCCTCCAAAAATAGTTTTTGGATAAACGTTTAAGTATAATTAACTATTATAATAGTTAATTACAGTTACAATTAAATGTTAATACGCTCGTTAATACTTGTACAATAACTCGTGAAAGAGCAACAGGGACACATTTAGCCGCTAATTGAATACTTGGGGGTCACCCGGGTCAGCAAGCCGTGGTATAGGTCAAACCCCGCCTTCCCCCACCCTCTTCTCGAAAAAAATTACAACATGAAGACTTTTTGCACACACTTAGCCCAGATTTAGCAGTGAAATTTCCTGCATTATTTAGGCCTACACATTCTCAGAAACTCAATTGATGAGAGGCTTAGTTGTGAGGTAAAGAAACAAATTAAGCGTGTACAGTTCTTGGAAAAGCAAAAGAATATTGTAGGTAGGATTTAGGTGTTTTCGGTGCAGTATGGCCATGTGTATAACTGTAGATGGACCAGTGTACGTTGGAGGTCCAAGAAAGTCAGCCTAATTCGGGTTGATGGTCAGAGACAGGAGAAAGGGTGGTCCGAATTCCCAAACACAGAAGCAAAAGGGCCCATGCACGTAACCCCTGTCTCTCCAGGAATTGATTAGAAAAACGTCCACTCCAATCGTGTTTAGGATGAGACCACGTGCATCAGGCATACTACCATCACTGGTAAATCCCTTAGGCCTAACTACCTTTCCACAAAAATGTGCAAAATTACTTGCTAAGTAAAACTATACCAGCCTTTTAGCATAATTAAATGGTGGTGGCAGTTTTTGAAATGAAAGTTGGACATTTTGAAAAGCCCAAACCACAATGGTGTGGCTAAGTACCTGTTTTCCTCGACGTTGTCCCAATTAGAGGGTGGGACGCCTGGGTTAAGGCACGCTCGCGAAACCTGTAGATTATTTTCTCTGACCCAATTCGGTCCAGCCAAAAAGGGTTTGTTGCAGCCTTCATGGGTTAAGCCATGCTAATTACTAAGGTAATTCACTGGGGTAAGCATTTCTCTCGCCAAATTTAGAAGCAAAGGCCCAAAAAATGGCGAGCATTCGATGATGTTGAATTATTGAGATGCATCTCTCAATACGTAAATTACATTCAGATTAAGCTACACAAAATCTCAGAGCTCTACTGATCTTTAGATTAGACTATACCTTCAAGGAAACAACTCTGTTTGATCTCAGTATGATTCCGATCCCTACTGAGAAATGAGGAGAGTAAGATTACGTTCTTTTGGTCTTCTAAATCTAATCCAGGATCGAAGACTATTCCAACTGGGACCAAGGACACCAATGTATATAAACGCGGTGGCGACAAAGGGAATACAAGACTAGGAACCGCGTATACGTTACTTCAAGAAGAGACTCAACCAAGGGCAAAGGACTAGCTACTCTCCTTTTTGACTTGAAATAAACAATTACGTGTGACATATTTAATTCAATGATTTAGGTGTCTTTGCGCTATTTTTAAAAATGTCACACCCCTTCTGAACTGATAGTCCTTTAACTTAGTTTATTAAACGAAAGAATCAGATATGTGTATTTGACAACTCTCGATAGAAAATGCAATCAAAGTGAAATTAGAAACAGTCAATATAACTCTATGGCCCCTGCATTGATACTTTCCCTTATCGTTAGTTCATATTACGTGCAGTTCTTGCATCACGATTCTTGGACATGATCCCAATCTAAGAATACATCGAAATCAACAATTTCTTTTAGTCAAATCTTACATTGAAACCAAGAACCATCTTAGGTATATAGTATGGGGAGAGCGAAGCAAATTACATTTTGTTTTGGGGATCTCCTACTAGGCCTAGGGTTTTTTTCCCTTACCCTATATAAAAACAAATAGAGGGGTTGAGGTAAGGCGCCTTGGAGGATAAACTTGTTAGGAGGAAGTTCTCCCACGAGACGGAAGGGAAACCATGGCAGAACTATGGACAAATAAACTCACCCCATCCACACTCGGGTCTGAGAATGAACTTGAGCTTGCTAGTTTATAATTTACAAGCAAAGGGCTAGACTTTGATGATCAGTAGTTCATGCATGACCTTCACTTATGGGTGCTATACCATTAGGCGCGAATTGTCTAGATGAATCCTAATTTGTCTAGGGAAGTGCGGCCAAACATTGGGTATGTGTCTAGAAACCCCTTTACCATTCCGAGCTCGTGCTTCCCAACTAAAGCCTGAAGTGTGAAAAGGGGAAAGTATCAATTTCAAAGTATTCTCGCATTCTTTTTGGCTTTTCGTGTTGCCTTTGATGCCGCCGACGTATCAAAAACAATGATATTGCTTAAATTTCTCTTGAAAAACATACCCAATCTTACATTAACATAATTCATTTAAATCTACACTCATTCAGAAATAAGTTAATTATCTCCTTTCAAAATAATAATAACAAACTTTTTTTATATTTTTGCAATGCTTTTAAGAAGATTGACTTCGAGAAAAATTGAAGGGAAAAAAATATAGACTTATTTATTTCAATTTTCTAAACTTCCTCGAGTTAAGACTGATCGGTTTTCCAGGCACAAAGGTCCTCTTGGATTGAACTATATAGCGTACATGAGGCCATGCGCAATAAGAATCTATTGAAATTTTGGCTTTAGTCAAAGATGTTGTATGTCTGTCTATACTGGGGTTTATTTTCTCATCAACCTCCGGCCAGGACTTATCGTGGTAAAAGATAGCGATGGAAGCTTTTTGGAAAGGGTTCAGAAGGATGTACAATACAAAAACTTTAAATAAAAAAGGAAATAATATCCGAATATCTTGACTTATACTATCGCGACGTTCCAGAAGAATCCTCGATCCGGCCAATCACGCGTATACTTCGAGGCTTTTTTTTACACTCACCTAAGCGAAAAGGATAGAAAAAGTATAGATGTGGACAAAACAAACACTCAGTCGCTACAGGACCCAGAAATAAACAATGGTGTCTAGACTATCTAGACTATGAGCACTGAAGAATGATGCAATAGTGGATGGTGATTAAAATAGTTAGAGGAAAGACTTCATCCTAAAACTAATCGAAACAACACTGCAATGTTTGGAAATAGGTGAAAACTTTTGGGTCATGCGGGTGGTATAATCAGAAATCAGAGTGCTGCCATGGATGATGCTTGGTAGAAGTGGCAGTACATTGTATCATATGTGTCCCTTATTGACGTTACTATGACGTAAAAGCGTACCTGTCCACATCCCGAGGTTTCACAGTGGAAACGGTGGAGGTACGAATTCTGTATAATATCCTGGTAGAAGAGCTTGGCTTCTGCTTGAGCACTTGAAAATGTATTAATTATGACTTCATTAAACCGTAACGACTTGAGTCTTCAAGTCCAACTTTGGAGCTCGGTTAAAGCTAAAAGAGTTGTGCCTGACAGTTTTCGAAGAGTTGAAGTTCATCCGATTGTTTTATATTAACTTATCCAAAAAGAAATGCCCCGCCTACATACCGGAAGTTGAATGAAAAAAGTTTGACGCTTTTACTCATCTTTATATACACTTCATTACCCGACAGACAAACTCAGAGACTCTTAGTATAAGACGTTCCCTGAACAGTGTTTCTAAAGTAAGATAAAAAGAGGAAGAGCTGCCTGAAGAGGAAAGCTAGTGGCCCAACTTCTCCTCCCTCGGATGTAACAAGGCAACCCCTCGCGCCCATGGTATTGACGCCCAAGCCCGGCGCCCACGGTACCCCAATAGATGGTGGTTCTGATAACAGTATCGTCTTAGTTGAAGAGTCCATGGGCAGATAGTGGATGAAATAAAAAAGGAGGGAAAGACGTAGGTAGAGGAAGCGAACTAGGGACAGATAGTTTTTGGTTCCAGTTTCTATTCAACGTTTTGGGCATCACACCGTAGTAGTTATTCGATTTTTGGTTGAGGGGATGAGGTAAAGGGGTAAAAAGAACCCCTATCAGTTATATCATAGTCGTTTATAAGTTTGGTGTATCACGGTGCCATATTTAAGAAGTAGGTTAGCCTGATATTTAACTAGATGAAACAATCAAGGATTATTTAAAATGTCTAAGGATAAAACGCACACACAGATTTCTATAGTAAGGGAATGTTCTCTAGTTGTTCCGAAATTTTAACCCATCCCCCTCTTCTCCACCTGCTGTTTTGGTGCGTCAAACGGAAAAGAAATATAAATATGGCGCCACCTATCTTATTTTCGCGAAAGCATGCTGTTTAGAGTTCTTTTTCGAATTGTCAACGGTCGTTAAGAACATTTAGTTTAAGATTCAAGAATGAGGTTAGTTCCTAAAAATCATAATTTAATTTTAATAATAGATTAAAGCAACAATCCTTGATTAAAGCTAACATTCAGTTCAAGAATATACGAGGTGAGTTTACAATAATTTAGTTTAATAGGCAAGGCTTAGGTTTTGGTAGATCTGCTAGAGCAGACAGAGAGCGACAAAACTTTCAAGAACCCGGTCACGTGTTGACGCTTCAAAATATTGGCTTTCCGGTTTGCCGATTGTGCCCGCTAGGTACCGTTTGGAACATCTACCTTCGATATTTCCTTCTCTGCGTTTTATCCTTAGACATTTTAAATAATCCTTGAAACAATAAAGTAAACTTTCCAAATCAACTTGTTAAAATGTGACAAGGGGAAAACATTCTTCCCTCCCCCTTCTATGCGCACGCACCTTATAAATCCACTGTGCGCATAGCAATATTTCGAATAAATATTATGAAACATTCTGATGAAATATTATATTTTGTATTTTTATTTTAAAGTTCTGTAAAAAAATAAAACTTTACAATTTTTTTATATGAATTCTAAAAGACTAAATAATATCTTTTAACTCTGTTTTTATTTTTAAAAGTACCGTAATCGTTAATGTAAATTTTATGGAGTTCATTACGGTACTGGTAAGCGCGATTTGACCAGCTGCCGTTACTAGGTTAATGTTATTTACAGATTCAACGGTAGACGGTATCGAGAATCGGCAGTGTATATAAAAATTTATTTAAATTAAGCCTCGATGGCTGTGATGATATGACTAATCCACTGAGCATGCGTGGAGATTTTGGTGAAGACGTGAGAGACATTGTTTTGACCGCAGATCGAGGCTGTCGTGAAACCAAGCACTGACCATTTTGAGTCCATCTCGCAAAATAAGGCGGAAGGGTTTTCATCCTTAAATTAAACATAATAAAAGAATTAAGGTCAAGTGTCACCAGATATCACTTAGTTACTCGCAAAGTTTATCACCTTGCAGGAATAATTCGCCAAGATTCCTGTGGGTTTGGCGCAAATTCCGCCATAATTCGAACACTCTGATGAGGGCTTAATTCTCATTTGAATTTGCAGCATGGATTGAGCTTAGAAAATAATAAATATTCAATTATCAATTGATCTTAAATCAATCTATCAAATACTAATTAGTTTAAAATTTACTAATTATTTTCATACCTCTGTTGTCCCAAGCCAATGCGTAACAAATACTTCCTTCCAGAACGGACTTATCAGTTGGTAAACAAACTGGACGAACGAAATCTGACGAATTAACGGGATGGTCAAGTTTCAACAAGGATAGATGACTTCGAATATCAGGTGATTGAAATATCCTGGAGACTGTTCTGGTTTGGTCAAAAGGTGAATTTGAAGTTTGGCGTACTTTGCCCAATTGAACTGTCCAGTTAGTATGAGACCCGCTAAAATTAAAAATAAAATGTTAATAATTTGTCAAGCTACAAGTAATTGTCGGTTTTGGACGTACCTATGTAAACAGTCGCTATGAACAAGTAGCCAATGGTCATTTAGAAGTACACTATCGCACTTCATATGTCCGTCCGTCATTAATGAGGCCATCCATGGCCAATCGCCGTGTACCGCCTGTTGGACCGAGTCAGGTCTTGTTCGTAAACTAAGCGAGGATTGCATACTCGCTGGTCTTTTGCCACATTCTAAGTTCAAATTATTGTTATTATTAATAAGATGGTTAAGAAGAAAAAATACTTTGATGACCTACCTAATCCGTTACATTTAACGAAAATGGGTGATTTGCTCTCGCAATTGGATTCCTCAAAGGTAACGGGTGACGTCAATGGTTCAACCATCTTCGAGTAAGTGGAATTTGTCGAATTGTCAACCCTGATTTCGACCAATTCCGCCGTTTTGTAATGAAGTTCGCTACAAGCCGTCGTGGCCAAGTGCCTCATCATAACTTCGCGACGCGCTAAAGACATGGAATTGTTGCGATTTTCCAAACAAACTTTAGATTGGTTCGCGGAACCGGCACCGATAGCGACAACGAAGCCTTCTTTCTGATAGAACCGGAAGTGAGTTTCGTTTGACACGGGTTCGATTGTGTTATTGGATGCTGGAACCAGGTGCACTAGATATAATTGAATAGATTAGGTTTAAAGTTAATTACATAAATAATCAGACACGCTTACAGCATCCACGTTCATCCGCTCCATTAGTGCAATCCCTCGTTTGGTCACATCTCTTGGATAATGGGACGCATTGTCGAGTTCCGCAGTAGAAATCGTTCGGTTTACAGAAGGCTAAACCGTGAAATTACCTCGTTATAAATTTAAATGGATGGTTGGATTATAATCGATAACGTACCACAATTCATTTCGTCACTAAAATCGGGGCAATCAACTACCCCGTCACAAATCAGGCGTGATTTCCCCCTTGTTCTTAACTCCTCCGCGCAATCTATATGCCAAAATAAATAAATCATATCAATGACTGTCTACTTCGGTTTTGTGAGCTTCTGATATCGTGTAAATACAATATAATTTATTAAACCTAGGGTATACCTGGCTTTGGTGTACATATATTTTCATCTTTCGATTGCGGAAGTTTAGAGCAGTTAAGTTTATCTTGAACCTCTTTGGGTAACAAGCTGGCGCACGCGTTTTGAAAGTCTTGAAAAAAGTAACAAATAAAAGTTAGGAAAAATGAATAAAATAATTGTTTCACAGTTGGTCGATCGCGGGCGGATGAGATTCTCGCTTACCATCGCAGAAATCACGACAAGGCGGAACCATTTTGTCGTCAACGCAATTGGGTTGCAACAAACCGCAGATAAATTCCTGCGTCAGAGCGTAACACTCAAAATCAATGACTTGCCGGTACGAAATGACCTCTTTGTTGACCTCTTCCAGGTTCTTGTGACCCACGACATTGGGGTATGAGGTGGAATTGTAACTCAAATTCTCGCAAAAGTCCAAAGTAATTGGCACGCAAAGTCTGGGTCCGTCGTTAGGGCTCTTCGTCGTTAAACCGACAAGAGAACCCGGATATTGACGTCTAGGTGACCATGGATCGCTTATTGTGTCTAACGAAGATTTTCTTTCTGAAAATATTAAAAATATTAATATATTTTATTTATAAAAATAAAAATGAATTTAATGGTTTATACCTTGGATGTTTAAAGCTTGATGGTCAATTCTAAGCTTGCTAAAAACGCCGCCTTGATTCCTCATGACCTCTTCGGACAGAACAAAGTAGAGGTCACCCGTATCGACATCCTTTCGTTCGGGAATCATGTGTAAGTTGAAATGAACCACTAATTTCTTGTTATTTTCACTGAAAAATGAATTGGCGTAAAATAAAAGAAAAATAAAAAAATCCAATTTTCATTAAACGAGGATCACCTAAACCGATTACCGGTAAACGAAACCCTCAATAAAATTCCCATTTCTTCTCACGGTAAAATTTTAAATAAGAGGAACTTATTTGCATATTAATTAGATCAAATAGAGCGTATGCTATTTTTAGCAAAAGTATTCCATCGCCCCTAAACGCGTACAAACCCAACTCAGTGTATGCATGAAATTAATTCTGTTTTACATATTTATTTTGACAATCACTTATGAACTACTGCTTGGACACACACTAAATTAGGACACTGACCTATTCATAAACCGGTAATTTACCCGCAATAAAACATATGGTATTCACTATACAGTGGGAGTATTTAATAGAAAATTTCGACTCAAAATCTGTCATAGTCTCAAAACCCTTTTTGTAATGCAGACCCTGTATGTATAACCATAAGTTGACGAAACTTACTGGTCAAAGGTTATGACTTCCGAATGATGATATGAATCTTTTACTATACTGTTATTGTACAGCGTGTCCAACTAAACCAAATAGAAAAATACAAGACCGGTATATTCAAATTATCAAATCAAACAAATAAAATAAAAAATGGGTTATACGCTTCGGTGCCTATACTAAACAAAGGGATGTATTTAAATACTTGAAGATCTACCTTGGAACGATAAAATTGCGCTTTCGTCTCGAATTCTTCCGTATTGGGATCCAAAAGATCCTCTGTGAATTTGTCGCCTTCCAATATTACTAATTTACCTTTGAAAACGCGATCTGATAGGGGAATACAATACAATTGATTCATTGTATTAACTATGGGAATCTGGCTGGGAATTTATGTAATGGATTATTTTTTTATGGATTACCTGTAAGAGGTTTCTGAGCCAGAAATTGAACTGCAAAAATAAAAATTTAAAATGAGGTATTCAATTAAAAGGGTTTTGACTGGTCCACTAAAATTATGTAATAACGGTTTCTGGGTTATGGGAAAAACATTACAATGGAATACTGATTTTAGCGCAGTCTTATGGAAATAATATAATTTTTTTTTCTAATTTTAAAGTTACATTCTTAAATTTTCCCTTCAAATTTCTATATTTATACTGACAAGGGGCTAGTCACTTAGCGTAATCACTGAACCTTTCACTCAACTGGAAGTAAACTCGTAGTGATTAACCCCTCGTTTCAAACTTCAACTCATTTTAAATTGAATAGTTAAAATTATGGCAATTAATCATTACGTATGAATCAATATTTTTACGTAAAAATTCATTAAAACTTAAATTCTAACTAAATTTATAGTTTACCTTGGTATAAAATTAAGTTTAATTGAGGCCAAATATTTCGTTAGTGGTACGGTAAATGATAAGAAAGATACATTCTACAACAAGTTCATTATATAAAAAAAACAGAAAGAAAAACTACACGACAATTAAACTTTTAAAAGTATAACTGTCATTGTAAAATAATAACCTGACTTGCGTGGCCCCAATTAAAAAGAAAGAAAAATATTTCTCTCAATTGTTCATGTTTTTGAAAAATATGTATAAATTAACGGAAGTAGATTAAGATGAAGTGATGCAATGCGTCACTTAAGGGTGTAAATAATTGGGAACATAGGCAAAATTAGTGTCTACGCCCCATGCGTGTAATTGGATTTTTAACAGTAATAACTTAATAGACAAGCCTGATATGTGTGAGACGGTTTAGATAAGGTCTACCCACTTTATAATTTTTGTTTAATTCAGTTCTGAACTGGAATTATTGTACTGTAATTACTGGCGTCGTGAATAAGTAGTGTAGATTTTTAAAAATAATTCCTTACGTCCGAAATAAATGCCGGCGGCGGATCCAAGTGCGACGAAACTAATCGCTAGAAAGACGCAGGCGCAGGTACAAGGTGTACATCCTTCTTTTTGAGTAAACTTGATTTCGTGGCTCTCACCACTCTCACTAGAAGCACCGCTATTGACGTCAGATCCACATAATCCTTTCTTTTTACCGTTAACAGTTAAAGGACGTTGTTGAGGCGAAACTCGACCTCTCTGCAAAGAAAGAAAGAAGAATTAAAAATGATTAAGTACCCCTTTAAAAGTTGAACAAAAGTCAACAACTAATTTTCACCTTTTAAACCAGATTTAAAAGGTGGGGGTCTTGTAAGGTTCGGGAGATATATTTTAAAAGGTGAACAGAATGGAGTCAGAAAAACTTATTCATTTACAAATATATGGAGTGAATTAAATGGAGTCAGAAAACTAATTCATTAACAAATATATGGGTTGAATTGAATTGAATGGAGTCAGAAAACTAATTCATTAACAAATAAATGGGTTGAATTGAATTGAATTAAATGGAGTCAGAAAATTTATTCATTAACAAATATATGAGTTGATTGAATTGAATGGAGAAAGAAAACTTATTAAAAAAAAACAAATATATGAGTTGAATTGAATTGAATTGAATGGAGTCAGAAAATTTATTCATTAACTAATATATGGGTTGAGTTGAATGGAGTCAGAAAAAATATTCATTGACAAAAAAATGGGTTGAATTGAATTAAATGGAGTCAGAAAATTTATTCATTAACAAATATATGAGTTGAATTGAATGTTTATTCAATATTTAGTACAGGTATGGTTGGGCCACTTCATGACTTTCTTCCGGACTTAATCATCAACTTATTCTAATTTTCTTTCAGTATAATAGCGGGTTTATTAAATAATTTAAAGCCATTCTTATTTATTTAAAATTAAATTTTGATCATATGAACTAAAAATTAACTTCCAGAACCAAATTTATTCAAATATGTAAAATATAACACTTCCTAAAAACTTCAAATAAAATTTCCCTTAAGCTTCCTTGACCCATTGACCAATAAAAACATAAAAACACATTGTTTCTCAAGTTTTCTATAACGCAGATAAAAAACCTCCCACCAAATACATAAAGCCATAGCATATACGGAAAATAAACATATTTCATTTGTTTAAAAAGAAATATTCCTCACCCATATATACCATTTCTTTAAAACAGGCGCAAAACATATCAAATGTTTTGATAAACGTTTGTATAAACACGAATGTAAGGAAAACTCCAGAGAAATATCTTTAAACATACAGAAGACGTTACCTTTTCGGTTTAAATACAAGAACCCGGAAACAGCCCCGTTTTTTAAGCCAATAAAACACATATACGGTAGGTATATAAAATAAACCACGAAGAGATAGTAAGGTACTTGAGTTAAAAGATGGTGCACGGTGCCATCGAGGAATTGGTCTTCCGTAACATAAGGGGATTGAAAAGGTCACCCGGTAACATCGCCCGCTAAGTGAATAGTCAAGGAGTGATGTGATATCGTCATCTTAATCTTTAACTATAAGTAGCGTAACAACAATACGTATTCCATTTTCGTGATAAACTACTTCATAACGTTTGGCTTATCCATCTATATCCTCTTTGGATGTATTTTGGTGTAAAACACAACAATATCTTCAATAAATTACATTTATTATTAAAATATTTAAATTCCGCTGTATAAGAATCAAAACACCTCATTTTCATAACTGTTTCCTAATTATAGTCGCTTAAATTGAAGTTAGGGTTATCGTCGACAGGGACGTCCAGAAAGGGTGGCAATTCGGTCAGTTTCCCCGGGGCCCGTACCTTCTAGGGCGCCTGGATCGCTTGTATTGCTGCCTTGATGGGGGCCCGCGATTTCATCATTTTTTTCAGGGCCCACAAACTCTCTCGACGACCCTGAGGCATCGAATTAAAATATACATTTGTCTAATTGTTATTATTTATCTCCAATTAACTAAGTATATACTGTTTCAGAGGGTTTTAAAAAATAATTTGAAAAAGTGGCACGCGATTTGTATAGACGTAAGGCTAATTACTGTATCCTATTCAGTTTGCTTACAAGGCATACTTTGAAAAGATCAAGTTACCTATGTAATAAATCCATTACGATTCTTTATAACGTTTCTCGAGGTTTCGTTCAACCAAAAGTAGCTACTATGTTAGTCACTGCAGTCTGTCAATTCAGGTTGTAGGCACGGGCACAACGGGTTATTCATACGGAATATGAACTTTTAGACCCAATAAACTAACAGTCCCTTCTATACAAAGGCGACAGTTAAAATTCAGTTAAAAATTATAACTGATAAATACTGGAAAAACGTATAAACGTCACGAAATTCTAAGTAACGGGGCATCTTAGTTATTTCGCGATGAAGCTGCTGTTGGGGGAGAGCCGATATACTGAAGAGGACAATTGACCAAGTGGTCCGGAACGAGATATTATTTCAAGCCGGTTGATTCCGTTTTCGCGCGACGGAAAATTAAGGATGTGTGACGTCATTTCTCGAGAGATATTCGAGATTCTCGAAGCGTAGAGTACTTATTCTTTTCGACAAGACTTTTTCTTTTATTTACCACCAAAATGTTTTAAGAAGACCAGGTTTTTAGATACGCAAAAAACTACCTATCATTCTAACGAGAAACCACAAAAAGAAAAAAAATTAGGCTGGAAGAAATTTAATTCTGCATTTTAGATATGAAATATTGTTTACCAAAAAAGTAAGATATCCTTAATTTAAATAAAGAGAGGAGAAATTTATAATTATATGGTAAGTTTTTTTGTGTTTCAGTAGCATAGAGGTTCCTTTTCCATAACCCTAATGTAACTAAGAGGGAAAGACATGGGGGGTAAAACTTTGCCTTCCATCTCTCTTTTGGGCGCCTGCGCTGTAGTCTTTTTATATCATGAGAGAGCGCAGAGACGGATGGCAATGTATCAATCCAATATGTCCCAATACTGAGGGTTGCCTACCCCCATTTTTACATCAAAAAGGTCTATTGCGACATATTTTGAAATTGAATCACGAAATTATAATTGTTTTATATTCCCTTTAAAGGTCATTAGTGATTAGCAAAACGAAGTATTCTTGTCGGCCATTCACACTCCATTTCGCACCAAAAAATGCTTCTAGAGTTGTGTGTGTTTTTTTAGAGTGTTTAGGGCGTTTTAGTTTTCTGAAGTAGAAACCATGTAGAAACCAGCAACCAAGGTAGCTCCGCTAAAACTCATTGTGATCTTCAAAAGAATGGAGGCGGATGTTATGAACTACTTTCTTGGAATTTTTAAGCATAAATTTGCTTGATTGCTGTCTTATATTTCGGTATACACTGAACAGTACCGGGTTGTACAGTATATGATATACTCTAAAAGGAATTTTGGTGGTATTGTAACGTAATATAATATAAGATAAATTTTAAGTAAAAATTAAATTAATGATGTGTTTGGATTTGGAATAGTCGTTTAACTTTAGTTGAGAATACTAATGTACATTCTCTAGTTTCTTGACTCCGGAACTGACTTAGTGGGAGGTCCCGCTGTAATGTATCACAGAATAAGATTTTTCTTTAATTTTTAAATATGTAACATATTAAAATTTATGCGTATTAACAGAAGAATATCATACTTCTCTTCGAGAGAAGTGTACACACCACAATTGTAACATGATTCTTCCCAACATCAGAACATTTATTATAGCAAGGTTACTAAACCGAATCACATACGCGATAAATTGTAACCTCATCATTACTCTATCAGCGCTTAACTATTTGCGAAGACGCATGCGCTTGTGGATTTTTGTCCCACGTTAAGGCGAGGCTTGTGGGTTGATTGCTGAGGATTTACTACCAAACAGTTATAGAATTCGCCCTAGCATGGTGCGTTGCCCAACTGAAGTTTGATGAGCAGCCTGGGAGGCTGGGAAGAATCATGTTGAATAACTAAAGTATTAAGAGGATACAGAGTGTCATCCTTCTTCTATTATCCCCTTCTGGTATTAACGAGGGTGTCAAATACCAACAAATAGTTTTCCAGAAAAATCTAGAAATTTGGTCTATAATAATATTCAGACATACAGAAATAAATAAACCATGTGATATCCTACACACAACCACATCACGTGGGGTAGGGTGAGGTTAGGGGTCGTTATGGTAATTTCGGTTATACAGAACCGTATACTATCATCCCGATATATCTCGTCCTAAACTCCAGTCCAGTCCCATTGCAGCATGAATTCTATTGTTTAAGTATATTTAAGGCACGGCGGTATGAAAACGTTGGAGAAAAAAATTGTATAAAGAACAATGCTATAGATAATCGAAAAAGATTCACCTTGCATGCTCAAACACGCACATTGGGTGGCATACGGGATACCAGTTTTTCACCCACATAAGTTAATTGCAGTAAGGAGCGTCTCTTAAAAGTGACGCACCATCGATTCCAAATCATGAATTCATTGAATTTCGCATGAACCATCTGCTATAAGCCTATAGAGGTCCTTTTCAACACAGAGTCTACCAGGGTTTGATAAGTGGATAACAGAGACGCTAGATATGGCTTCTAACAATACGGACTTTGTTGGGCTGGAGTGGTAACTTTGAAGCCCTGTCTAAATTCTTTGGATCTCCATCTTAACTCTATGTGTTTTGACCATCTTGTTTTAATAAGTGGATAACAAAGACGCTTAATATGGCTTCAAACAATACGGACTTTGTTGGGCTGGACTGGTAACTTTGAAGCCCTGTCTAAAGTCTTTGGATCTCCATCTTAACCCTATATGGAGCAGACGATAACTGCTTCCCTGAATTGACTCAAAACCCTAAGACAAACATTCATTCATTCACAGGTAAAATTAGTAAATTCATAACTGTATTGAGTGTTTGCTAAAAAACCTTCACTATATCAAAGTATAGTAACTTTCAAGCTTTAACTGCAAAACATTTATGAGATATTTGAAGTAAAACCAACCCTAAACTCTCAAACAATAGCGCCTTAGGGCTAAATTTATTTTTGGGAGATCATTAGACGTTCTTTTAGTTTTGATATTTGCGACCCGAAATATTAGATTATCGAGTACCCAAGGAGCCTGTTTTCGTTACCCGAAACTTAGGTCAGATATATAGAGAGAGTCGGTACCTAATGTTAATTTATAATTCATTTTAAGGCAGTCAATGGAGGGAGTTGCCATTATTGTAAAACTGACACTAGCGCCGAGTTCCCAATTAACGTAAAATATTATTATAAATGAGCACGTTGCGCCATTAAATGTGGTTGTATAATTCTTTGTTTTTTTCTCTCTTCTAAACGGGTTTTATTTATAAATTAAAGGTCGGCAATTTTGTTTAATTACTTTGCAATAATCTCAAGTGTGTGTAGGGAGATGGGGGTTGCTAATATTTGCTCTAATTCTAGTAATTAAGTTTATATTAGAGTTCAATTTAAATGCTTCATAAGTAAACTAAACTACCAGTAAGTGTCACTGTGCAACGCGATGGATTTAATGATAGCCTGTTTCTTATGGTATTATCTTAACTACTTGAGCTGTATTTAGTTAGTAATTGTAACGCCAAGAATTTAGCATTATATAGTTGTAATGGGAATTAACTTCAGGAATATGTTATCACATACTCAAAGGATTTCTTTGTATCTCTTAAAAATAAACCACAAAATTCGAATGAACTCTCGAAGTGGAGTTGTCGATAAGAATTGGGAAAGAGTGAAGAAGAGAGTAATTAGTTTGGGCAAATTAAACAATTAAATTAGTTCTATAAAAGCCATTCAATTGGGTTTGAAGCTCATGACAGAAGGTTGGGGTTCAAAAACGAATCTATCATACGAAATTCAAGATCAGTTTGACCTTGGTTTGACTAAACATTAACTAATATCAAGAAGTGATATCTAGTTTATTAGGGAGAATGTATAAATTCGCCACATTTCTAGCTTTATCTCCAGTCCAAACGTAAGTCCGGAGTTAATCCCCGCCTCTAAATTACAACCAGCATCTCATTGGTTCTTGAAAACTCACGTCAGCGCGACGCGAATGACGAAAATTACTTGTATTTTCCGACTGAGGAGAGGCAGCGAAATAGCCCGGCTGCTTTTACGTCCCCCCTTGTATTTTGAAAGGGGGACTGGGACTATGGCGCGCGAATACTTAGGCATCTTATACCTTCTCCCTAATAAACTAGATATCACTTCTTGCTAATATCCAAAATATTTGGCTTAAAAGTGTTATATTTCGCTACAAAATGCTGATATTATAGCCCATATGGTTAAAGCATACTGACAATAATGCTTTTATTACGAGTAAAATTGAAAATGTTTCTTTGAGAGTGGGCCTCTCTTTCATCTAGAACAGTATACTCAATTGTACGTCAGCGCTCAAAACCTATATATACATCATGTTAAGCCTTCCAACTTACAATAAAGCACTTTATAACATATAAATAAAGGGAAAAAGCGGCTAAAGCCAATGACACTTTCCTCGTGGTATACAAGTTGAAAGCCACCACGCAGTCATTACTGGTTTATTTTTTTATATAATGATAATGATTGAAGTTATTACGTACTGAGAGTGAAAATTACAATTTGAGGAACAGCGGAGCATGAGCTAGCTGCCTATATAGGATATTTTTGGATCTTGGTTGGGTTTAGGGTTAGATTCGAATTCGAATGATGCCTCAGCATGGGAATAAATGATGCTTGAAAAGAATTTTTTTAACGCGATATAATTGATCACGATATGTGCCTCTTAATTTTTATCTCAATATGACATAAAGAATCATTAGAATTGGTCCAGCATATACGAATTTATATTTAGCACTCCAAAATACGTGAACTATGATTACTTAATTTAGGTATATGGTTTGTATATTATTGAGTTAACCTACATAGAAAAGTACAATTGAGAATGAATCCCCAAAATATTTCGTATTGTCATATATTTCGTCCTGAAGGCATTACACGCTTAATTTAACGTAAATTATATCAGATAACTGTAAATTAATTTTAATTAAATACACCATCGCGGCGGTGCTTCTCGATCTAAATTCTTTCCACAATTTATTTAAAAAAAATAAAATTGGTATAAAAATCATAGGTATTTTGACACCTCCACTCCTCCAGGTATTTTGTAAAATTATTGTTAATTTATTTTAAACATAAATGATTTATTAAAAGCCTTTAATCAAAACTAATTTTAATTAATTTACGTAGTATTTTCTTAATCAAAAAGTCAAAAATAAAGTCTCTTAATTGTTTTTACAACCACGAGACTTAAAAATAATTCCACGATATTTTAAAAATAATAGCAAGACAATTTCGCAATAAGCATTAATTTACAAACGGTACACGTTTGTGGGCGGAAATAAACCCCTTAAGTCTCATCCGAAAAACAACCAAAATAATACTTGAATTAAATGCAAACCTGTCCAGATTACGACGTCAGATGACCCACTTTAACGGGATTCTTCCAAAAAAAAAAAAAAAAACTGGTCTTTTAATTCACCTAAAGAGTCACCTTTTTTACATAGTAGGGGAGAGTGGAACAATCCCAAGTTAACTTGATAATTTACAGTACATTTGCTACCATTATAGTCGCTTGGTTAAGCTGTAAGAACTTAACCCGGTAAACTACCTAGAGAAATAAAATATAAAACAATCGGGTTTTCTACTTTTAAGAATCCCATGAGACCCAGGTGAAGTAAGTTTCTAAAACCGTTATCCCTGTAAATTGTCACTAGACTAAAAGGCCACGGGCAATTTAAAGAAACCAGCTTGGTTTATCGTAGTTCCGGCGTATTTTAACCACTGCACTTTTATGTTGACATTAATTTTTATCATTATAATGACTTCCTAGATTTAATTTTTAATTTACTCGCTCGGAAAAGAAGGGGTTTCGTTTATAGTACGCGTAGTTTCGAGATTAAGGTTTAGATGTACTCTGTTTTAATGAAGAAAAAATAATCCCACACATTTGGGGCCATTTTTAGTAAAATTTAAAATCAAAACATTACATCGCAAATTTAACTGCATACGATTAATTCTGATTCCAATTTATTATTTTCAATAGAAAAAACGTTTCCCACGCACACAAACGTTACTATTTCAGTAATTTATAATTAAAAATAAACTAGCATTAATTAATTCCCACTCAATCACCTAATTTCTCGCGCTAAAATTAGAATAATTTGATAAAAGGTTTCAAAATTAGCTACGAAATTATTTAAAAGTTTGTTACGCCTACACTTAACAAAAAAATACTTTAAAATATATATTTGGGAAAGTAAAATCATCAATGGGTGGACATCAGAGATTGAGGTCAAAGATGGGCCCACTACCGAAAGAAAGTAAGAAAAAACAAAATTATCTAAAAGGAGTAAACACCTTAATTACTAATTTGGTTTCACTAACTTTAACTGTCACTTCGAGGAAATTGAGTAGGTGACCAAAATTACTCATCTCTTTGTATGTAGGTTTGTGAATTACTATAGTAGAAATAATTAAGTTTGTGAAAATGGGTTTCACTTCTCATGAAAAACAATGGCGTATAAAATTTTGGTTGGAAGCGCAAGCACCCTTTCAAGTTACGAACCCACAAAAATTCATTGCCAGTAAAAATATTACAGTTATTAAAAAAAAAGTAGGGTTTTATTATGGAACCCATGCCATCTGTTCCTAAGGTTAAACCCGTCTTGGTTTGGTAAGTTATAGCTTCCGCTACCGGAAGTGTTCCCCTCACAATAAGGGAGGTGGTCCATTATTAGGGTAACACTAGACCATGACCAGGTGGTGCTGTGTGTACTACAGTTTTAAGTTCTAGGCGTTATGTTACTAGCCTTTTTTCTTCTTTCCTTCCTTCTCTAGTATTATTTAACTATGACAAAACTTAAGGAACATTTTACGATGGTTTTGAATTTTGAATGCCAAAATATTTAGGCGTATTTTCTTTCGATTTTAGTTTTGAGATAATGTAAAATAACTCAAGCGTAATATAGGGGTTTCAAAAGTTCAGTGTTTCATCATTCCTAAATTGTTATTTAAGTACCAAGTTTTCCGACTGTTTTTATTTTACTTTAAATTAGACTAAGAAAAACAAAGGCAAGGATCATTAGATAGCGTTTGTGTTTTGAACTAAATTATACATAGTCCTTCATGAATATTTTTAGATATTTGGATTGGCGAGATTTACAATGATTTTTTTCTGATATTTTAAAGCATATATCTAATTATTTAGTCTGTGAATTTATAATATTTGGTTTACATCTAGTTACTCCCAATTAACAGAATTTTTACCATTGTTTCAACAGTTTCATATGAAGTTTGAAATTAGGTGATATTTAAAACATAAATCTAATTATTTTGTCTATAAATTTATACTATTTGGTTTACATCTAGTTACATTTAATTAACCGAATTTATACCATTGTTTCAACAGTTTGATATAAAGTTTGAAATTAAGTTTCGAAAAGTTCATTATATTAATTATTTACTAGAAAAATGATTAATTATTTAGCCGCTAGATTAAGTTTCATTTTTAATTTCACTTCCTATTAATTATTTTGCAAAAAATGAATTAAATATTACCGGTAGTATTATATTTAATACCCGCACTGATTAAAAACACCACCATAAGCTATAAGAATTGATTAGCAATTTATTGACCCAGAGGGCAACATCCAGTCTGACTTTTAATGCCCTGTTTACTTTCCAACGTCGCTTCGAAATTCCTAATATTTCTAAAAATACGGTATGTTTACGGATTAAAGTCGGAAATATCAAATAAATGGTATATATCTAATTTATGAGTATTAAAGCAGACCTATAGAATTCTAAATAAAATGTACCTATATTTAAAATTTATCTCTAGACCTAATCCCTCAAGCTAAATGAATGCATCATTTAGTAGCTTCCTATATGTTCTAAATGGACCGGAAAAGCTAAATAAACACAATATATTCAATAAAGTTTATTATAGATTAAGTAAACTTAATTTCTGGACCAATTTTATTAATTTAAAGTACTTTAAACTCACCTCTACGTCCTTAGGCATAGTTGTATTTACAATTATTTGGCTTCTTAATAGATTAATCCCTTTGAGTGGTCACAAACAGTCACACAAATTGAATAAAAGACAACCTCTTGTTAGTCATATCCTTTAGTTTCGGTGTATTCACATTATATTGTAAAGAATTTATCTTAAATATTCAAACACGGTCGTTTAATTTAACCAAAGGTGCACCAACGCGACTGCGCTTGTGTACTCGGCTTCCTTCGAAAGCCTTTTGAGACTTTTGAGTCGAGAAAAAAATCAAGTCAGTCGTGTAGAAACTTTCAGGATGGGAGAAAAACTATACCAAAAGGGAGATGACACTTTATCTTAACTTCCTACAGAGTCTAATACAGCCAAGCCAAGGATGTTGCCTTTTCTCTAAGATTGAAGAACAGACGCATAAAGCCCGCCAAATTTTCAAACACTCCCGCCATCTATTCAAAAGTTTAAGGTATCTGTACGACCTTTGGATATTATTAATTTTAGCCTAGAAAATTTTATTAAATTGGTTTAAACGATTATTTATGATTGTAAAATACTAAGTTACTAATATCAAATGATTTATCTTTATTACAATTTTGAAACGTGCCAATAAGGATAATGTTTGAAAAGGAGAAAACTTATTTCCAGCACCAGTGTTCAATTTGTATTTTTCGCTTTCGTGAATCGTGACGTTGCCTGCACAGACGACGAGTTGAGTTGTGTTACGCGTATGGTCGGGAAATTGTCGCTTAAACTTCAACCGAAAGAGTTTTAAACAGTTAATAATTTCGGAAAAGTGTTAGTTAGTAAGAAAACTAAACTTAGCACTTGTTATACAATGTCCGAAAGTCACGGAAGCGGGAGCGAGAGTGAAGAACTAATCAGCTCGGACGAATCGGAACCAAGGCCCACGGACGCTGTCAGTGTCAAATTAGAGGTAGGCTTAGATAATGAGGAAAATGATAATGCTGATGAGGACAATCGCGAAAATGATCCGGAATCGGACCACGAACAGATGGAGGACGCGGTTCAAATTAGGCCAGATATGTTACAAGTAGTTATAAGTGAACAAAACCCTAATGAACCAGTTCCCCAAACATCGCAGTATGACCCTAACGCGTTCCGAAATTATAATGGCTTACCGTGGTATGAGAAGGGTATACTCCAGTATTTCAACTTCCCAGTTGAAGAAATGCTTCAGAAACCACAAGATCGGATGAAAAAGATAATAGGACAGTGTAAATATTGTGTCGGTGTCAAACAAATTTCAGGGTCTCTGAATGTAACATCAAATTTCATTAAGCATGTCAGGGTGAGTATCCTGAAGAAGAATTCCTTATTAAATTGTTCTTGACTAATTATAAACATTCCAGGCCTTGCATCCTCAAATTTACGCAATGTTTGAAGAGGAAAGAGCAACAAGATTTAAAAAACCAGCAAAAAAACGCAGTTTGCCTCCTCCAACACCTCATCTTCAAGCTCACATTAGAAAACAAGAAAATCCTACTAGATATTTGGATGAGCTTTCTCCAAAGTCATTCAGTATTTTTGGAAGTCCACCTAATCTTCAAGTATTTGAGGAAGATTTTGAAAGTCGCGAGGAATTTGATGAAGTTACTACTCAGGAGCAATACGCTAAGCATTTACTGAAGTTTATCGTTCATGGAATGCAACCCATTTCTTTAGCTAACCAAACCGCATTTATAAACTTTACTCATGGTTTACGTCCTGATCTAGAAGTTGAAGATCAATCTAGTATCAAAAGAAACTTAATTAATGCAAAGAAGAACATGTTGTCAATGGTTATAAGTCGTCTGGAAAGAACGCACTATGTTTGTACCACATTAGACTTATGGGTGGCCCAAGGGAAATCATTTTTAGGGATGACAGCTCATTGGTTAAATGAGGATACGATGCAGAGAGAAGCGGCCTTATTTTGTTGCGAACGTTATACTGGTTCTCAATCTGCTGAACGTGTAGTTGAATTAATACGTGAAACCCACGCTGTTTATGGTGTTGAGGGAAAAGTCATTAAAATTTTCACTGATAACTTATCCGATCAGTTTAAAATCAAATCTATACTCAAAAATGAAGGTGACCAACAAGAAGAGGAGAAACCGCAATTAATAAACTATCAAAATGCTGAGGCATTATTATCGAGCTGTCAAGATCAGTTCATATTGCCTGAAAATCAAAGAACCGCGGCTCAAATTTTGAAACAAATTGCTTGTAAAGATGCAGCGATAGCGGCTAATTGGAGTCCATCTTACAAATTACTTTACAAGGAGTCCATGACCAAGTGCAAAGCCATTTGGGATTACGCTAGAGCTAATGATAAAGGAGCTGATACGTTAAAAGGGATCTTAGGTTACAACATAGAGAAAATAAAGAACAGTTATTGGAATTTTGATTTTGATTTTATTCGAAGTCTGGTGCAAAGAGAGTCACATTTGGGTGTTATTTGTCAGAAGTTTGGTGTCCAGCCTCTTCTGCAGCGCCACATTGCATTCATGAAAGAATACGTATCCATCTTACATCCCCTGTTTCAAGGAATTGATGTTTTGTTGAAAGAGAAAAATTCAACTATGGGTTATTTGTTGCCAACATTATCAGTTATACACAAAAAAATAACTGCTTTGAAGGTACACTCATTTGAGAGTCAATTAGAAGTTTCTTGAAAAAAAAAATCATGTTGCATTCATTATTATCATCAAAAACGGATTTATGGGATAAGAACGTCGGAGTTAGCGAATTCACTCCCCATCCTCGCATACTTTATTGAGAAACTTCGTCTGCTTATATTTTGACTCCACCCACAAATTCTGTATATAGCTACTTCTAGAGATCGAATTTGTGGGTGGAGTCAAAATATAAGCAGACGAAGTTTCTCAAATCTCAATAGGGACTTGGCAGTACTACGTCATGCAACGTCAGGCTACCTTCCACTAGTGCTAAAAAACATACCAGGAGGAGGGGCTTATGTAGCTTTCATTCTGTTAAAAAAACATACCATAATGGCGCTGGGGGCGGAGTTAAGCCCGAATTGCCAAGTCCCTATAAAGTATGCGAGGATGGTACTAGAGGCTAAAGCTATGATCCGACGTTCTTATCCCATAAATCCGTTTTTGTTATCATGGAATGCCCAGATGGTTAAATTAAAACCTTCAACATGATTTCTTTTCACGATACTTCTTTCTTAAAATGCTTTAAAAATAAAATAAATTACACAAATAATTATTTCAGGTCAAAACGTGTGCAACATTACAATACGCGTTAGTTGAATCTTTAAACAAAAATTTCTCTGAATTCATGGAGTCAAAGGAATATCTATTAGCCTCAATAACAACACCAAAATTCAAAGTTTGGTGGAATGACATTGGTTTACAGCAAGAAGACATGATTGAACTGTTAAGAACATCAGTTGCTGAAAATTTGGACTCTGCTATAATTAATTCTGATGAAGATGACGATTTTTTCCATAGTAAATTTAGCTGGGGTGGAAACCAAGACCCTTGTTACGCTTATTTAAATGACCAGAGGTCTGAATTGACCATGTTAGATGATTACCCGCAAATCAAATCATTGTATTTGCATTACAATTGTCCATTATCCACAAGTGTTCCTGTCACTCGCATATTTACAAGCTCGATTTTAGAGCAAACTGCTAAGAGTGATTCCTTAACTGATGATCTTTTCGAAACCCTGTTGTTACTGAAACTCAACAAATACGAGTTTTAATATTGATGTCACAGTTTATAGAAATTGGAAACTAATTTCATAGTATTTAAATTTATTAATTTGTAATCAAAGAAATTAAAATATATTATAAACCAGTCGTTTATTGAATATCTTTGTTAGATATTAACGATACTGCAATTTTTGTAATAAGTAAAAAGAAACTTAATTTGTACAAATTTATGTAAAATTACTCCGGTACTTTGAAAAATGGTCAAAATATTTAATATAGAATAAATATAAATTTATGTGATTAATAAAATAGTTTACTTACTTGTGTGTCTTTCTATCTGAAATTGCTATGAAAAGAAATAAACAACACTTACAAAGACAGTTTTTTAATATACAAGGCGCCAATGATTAAGATCGAGAGTATAAAATGTGAAGTTTTTATATTGGAACCAGAACTAGCTGAAAACTAACATAAATTTTGCCCCTGGCCGTTGTGCTGAGAGTTGAAAACAGAATTGGCCAGTGGGGAGGGGTGCAAGCCTCTTTGAGAACCCTTTCATTATATAAAACTGACAGACATCGTACCCAATATCATATGCCAGCGTTGAAAATAAATTGTGTTCGAAATGTGTCAAGTAATGAAGGTATACGCTAGAAACATACAAATATCGAAGCTGGTACTATAAAGATGTCTATTATGAACTATTCACGAATAGTCTATAATTTGTGTTTGAAAGAACAAAGCCCCCAAAAAAAGGCATAAAAAATAAGTTTGGCAGTTTATATTCTTTCTTCTGTCTTAATGACGCGCTCTAGGGTACGACAAAAGTTTTATAACTCGACATTATCATATTTTACGGTATTTAGTTTTAATTATAGTACTTCGTATGTGCAACCTAACTAGATTTTGCTATCTTCATTTGGTATCAGAAAGTTCTTACACTTAGAATTAAATTCAGATTTCTTTTTAAATACTTCTGGAGACTTGCTTGACTCATCAATCGCGACATTGAAACTCCAATCGTAATATGCTTCGAAGAATTACCAAATGCATTTTGGGGGAGTTTGTGCTGTGTCATGATTCACAATTTCCTGTTTTGTGTAATCATTATAGAGCTGCCAAGTTAAGGGCTCTTAATTTTTTGTTGGCTTATTAATAGTTAAAACTTCTGTGATTGTCGTAAATGATCTATCTCCATTTTGACGTCCGGGCCACTGGTTTATAGTTATGATTTGATGGGTGTATTAGGGATGACCCCTTATTTAAATTAGAAATCATTGTCTTAATCAGTTTCTTAATTAAATTTAAGTGGTCATCCGTAAAATACTCTGGACAATCTTAACTCTAAAACAGTGGCCCGGACGCCAAAGGGTCAAAGAAATTTCATTTTCGACTCAAAATCGAACACCCGAAGATCATCCCCCTTAATTTATGGCAAACTTATCAAAACCACTAACAAACAACACACCCTTATAGCAACTTGTAAAGACCTAAAATTCTACATACATCAACTGCTAACTGCGCCTGCATTTCTGGTGACTACCCTGAATCGTATCAAGATTCTAACAAACTATTATAGAGTGGTTTAAACTGAAGTTCTTCATGATCGTTACGAAGACTGCTGCCCAGAGGGTGAAGCAGTCGGAATGGGATGTACCTCACAAATTATTCACCAAAAACCGCTGAAAGCCAAGATGGTTTTTTTTTTGGAAAATTTAAAAAAGAAATTTTCCAAAACTTTAACCCAAAGCTTGTCGACGCTGTTATACATTATTATCTCAAAACCATCGACCAAAAAATGTTTCGTACACATTATAATATACACAATCATGGGGAGCAGAAGAAATTCCAGTTATCAAAAAAAATCGCTCTTTACCAAAAGTTATATAAGACCGGTTGAAGATTATACGTCTTAATTTTTTTTGATCGTGAAACGTTTTGTTGTTTGAAAACAATTCAATGCCCTTCTTTTTAATTTCACAGGACATTGATTTTGGAGAATTTGAATTTAAACTAATAGACAAATTCATAAATTACAAATAGAGAAACCAACACACAGGAGCTAGACCCGGCTTTGGGGTATTCTCCCTCGCGCCAAGAAGCTCCACCAGACGGAGATGCTAACCAACTCGCCCCTAGCGGTGCTTACTAACGAAAGGGAGAATACCCCAATGGCTTCCTCTCCTCTGTTAATGATTTCCGATTTTATCTATAGATAGTTCATAGATGGAGGATTCATACCATTTACAACAGGAGGCAGGGCTACCAGAAGGACAGTAACATGTCTGCTTTTCGTCCTCCAGGTACCCTGGTCTTCTGGTGTGAATCCTCCATGTGTGTAAACTATCTATAGTCTCTCTCTCATGAGGATCTCTCTCTTTCTCTCTTTCTCTCTTTCTCTCTTGTTTATTTGTAACAAAATGTTTCGTGGGAACTACCAGTAAACTATTTTCAACCCTCGATGGCGTTAGAGGTCCTCGTTAGGGAACCATTGAAGCATTACAAATCGCGCCAGGAAAAAAGAAAATAAAATAGGTGGTTCAGTATTGCAGCTTTAGTCTTGAAGAGGGATTGGTAGACTTTTGACAGCTCCCTAGTTTCTGGTTTTGAGAAGAAAAATTGAATGTCAAGGGCGGGTTTCGTTTGGCTGACTTCTCAAGCTTGTGAACTAAAAATATATATCTTTTGAACTTTCAGTGAAAGTTGCGTAGGGTAGTGTATGCATACCAGAGGTCAAAAGTTTCATTCTTTGTGGAGAAAAAGTCTTAGATTTTATTTATTTTTACGATTTATCACTAAAATTAAGAAAATTTCGATGTCTATATATATTATATTGCCAATAAATAAACCGTACCAGCAGGTCCTGGAAACATGGGAAATTTGTTGAATTTTGTGGTAATAGTCCTGGGAAAGTCTTTGAATTGTAAAATTCGACCAAATAGTATTATTAAAAATATTTTTTGCGTAATAGTTCCGTTAAAGTGCTTGAAAAACGGCTAAAGTCAATGAAATTTCGTCTCAAAATTTTTATTGACAGTAATGTTTCTAAGCCAGAGGGTCAAAGTTTAAATAAAATTCCCGAAAAGAGTAAAATATTTTGGTGTAAATGCGGAATTCCTCTCTATAATTCATCTGGCCGAACGTACAAAATATCTGTCCTAATCTCTTTTATATAGCCTTGGGTTTAGTACAGGTTCTTCACCGATAAAAGGGGAACCCATTTTAAATTAGCTTTCACTGGCGTACGAAAATCGTGATCCTCGCTAGTGGACGATAGATAATACACTTATCAAAACGGACTATTAGCCACAGGCCCTAGTTATATTTATGGGCGCGAGAACTCACCCAACCGGGTGAAAATAGGCGCGCGCTGTTGACGTCCTCGAATGACTTGATTTTAATCATTTTATAAATATATATACACATATAAGTTCATAAGATATGTTCCATAAGTATTACACTGCCTAATGCTAGAGACTTAAGTTACAGCTCGAGCTAGTTCGAGAACGACGGAAGCGAGAATTGAAGTCCTACACTCGGTGGTTAATTTTGCAGGACTTCCATCTAGGTCCTATTTAGTCTGTACTAAGCCTTGGACATCGCCCCAGTCACCAGGCGTCGCTTTACCCTGAATCTATGACCTACCTCACTCACTTCATGACAAGCTCTCAGTAACCAATGACAAACTTATGGAACACATCTTATGATTAACTTATATAAATATATATGTATATTTGGTCGTCCAAGCCCTAGTTTGCTTTCCATATTTGGTTGGCTTGGTTTCTTCTGAATTTCCTGTAAAACTGTATCTAGTGCTACTTAACTTGCTCAGCCGTGAAGTTCACGGTTGTTTCTGGTTTCTAAAAGCAGCTTCGTTTAATTTAGTAGCTGCATTCTTCTTATACCATCCTTTCCCAATTTTTTTTTATTTTTTATTTAAACTTTAATCAATTATTTAGTTCCGCTAGGTATATAGTATAATTTATACGGAATTACTGTATCACACTTTATTATTTCAAGAACACGTACCCAAAATTTTCTTGAGACCTACGTGAAACCGAGATACTTGAAACATTTTTATTCAAACATACTGGTTTGATGAAAAGGTAAGGTGAAACGAAGAAGTTATATCTAGTTTACTAGGGAGAAGGTATAAATTCGTCACATTTCCAGTTTTATCTCCAGTCCAAACCAGCATCTCATTGGTTCTTGAAAGCTCACGTCAACGCGACGCGAATGACGAAAATTACGTATTGTCCGACTGAGGAGAGGCGAAATAGCCCGGCTTCCTTTTACGTCCCCCCTTGTATTTTGAAAGGGGGACTGGGACCATGGCGCACGAATACTTAGGCAACTTATACCTTCTCCCTAATAAACTAGATATCGTTTCTTTGTGGAACTATTCCTTGAGAGATCGTTTAGTGTATTTCTTACGTTACCAAAACAGGTTTTTAATGTTATGTTCACCTTACCTTTATAATTTAATTTATTACTCTTTGAAAACAGTTAAAAACAAAAATTGATCGCGTTTTATCGGACATTTTTTCGAGTAAACCCTGTTTTTAATGTCCGGACTAATCACTCAAGCGTTTATTCGCATGTATTGATCAGTGGACCAGCCCATACAATTTAAGCTGGTTATAAATTTTTCATAGGATTTTTTTAACGTCGTAAATTGGCCCTCTGCATTGCCTTCTGTCAGCATCCATGAACTCAGTAATCTTTACGATATACAGGGTGTTTCTGATAAGTTTGAAAATAAATTAAGGGGTATGTTCTATGGGTGCACGATTTTGAGTCGAAAATGTAACTTCTATCTCCATTTTGATTGTCCTAAGGGACACTGTTTTCTTGTTATGATTTGAGTGTTTTAGGGATGGCCCCTTAATTAAATTAACTCCCTGTATATTTCTATAGTAACAAAAATACCAGAACATATTAAAAACAATCAAGAAATGGCATTTCATTATAAATATCTCATAGACTCTAACGTACGCAAAGTTAGATCCTGCTTTTACTCAAATCCCCTTTTTAATCCTCGTCTCACCCTAACTTGATAAAGTATTAAATCAAGATTATGAATAAAAAGAGTTGGGGGGGGGTTAAAGTGAAAGGGGTTCGTCTGCTAGAATGCCGTCTCTCCTCTATCTTCCTACACTATAGTTTTTAGCACATTGATAAGAGCAGAAGTAGGTATCATACACAATCTCAAAATAAGAAGAAAACAGTGAGTGAAATATCACTCCGCCTTTAGGTCATACGTTGTTTTGCTTTTTGGCCCTTTGGGTACATACCAAGATGCTAATATGAAACCATAGAGACTATGATGAAACGTATCTTCTTTGGAATATATTTATTTTAGCTGTTTCCGAAGCCCATATCAAGAAGTGATATCTAGTTTATTAGGGAGAAGGTATAAGATGCCTAAGTATTCGTGCGCCATAGTCCCAGTCCCCCTTTCAAAATACAAGGGGGGGGGGGTCGTAAAAGGAGGCCGGGCTATTTCGCCTCTCCTCAGTCGGAAAATACGTAATTTTCGTCCTTCGCGTCGCGCTGAGGTGAGTTTTCAAGAACCAGAGATGCTGGTTGTAATTTAGAGGCGGGGATTAACTCCGGACCTACGTTTGGACTGGAGATAAAGCTGGAAACGTGGCGAATTTATACCTTCTCCCTAATAAACTAAATATTGGTATAATACTACTGCGTTCATTTGCTTTCGTAGCTGTCTACTTTAAATCTACGAGCTTCTCTATTGTATTAATAGGGAATGACTATTCCCGGGAGGTCGAAAGAGGGACGCTGGGCGCCCTAACTCGCCATCCATAAAAGAAGGGGACCACCAAACCCGAGTAGATTAATCTATCTAAGCAACCCGCGAGTCATCGTTTGTCCGATACACTGATGATGATTTCCTACGAGATTTAGCTTCGCTGTCAGTGCACACTTAGTTTGACTTTCGTCTAGCGAAATGACGTTAGGAAAGGGTACCCAACCCCAACGGATTCAGAGTTAGTTTATATGATGGATTGGATGGAAGATGCTGCACGCGCGTTGTGTGGGAATTGGGCTGGTTCGACTCCTGGACTCCATGCGTGGGAGGATGGGGATGAGGATGAGGTCATCCGTGCAGCATCCCTTGGAAATTTCTCCGGAAGAAGCCGATGGCGTCATGTAATTAAGAAGCTACTAATTTATTGCAAGAATATTGGACTTAATTTCTTGGCATCACGAGGGCGTCATGGCTTCTCCAGTAAACTGTAAAACCAGGGTTCATACAAACCTGGGAAACTCAGGGAAATAAATAATTGACAAAAAAACTTCGGGAAATTTTTAGTAAAATTCAGGGAAAATAGTGAGGTTTGAGTAAGTTTGCTCTGAAGGGGTTGCTTCAACTATAACAAAACCAATCCCGTTGTTATTACTCCACATATGGTTAAAAAACCCTGTAAAATTCAGGGAAATTTGTGAGGTTTGAGTAAGTTTGCTCTGAAGGGGTTGCTTCAACTATAGCAAAACCACTCCCGTTGTTATTACTCCATATTTCAAAAAAAAAACCTGGAAAACTCAGGAAATCGGTTTTCCAAACGTTGTATGAACCCTCAAAATGGTATACTGTAAACTCCCCAAATATCGTAGAATGTTTTCAATATTCATGGAAGGAATAATGAAGTTCATAATTTGATATGTAACAGTCCCGTTTAATGAAGCCCATCATTTTAATTATCGATTATTTTTCGCGGTAATATCTAGTTCGTTCGTTTTATATAATAACATTAAGGTTTCCAAAAGACGTATAAAGTTTCCCCCAAAATAGAATGACTTTGCAATAACCTTTATTGAACTTTTCACTATCGATGTTATTGACATAGGAAATGATGGGTGGTCCTAGCCCTATAACTTAATTTATTTTATTTTTTTAACAATATTTTTAATATTGGGGAGTATGGCTATAAATCGTTTGATTGTCTTCATATTTTATATTATATCTGAAAAATAGTATGGTAACAATAATTTATTAGACCGCCGCCCCCCCTAGTTACCCTCCCCCTACCTAGTAACAACGTCCATCGCCCCCACACAAGGCACACAAGACCATGGAATAAAATTTTATGGTCTTGGCACACGTCCTGGACTGGTTTCCAGCTGGGTACGTGGGGCGATACTGGTAAAAACGAATTAGAATTGTCAAGGATATTTGTGGTCATAGAACTCCCAAAATATATAGCCGTGGCACGCAACGTTGCTTAGTTGAAGGCGTTATATTGTAAAAGACATCCAAGTGTCATCTTACCACGCAATACCGCAATATCTTCCTGATTACAACGTATACTAAAAGTCTAAGATATGTTAAATTTAGAATCGCAACATTCTGACATTTCTATGAGAAAAATGGTTAGGGAAAATGGTTTAAAGGCCGACTTCCAGCGAAAAGGGTTCTAGCGAACTGAAAACCGAGCATCAAGACTAACAATGAAGCGACCGTGCCGATTTTCGAATCCCCGCTGGGTCAAAAGTTGGAAGGGTTCTAGGTAACTGAAAGCCGTGCAATGTGGTTCTAGCGAACTGAAGATGAACAAATGAAATCCTTTGAAATTTATTTGCTCTCGATTTTTTGCTTTCCCCCTTTTGTATCTTTAGTTCGCTAGAACCACATTGCTCGGTTTTCAGTTCGCAAGAACCCTTTTCGATGGAAGTCGGCCTTTAATACGGTCAGAGAACACCTGGAAAAGTCAGTGAAATTTGGTGGCAACCCAAATGGACCCTATACCAAACTTTCCTCGTAAACCCCATCCTGGTCTATCCTCAGGGGCGTGGTGATCCAGGGCCAGTAGCCCGGGCCCCCTAGAAGGTACGGGCCTCAGTGAAACTGACTTAATTTCCCCCCACTCACTCACTCGAGTGGTCCTGGTGATACTAGAATGGTCAGGGAAAATTACTTAAGACGGTCAGAGAACACATGGAAAAGTCAGTGAAATTTGGTGGTTTATAAGATATGTTTCCATAAGTATGGAAATTGAATCCTGTATAGAGTAATGGCAGTCTCCCAGCCTTTGACTGTATTAAGGTCTATCGGCAAATAACATGGGGTGCCACTAGTCCATAGGATCCATACAAGGGACCAAATCATCGAAGCAAGGTCCGGAACGATTAAAAAGTCAACGAGTCACAGCTTGATTTTATAAATTCCGAATCGGGGATGATTGCAATAGAAACACTATAGCTTAGCTCCCCTGGTTGGCGATTATGAGTCAGCGCAAC